>OZ023173.1:4531993-4861993 GCA_963678695.2 Diplodus puntazzo | reverse complement strand
CCTCTCCTGTTTCCCTTTTTCTTTCCTCCTCTCATTTCCCCTATTTACACCCCTCATTACTGCTCTGCTTTTGTTGCCTCTCATCTCTTCCTTTACTCTTCTGTCATGAGAAGTAATACATCCTTTACATAGATGGACAGAACAATTCTAAGATAGATTGGAGGACCAACAGGACACAATGAAGGTGAGTTGGATCCATGAACAAAATGATGTCAGTTTTATGATTCATGGAAAGACAGTTAAAAGACAGGAAAATGGACAAAATGATGGAAAAACAAATGGAATAATACAGTAGATGATAAGATCAGTGATTGATCGATGGAAGCATGGATGGATGGATGGATGGATGATGAAGCAAAGGAGAGAGATGAATGTATTTAAGATTGGAGGACAAATGTCTAAACACATGGAAAGGTTGGTGAATAGATAGATAGATGGATGGATAGATGGATGGACGGATGGATGGATGGATGGATGGATAAACATATAAGAATCAGCTGCTCCAGCTTTTCCTTCTTGTTGCAGTCAAACAACAGAGCTGCTCAGATAAGTGGTGTTTTTACTGTACCTGGCATTTTCCAGTACGAACATCGTAGAGGGCCACTGAGCCCTGCCGAGCTCCGACAGCGATGCGGTGACTACGGTCACAGTAACCAACCATGTAGAACCTGAACAAGTGGACGACAAACACACGTTAACATTTAGACCTCACAAAGGCACCATCCAGCAGTTAGTCAAAGAAAGAAGGAAGATTTCAAGAGACAACGAATTAACAATTGGGTAACAGACAAAAAAATTAAAAAATTGATGTTTCCAACATTCACAATCATTTTCACAAGTATTTGGCTGAGCGTATGGAGGTAAGAAAGTAGGCAGGGTTGGAGCATGTCTCTCTCAAGCTCTCTCTTTTCATTCTTTGTACGATTTCTGCAACTTTGTAAAAGTGCAACATTATGAGTGCTTTCCAGAGGAGATGGACTGAAAGTATTCGCTCTCCATATACACTGATGGCTGACTTCTCACACTGCCTTCGATTGTGGCCATTAGGAACAGGTATGAACACATTTGCCCACAAGTCGTACAACCTGGTTCTTTTGGAGTGTAAGGAGCCCATCACAACTACAGGGGAGATATTTCACTTGACACCAGCATGCCTAGAATTGTTGAACACTTCACATAAATTTCACAAAGTTTTCCATGCAAGAAGCGTCCTGTCAGCAGAATGGAAGCATTGTCCCATTTGTCATTCAGACATGAAGCCAAACGTGTGTCCCGACCCGAAATATCTATTCTGACACTCACAATCACTGTTAGCCCCACAGCCAGGCTGCGAGCATTCCCCCTAAGCCTCTGACATGTCTTTTGCTGACATGTTTTTCTGACAGCAAATGTGGGATGCCACGACAAATGGCTCCGGGGGTCAGGACTTCCCTTGTAGCTCTGATCTGGGCAAAGGCCTACCTTTGAATTAGTTTGATCAACACTGGCATGTCAAAGTGGGTATGCTCTAGCGATCGTTTTAATGGGCAAAGAGCTAGAGCAGGCCACAAACCAGGAGGCCTCAATTCACATATACTTTTCACACATATTTTTGTGTGAAGGGAAACTTGCAAATTAAGAATTTCATTGCCTGGTGCAAACTATGTATATATGACAATAAAACATCTTGAATCTTGAATTTTGTTGCCATTTTTTCATACATATACATGCGTGCACACAACAACTGTTATGTAGATACCAAGAAGAGACTGAAGAGACATTGATATATTCACTCACTTAAAGTCACACTCACTCACACACACACACACACACACACACACACACACACACACACACAGTGCTGGTTCAGCCACATACCCTGAGGCTGATACCTGTATCTGTGAGCTGACCTCTGACCTTTGATGTCAGCAGCCGGAGGTTAACTTTCCATAACTCCTCCCCAATACAGCCCCGACTGACCTTATATGCAAATATAGGGGGCTTGTTAACACACCCATACACACACACACTTACTTGCAAATAGCAGGGAAACACTCCTGCAATCCTTTCTTCTTCACCAGAGAACCTTCGATACAGTACATGATGATATCCATCACCTGAAGAAGAGGAGGGGGAGAGGGAGTATATGACATGTGGAAGAGTGGAGGAGGAGAGGAGATAAGGATGGGACAGAGGTGACAGTGTTTTACATAATGCTTTTTTTTTTTAAATTTGCATTGTAGTTATGGAAAATCAACATTTTTCAGATTTTTCTTCTTTTTCTGTGAATACTTTTGTCTATCTCTTATTTATATCTAATTCTTGTTTATAATATGTACATATATGTATATATATATATATATATATATATATATATATATATACATATATACATATATTTATTTTCTATTTAAATTTAAGTCTGTTATTTTATCCTCTTCTACAGTTTTATTTTAGAGTTTTATTTTCTTATTTTGAATTTTATTTTCTGGTTGCACTATTTTTTGGCACAGTCGACAGAGTGGTTGCAATTTCATTTCACTGCTGCTGTACTTGTATAATTGCATGTGATAATTAAGCCTTTGAACCTTGAATCTTGAAATGTTGATAACTAAAAAGCCAAATATGCCAGGGGGTCATCGTTACTGGGATTGTGGAGACTTCAATCTTCATGATTGGTAATATAACTGATATGTAATAACGTTTACCTCGACCAGCAGATCCACAACATCTCCAGGCATCTTCTCGATCAGGATGTCAATCACTCGAAGGATCTCAGTCTTGGCTCTGGCCAGAGTGGTGGTGTGAACGTTCTGCTGCGACTGAGAGTTGGCCTGAGCTGCGTTGTACCGATGAACCTGGAAAACAAAAATACATTGCTAGTTATGACTGCAGGAACAGTGTATAAAAGACACAACACTAAGAGAAACTTTGAGGACATTAAATCAGTAATTTAGGTCCTCAACATTTAGTTCCTCTTGTGTTACAAATCAATAAAAACAGAATGTAATCTTTTGCAAACAAACAGCGCTTTCTGTCAAGCTTTATGGAGTCCTGAGTCGATGTAGTACTTTTTATAATCGTGTTTGACAAAGAGGTGAACCTCGCCCTATTCTTGCTTGGGAACGGCTGAGCCTTTCGAGGATGCCCCTTTCATACTCAACCATGATACTTTTAGCTGTTATATATGAACCTGTTTACCTGTGGAATGTTCCAAACAGGTGTTTTAGGAGCATTCTATAACCTTCCCAGTCTTTTGTTGTCCCCGTCCAAAAAAAAAAAACTTTGGAAGATCCCACTTTAATTAATCAAAAACTCAATTCAAAACTTAGTCCATTTCAAATTTAAGTTACAGAAATAGGTAACATGTAAATCACACGGAGGCTGATGACCTTTCGAAGCTGCTGTTTAGATGTTTGGAGATGAGTGAACATTTCAGTCTCACCTCTCTAGCGATGGTGGTGATGAAGGCCGGTGGGCGGGCAGTGGCAATAAGCGAGAGGGCATGACGGGCTGAGCGAGCAGAATCTGCAGGTGGGTTGAGGGGCAAACCCATGGCGACACTGTAGAAGAAAGACAGAGCAGTAGAGCTGTAATTCATTCACCCATTCAATGTATTTTTTAAATCCAAAACAGAAACGTATGATCGTTCATGCATGCTTGATCTCGAAAGTATCATTTGTTGTCTTCTGCTCATCTGAACCGTCAATGTACATTTCAGTCCTCGAGCAACCTCATTGGCTGTTGGACTGGTTCAACTCAAATGGCTGAAGATGAAGTAAGGTAAAGAATCACTGGTGTTTAAGTCAAAGTTCAAACCAGTAGTCTGCACCTCTGGTAAATGGCGTGTTTTGCACTTTTTTCAATGGCGGATTCATCCACATTAAGTTACGGTGACAAATCTAGAATCTGTTGGGGCCAAAAAAAAAAAAAGTCAAAAATTCCCAGGAGGAACAAGTGTTCATCAACGTTATCATATGAAATGTGTAAAAACAAAGTTTTTTTTATTTACAATGTTGACATTAATAGACTTTTCAAACAAATGAATACATAAATGTACCAATCAATAAATTAATAAATACAATTTTAAACTACAGCAATTTAAAATTTAAGTTAATATCTAAACAACTTCACATTGTAAATAACTCATTTTAGTAAGTCCAGTGATCATCAACACAAAAAGCATCGATTGCGAGGCAGTAGCGATGGACTGTAAACCCGCCTCATTGGGAGATTTTAGAGGGTTTGTTGTTGTCAGTGAAAAATTGTGCCAGGACTTGTGGCCATTAGGGGCTCCCATTCCAAAGATTTTTTGGTGGTGGCCCAAATATTAGCCTGGTTTCACTCTCATGGTGGTGCACCTCTGTGTGGTGGTCTGGTGAGTATTTGGGGCAGCAGGATGGTGCATTTGGGTTTGCTTCAAAATAAACTTCAGTGCGTGTGTGTGTGTGTGTGTGTGTGTGTGTGTGTGTGTGTGTGTGTGTTCATGGTGATGAAGGAGCATGTCACCCAGTGCAACAGTGCAACTCAGTGATGTGTTTTTTATAGTTCTTGACAACAATAGAGCTCTGTGGCACAGACGAAGAGCATATATTCGAATATGATACACACGTAACACTTGTTAGTAGGAAACAATCAGCGTTGGATTAGGTCTGCGCTCTTGATTTCTTTACCGTAAGAAAAATAGAGTTCACAAGACATATGCTTTAAAGAGAGCTTGTATAATGATCGAAACAGGGAGAGAGACATTTGAAAAGAAAATTTAATGCAGAGAGGAGGAAAAGGAGATAAAACAGAGGAGAGAGGCGCAGAGATCGAGCCTCACTAATATATGGAGTGAAGAGATTAGCGGGCAGCTTATAATGTCAAGGCCGAGTCAATGGGAGCCATTCACCAGACGACGGCATAATGGACTCCCACAATGCAACAGGAATTAGACACACACACCCTAACAGCTGGCCACACACCCCTCTGAGTGTGGGTGTGTGTGAGTGAGAGAGAGAGAGAGAAAGAGAGGGGGGGCGAGAGAGGCCACCTTGTTAAGAAATCACTCTGGGGAGAGAAATAGAGGCAGAGGGAGGGAGTGATGGGTGGACGGACGGCCGCGCTGCACGATTCATTTCCTCTGATTGCAGATCACAGCTACGGAACCTGTAATTAATACTGGTAATATATTGGCAATATATCAGCAATATTGAAATGTTTAATTTCATTTAGAGGGGTGGCTGTAATTGGAAACAGTCACGATGTTGATATAAGGCAGCAGGAGCACAGGGAGCTAATTGTAGTGAGAACCACTGAGGTTAATAACCAACACTTAGACATGTAATGAAATAATCTGGATTATTATTACTATCAGAGGAGAATGCACGCCGGAGGCACGCACAAATCTGTGTGTGTCTGTGTGGTACACCTGTGCAATCTATTCAATACCACAGCCCTGCTATAAATTCTACTTTCTATTATCATTAAGGTCATTGTTAAAGGTTATGTTGTACTGGACTACATTATATTGATAAGCATCTCCAGTTCTCCTTGTTTACGTACATGAGAAGGACAGAATATTAGAAACACTTGTAGCTTATAAAATCATAGCAAAAGCTACAGTATCTTTGTAGCTTCTAACTTAATCTCTTTACGCTCTTTTATCCTGTTTTTCAAACAACTGCTGTGTTTTCCTGTTTCACTGTCTGAATATAAGGACAGAACAGTATACATATAGTGAGTTAGAACATCACCACTAACATGACCTCGATGCTAAAACACATAGTTGCTGTTTTAAGACACCTTGATAGAGAAGTTAATTTTACTGAGCATTATTAACCTTATTTACAATGAAAATGTGAAGCCAGAGACGAGCGTGGCCAGTTTCCATTTTCACAACCACAACCGTTTGAAATCACATACTAATGTACTGTCTAATACATACTCAATCAGTACATGCTGCTTACTCAATGGTCACACTGAAGTATAATGGAGCATACGTCTTCTCTACATCACAGGACTGTTGTCAGAATTGTAAATCAACATTATGTCTGCCACTAAATGTAATATTTTCCAGTATTCACTAAGATCAAAGATCAAAGCAATGTTCGCTGCTGTCAGTATGCTTTAACAAGCATAGGATTATGCTGCTGAGCTGGGGAGGCAGTAAAAGTTGTCTGTCCATTGATGTTATCTTATCAAGTTTACCTAAAGTAGTGTTAACTTCAAAAATGGAAAATAGACAGAATAAAAGTAATGGAAAACAATGAATTAATGCGATACAGTCTACAGAACCGTTGCTGAAGTTCGCTGTGTTGGTTGCAGTGGTCTGTGACAGGGAGAGCTCAGTAAGCCGACCAGGGAGGCAGTTATCCAGCTTGCTAGTGAGCTACACTTGCACACAGTAGAGAGAGAAACGATAAAGTAGAAGTGCAGGACAAAAAACAGATGTTCACCAACATTTTACTTCGTTGTTCAAATACAAGGTGAATAGGCCTCATAAAAGCAGACTTTATGGGATAACAGTCGTATTGGATTTCAGTAGTCTGCACAGTGGCCACCAAGTGTATAAATGTAACGCTGTGTATATAATTATTACTGATCTATAACGGCACAGTACACTCATTATGCCTTCAAACTGATTATATAGTCTAACCAACAGTACCACAACCAAGAGATTCAGAGTACAACGATGTGGAATAGACAGAAACTACAAATCCCCACCAGAAGAAGTTGCATCCAATTTGATAAATGTCACTCTCTGGTCAAGTTGTATTGTGGGTAATGTAGGTGCTAGGTTTTAAAAGAGGAAGAAGAATACATTGAATAACAAAAGTCATGTCTACCTATGCCTATGTCATGTCTATGACCAGGGGAATCGAACCAGCAACCTTTAAGAAGCTGGCTCTACCCCTGAGCCACAGTCGCCCAGGATGCTGGGCGGATTCTGTCAATTTTGTCTGCCAATATTCATGAGGTCTGATTGCTACCAGACCTTGTGATAATTTCAAGGCAATGTATTACTTAAAAATTATATTTTCTTAGTGGGAGTTCATCTATGATTAGATTACAATGATCAGATGTTTATAGTTGATCAATGTTTAGTCATCGATGTAATATTAGACTCAGTGGAGGTAGCATTTCCTTGATATTCCTTGATTTGTCTGTCAATATTCCTGAGGGCGAAGTCATTGGCATTTTTGAATCAAATTTTCTTTCAAAATCAATCAAATAAAGTATGTGCTGATAACATAATTCCAATACTATCATTTACTATTGATTTGAAGTGTCCTTACTAAGTGTTAAGGGAATGTATTACATGTATTTGGCAGAACTGATTTTGGCTGTAAAGTCATCCTTCATGAGCAAACAGTTGTTTAATCACACATCACGCCGTTAAAGAGCAACATTATCATTCACAAGGAGTTGTGTGTCTGACCACCTGACCACTCTCTTTTAGCTCTAGTTTTGTTCTCCACTGACTCCTGAGGGAAATATGTAGCTCTTAAGCTGCTGAATGCTTCACTATATTAATCAATTAGTCTGTAATTGTGTCTCTTTGCTGTTGGCTGGTGAGCAGGCAGTGTACAGTAGGGTTGTCTTCTCTGAATACAGCTGCCTGCTGCAACCAAAAATGACAGTAGGAGTGTGGTGTGATTGCAGCAATACACATTTACATTGTTAGGGTAAAAAATCGATCAAAGAAACTTTAAGTAGAAAACTAATAATTAGTTGTTTCTCAGAAAAAAACTAAAAACTAAAACTTTATTAAACTAAATACAGTGAGCTGGATTATGAAATAAATCAACTCTGACAAATTCACATCATTTGAAGCTGACATAAAACATACAGGCGTACACACAGTGTTCAGTGTGTGTGAACCTGGCAACATGACTGCATTCACAGCCAGTATCACGCTGACATTATTCAGTCAATACTGAGACACACACACACACAAGCGCACACGCGTGCACACACACGTGCACACACACACATACACACACACAGCGAAGATTGGAAGTATTGATTTTTGTGTGTGAGGTAGGGGTGAATAACCTCAGTCACATGATGAGAGTCACTGCTGCAGGGAACCAAGACTGTGTGCGTATGACTGACTGACTTACTGACTGGTTTACTCCATGAGCTGCAGACAGGGAAACTGGATGGTTTACTGACTGACAGGCTTGCAGGCTGATTTATTGCCTGACTGGTTAACGGACTAATTTCAGAAACAGCTTACTGACTTGGTGGGCTCATTTATACTCCTTCCAGACAGCAGACATAGATACAATGTTGGTCGACTCTACCAATTCATTTGAGGCTATTGTCACTCCTCAAGCAGACTCCAGTCTGCAGTGTAGTTCTTTACATGTCACTTATAGGCCTTAAAACTATACCCAGTTACATCCAAGAATCCAGATAAACTTAATCTCTTCTCCTGTTCATCGTTGAGTTGGAAAAAATTACTACATTCATTTATCCATTCCAGACAGAAACGCCAAAACGGGGCAGCATTTCACCTGCGTCAATCCCTGGTCAGGAGGAGGGTTGTTGTCAGCTGTAGCGGGTTGACCAGTTCAGAGAGATCCCTGACACGAGTTGGATCAACATCTTTGTGTCAGTTGGTGTGTAACAATTATGATTACTTTTGCCCAAGTCCAGTTCGTCCTTGCAGGAGCTGTTATTGCTCTTCGGGACTGAATTGAGTGCTGTGAAGAAATTTAAACCAAACACACAGCAAGGTCGCTGTTAAAGTCTGCATGAAGCTACTGCTTGATTTATTGCCTTCGCCTCTTCATAAATACAAGGGGTGTAAGTAACTAATTACAGGTACTCCAACTACTGTAATTAAGTCATTTGTGGTATTGTAAGTGTGTAATTTTACTCACTTTCAGAAATGTGATTGTACTCATACATGAGTACAGATTTTCCACCACAAATAAACACATGACATTGATTGCCAGTGTTTTTTTGATAAAGGTGGAAGAGGGGGTGATTTGTCAATGGGAACCACTATGTGGACACAGTCCCAGAAGGTCTCATAGTAATCCTTGAAGTCTTCTTCCTGAAAAATACTGTTCAAAAACCCTTCTGATAAAGCATTAATCTCACCTTTGTGTCACTTGCCAAAGTCTGTTTTCAAAACTAATTGACTCGGTCACTGAAAGATGGACTGTCCGTTTTATTCAGTGATTTCATTAGAACTGTTAATGGATGACTGTTTTTCTTTCAGTCTCAAAATTAAGCAACTAGTTTATGGACTGTGAGACAGAGCACAGACCTTCTGCATATCTTCAATACTGATTGATATTTATGAGTCTCTGACGTTTGTTGTTATTAAATAAAACCTTTCAGTGTCTAATAACAACCATAAGGTGCATTTAATGGCAGGTCGGAGACCCAAACACACACACGGCTCAAATGAGACGATGCTAGTTTATTTCTGAGAAGTGACCTGTAGTTTTCTTATTATGTTTATCTGTGTTGAAACATCCTGTTGAGTTCTTGAGTCAACATCCATGGTGACAACAGCATGTACTTATCTCCATTTGACACAAACACACCCAGATTACAGAAACATTGATTCACCTCTGCATGACAAATGCAACCTTTCAAAAACACACTGTGACCAAAAAAAAAGATGTATTTACCCCAGCATGTCAAATAAATACTATATTCTCTATCTCACATAAACATATTAAAAGCTGCATTTATCTCTGCAGTGGCGACTACCGACACATCACACATTTTGATCAGATGAGAACAGAGAGGGAAACATTGACAGGTCAGCAAGAGGCCTTTAAATTCCAGTTCACTGTAGGACATTTGATGTTACACTCTTAATTGATGAAAGTTTTGAAAATGTCAGAGGCAGTTTTCTTATTTGCATGTTTAAATTTTTCAATTTTCACTAAAAATGGACATAAAGTACATTTTAACCTTAATTTTCGAGAATAAAAAAAATTCAATCAAACTTAGTAGTAATAGTAATTAGGAGTGAGTGAGAAGAGTCAAAGAAACATTTTCTTAGAAAGAGATGAGTGGACCTGTCAGAAGATTTCATGCCTGTCAGGAAATGGTTATCCTAGCTTAGCATATAGAGTGGAAGCAGGGGAAAGCAGCTAACCTTGCTCTGTCCAAAGTAGTGTTTATTTACCAAATTAGAAACAGAACCATGCTTCTCGCCAGTTAGCTCTGTTAGCTCTGCTTAACGTTACGCACCGGAATCCAATTCTTCTTTGCTGCTCTAAAAGCATACAAAGGAAGTTAGCAATTTGTCACATATTTGGTAATATTTTACTCTGGATAACCACACAAGTAAAACGGCAACACGTTCAGTACGCAGGGCTGTAATTTCAAGGGGCTGGCACAAGTGTTGCCAGTTTCAACACCAGCAACCTTATAAAACATTTGAAGGTCCATCACGCGACAGAGCTCGATGAACTGCGGGGGAGTGAACACATTTTACGTAGGCTTAAAGACGTGCAGGCGACCAGCTTTACTACTGACATTTGGACCTCTGACATGTGCCCCATGTCTTTGCTGAGTCAGCACACTGGGTGAACACGGTATCGCCATCAACTGCTGCAGGCAAACGAGATCCATTATTGGAATACTTTATTCCTAGGTTTATTTGAGTCGTTGTTGCACTATAGTTTTAGTCTGTTCTATTTAAAAAGTGGCAGCACTTTAACAGTTTTTAAAGGAATTGTTATTTATTCCTAGGTTTCTTTATTTGTTCTTTTTCGGTTATGACCGACTGTCAAAATAGATATTAAAACGTTTTGTATGGCAATCATTTTCTGCAAGGTTTTATCTGAGTCAGGTCATACAACAATGATAGTAATCGTATCACTTCCATACAGGGTTAGTAGGATGTACAGCAACCAACCAACACCTTCTAAACTGACTAATTTACACATTGCATCTTGTTTGTTTTTATGCAGAAATGTAACAATGACAACATGTTGTTTTTACATGCTGGGACTATTTCTTGACAAGCAGTTATTCATCAACCTGCTCAGTACCTCTGTGCAGCATTTGTGGCTATAGTGCGAGTTACAAAACCGGCATCTACTCCAGGGGCCATGATCCTAGGAGGCCTCACGGCTCCCGGTTCATTGTGTATTAATCTGTTCGAGATTACCTAACTTTGAGGTTTTTTTTAGAGGGGCCTGGTTTAAAAAAGTAATTTTATTACATACAAGTCTAATTTGTATATAAACACACTAAACATGCCCATCTGTCACTAGAAGTAGATTACGAGGAACCTCCTGAAAACCCTGTGTTGCAGGTGAAAGACACACACAAAAAACACACGCTGCAGGTTGGAAAAGGTACAATTTCTATTTTTTTCCAGCTTGTGTGCCTGAAAGTATAAAATGTATAAGTCATCAACACCAGGAGCTTTTTCAAATCCCTGCCTATTGAAAGGGGATTATCACACACACACACAGCTCTGCAAGGAGTGTATTGACGACTGGTTGGGTGTATAATGGACAAAGAGCCTCACTCAAAGTCAGCTGCATGGAAATAGAAGGGTGTGTGCGTGTTGTGCTTGTGTGTCTGTGTGCTTGTCTGAAGAAAGAGCAGGAGAAGATGAACTCGTGTCTTAGTTAGAAATAGTTCAATCTTTTATAGTGACTGTGTGTCACCCACTGTACCGCTCCAGTGCTGTTTTCTTCATCCTTTTTTGTTCATCTTGTCTTTATAAATACAGTGCGGATCAGATTTACAGTGTGTTTTGGGAGAGGGCAGAAAAGGACGTGACAGACCAAAGAGCCAATCTTCAACTAGAAGCTGTGCAGAGATGGTATGGTTGCAGACTGGGATGTTTAAATTTCAGGAGGGATGCTCACTTGTTTGTGGAGCCCAGCACTAGAAACATGCAATGGGCTTTGGATGTGCTCAAAAAGAATGCAAAGAAATCGCCATATTATCAAAATCACAATTTGGCCATGTGCAATATCTTAATTACAGAAGCTGCAGTTTGTGATAAAGGTAAAACCTGTGACAAAAACAGCAATATACGGAAGGCTGCAGATCTTGTACTACAGAAGCAAGTTATCATGATTGTTTGGTACAAAGCCCAATAAATGTCTGCCTGGCATTATCATCAACTAACTTAACTGTAATAAGTACTTCATTCAAAAAAATACAAAAACTTCTAATCCCAGTGTTTGTCCACATTATCAATAAAAAACTTGAAATCGACCACTATTTGTACAATAATCACATTCAACATTATAACTATTATTAGCAGTAGAAGCAGTAACAGTTGTGATATTTCAGGTCGCCTTGTACATAATCTAATGGCCAGAAAAGTGTAAACTGTATGTCCACCACGACTTTGTGATCTTGTGTTAGAGTCTTTGTTTCTGACTCACTGTTCATGTTCTCTTCACTTTCTATTCTACTAAAATTGAACCGTGTTGTTTTCTCTTCTACATACACACACATGCGCACGCACACAGTAGCAGCAGACATATCTATACTCATTTAACTAGACTGACCCAGCTCGAGTTTCAGCCTTAATAGGATCAACTCATGTTGGCCAGTTGGATTTCAGCAGGGAGGAAGACACACACACACACACGTACACACACACGTACACACACACGTACACACACACACACACACAGTGCTTTGTACCATACGTGAGATGATGCCACTAAATAACCTTCTCTGTATGATCTCTGACCTTCACTAATACAAAATGCTGCATTCACTTAACCACAACCACCACTACAACTGTATAAAGGAACCTGTGACCTCCTCTCTCTGTTGGTGGTCATGTTGATAGTGAGGGAAGTGAAGCGGACTCTGCTGCTGTCAACCTCTGTGATGAACATCAACTTGCGACTGAGTCATCTCAGAGAGTAGGACTTTGTTAGCAGTAACAGTTAGACAGGATCATGTAAACTCATCAGGAGAGTTACCAGATGATGAAGGGGATAAGAAGTAAGAAATACTTGTGAAATCTAAACAGTTCACCCTCTGATGAGCAGGAAATTGGATGACAATCACACAACCAGTTTTCTGGATGGACGTTTTTAAGCAGCACTCTAGCCGCCGTGTGGCAGGATCATGATGTCACATGAGCGCAGTCAAACACACATGCACACAGACAAAAGACTCACATGTCAGAGCAACACAGACATCGTTACATCATCATAATGTCCTGCAATCAGATTACAACCTGGTTTCCATAACTCAGTGTGTTAGCCCCATGATGCCTGGGGTTTTCTGTATGTGTGTGTGTTTGAGTGCAATATTTCTATGAACAGATATCTTTCTGCATCACTTAAATCTATAAGTCGGCTTTGTTTTTATGTATACAGAGCTGTTATTTTGTTAAGTATTCTGGGGCGAGTCAAGGCTATTAGAGACAGACCAGTCTGAACACCAAAAAGACATCAAGGAACTAGCAGCGAAGAAGGTTTTCTGTGTCTCGGACAAAGCCTGCACTTGAACACACTGCAAAGACTTCAGCGGACAGCCAATTAGCTTCTAAGTTCTGTGCCTAGATGAAAGGTAATAACTCTCCATACCAGCAGGTAGCTATAGTGTGTATTCATTATTATAAAAGGGAGAAGCAGAAGATTCAGAGCAGACATACAGGCTGTTATAGCAAATTATTATTTTTATTATTTTTCACTTCTTCTGCACTGATTTGCTTGTCTGAACAGCCAATCAGGGGGATTTCTCCAACCGACAGGCTACACTGCTGATCCCACTTGTTCAGTTGGCTGAAAAGCAGCTGAGAAGGGCTGAATAATGTCCAAGGTGCAGGACGCGCAGAAAAAAAACTGGGGCCACAGTTGCTCACTTGACACGGTGTGGCAGGGTCCGAACATTTACCTTTCTATTACAGACCTGAGTCTTGTTCAGGCATCGTGTCAAAGTCATTCTAAAGTCACGTCTCAAGTCATTTTAGATCAATTGCTTGAGTAGCATTTAATGACCTCATTTCAACCTAGGTTTGAAGCAGTCACGCCTGATCTCTTGGACATGCACTACTTCTTAGCAAAAGCAGTATAAGTCAAATGTCTACAACATTTTTGATTTCTCATAACACATCAGGGTCAGACGTAACGCATGGCCCGATGCCAGTGGAAGTCTATGCAGGGCAAGTTGATTGGCTAGCAAGTGGCCAAAATTATGGAAAAAACATTTTTTTGTCATTTTTTGACTGCTGGGCCAGTGAAAATAAACGAGCAAAGGGCCAGTAAAACTCTGATAGTCTGGCAAAGTGGGCCAGTTGGGAAATTATTTTATGTTGAACCCTGCTTATGTATTTCCATAGGTGCTCCTATTGTTTTTTTTTATATATTCAGGAAAACAGTTTATTTGAAATGATCTATTTCAAGAAATGAAACAGATCAAATGTTTGTCAGATATCAATAACTGCAACATTTTACTTTGTGTCTGTTCGTGCCAGTTGACTCACTTGGCAAGCTGCTTTTCGGCGTCGGCACAGAGCTCCAGCAATCCCATGAGCACTGCTGACACGTCCATATATGGCTCCCAGACGGTGAAGCCACGGCCAATCAGATCAATGGCTGTGCGGCGGATGGTGCTGTGGGGAGGCAGCTTAGGGCTGGGGGGCTGCAGCAGCAGGAAGGTCAACGCCTTACCTGCAAAAAGTGGAAACAGTAGAAACTCAGTGAAGTACAATAGTGTGTGGGGGAAGGGCTGTCTGAACGTAGCAGAAGTTCAATGTTACTCTAAGGAAGTTGAACCTTGAACAATGCAACAACGCATTTCATCTGACTTAATCAGGACTAATTTCACTATTTCTTTCCTTCCTTTTTGTTTCAGGGATGAATAAAAAGAGAGTTATGATGGAAATGTACCACAGGTAGCTGAACAGCTAATTTGCATTCTCAACACTTTTAACAAACTATGATTAAAGCCCCATGACCACATCAGAACTACATGACTTCAATGCGGAAGTGACGAGTCAGAGCCACGCCCACCACAGCCACAACATGGACGCTATTTGAAACAAAGCAATGTCCATGAAGAATCACACACACACACACACACACACACACACACACACACACACACACTGAGGGGATAAAGACAGCGGGCAGGATGGAGGTCACTTCATAGCTGACCTGACATTTGAGCCAGTCTCTGTGGGGACAGGCTGACCATTAAGACTCTAGAAAATATCCCCATCCCTCAATAACACCCCTCCCCCTAACACATACACACACATGCACCCCCCTTCCCCCCAGGTTTCTGTGTGTCTCTATCTGCCCGTCTCACCCACTGGAGCCTGAGGTCCAGAGCTTTTAGCAGATTCTTCGCAAAGTGCTTCAAAAAGATAAAGTCAGAGGAAAATCAAGACAGTGAGAGGCACATTAAACATCTGGTATCTAGTTTTGGAAAGAGTGACAAAAAATAATATGCATCTCTTGTTGCTATGGCTCTTTTAATTTCGTTTAGAAATCAGCTACCATATAATTTCGGGTTTGTAAACCTATTCATGCGTCTTATTACTGGAGCAGAAAATTCTCTCTACATTAGCATCAGGGAAACTTGTTTCTTCTTCTACTGTTGGAGTCCACTCCAAGATCAATACAGTTCATGTATTTTTTGTAAATGTTGAACAATTGCAATAAGAAGGAACATATAATATAAAACAGATCATTTACTTTAAGTATTTAAAATCCTATGGTGGCTCTAAAGGTCCTCCTGTCTCCAGACACACACAGCTAATCTCATCATCTAGATCTCCTGGCATTTCATCATCAGCCCGCCTTAAATGGCAAACCTCCTTCTTTATTGGTTTATATCTACACACACAGGAATGGTTCTATGAAAGCTCTAGCTAGGGGCTAAACATGTTAGCCTTGCTGGGTACAACTGTTATAATATATACAGGCAGCGACAGATAGCGCGCTAACTGTATTAGTATTGTTATGCTACTTCGTTATGGGTGACGTTAAGTGTAAGAGATGGACATCTGTGCTAACGCTGTTAGCAGTTATTTTATGTCTCTTGGAGTCAAACATGCAAAGTAGGTGTGTTCAGTGATAGGACAGTGAACCTTGACCCTCAGCTGGTGATCAGCAAACACCGGCAAGAGCTGAAATCAATCATGTTTTTGTTAAATACATCAATATACATACAAACAGTGGATTATGAATATCAGCAGTGGTGCAGGGTTGAATGAACTCTGACCTCCTGTTAGTACCTATAACAAATCATCAAGAACACCGACAGAAATCAATGACCCTCTCTGTATATTATTCCTTTATGCTTTTCCCACCTAATTTTCTTCAAATGAGTACCAGCCTGGTTCTTATTACTATCACACACACTTTGGTTTTGTATTTTAGCTTTGGCAGGATGAACACTCCCCTTATTACTGTAGTAACATCAACACTGATGGGCTGCATGTTTGGTGCAGCTACAAAGTTTCTGCCAACCACAGACTTTTGAACCCTTTTCTTTTCTTTTCTGGTGTGTAATGACTGTTTGTTATTGGACATGGCTTGGTTTGACTCAGCATGTCAGCCCACCATGTCAGGGATTTGCATCTCCATTACAACATATCTACCCACTTGAAGGTGGAATTTAAATATTTATATATTTATTTTCTTTAAATAAGGAAGGAATTTGTGATGTGGGCTATTCAAGGGCGTTTTGTTGCTGGACAAAGCCTTGGGGGCGGGTCCCGGCTCATTCCTATGAAAGCTGCTCAGTGTTGTTTTGAAACCAAAAAAACTCGACTTCCCGGCTGTGAAAATACCTGGATGGCTGACCGAGTCGGCTAACTTGAAGGGAGATAAAGTAAGTTAATGGTGTGGCCTTTCAAGACTTGGAAGTGGGAATGGGGTTAATCTTAAAGCGAACATGATGGAAGAGTAAAAAAAAGGCGCACTCTGAAAGTACAAACAAAGACTCAAACCATGGAGATTCAGTTAGAAGCTGGCTAAACTATGATAATAATATTAAGTATTATTCAGTCTAATCTATTTTTAGTCGATCTGTTCTTATACTTTTGTTCACCTAAAAATCTGGTGTTTTGTTACAAATGATGCTATCTTCTAAGTTTTGTAACAGATCTAGATGTGAACACCTGAAAATGGATGCTGACATACTCATCTCTTGTCTCATATTCATCTTTTGGAGTCAAACCCAATGAGAAACCAAAAAGTGTTCAGTGTTCAGCTGAAACAAAGGAATTTGTCTCGCTGTTCCAATAGTTTTGGAGGGGACTGTATGTGTTGTTCACATTGTATTATTTTTATTTTGGGAATTTTCTATTGTAAATTACTGGTACTCACTGTGAATAGGGGAAATAATTAAAAAAAATGAAAATAGTCATTTTAAAAATATTAACAACATCAGTAGGAGCCTATGGACTTAGGGCTGAGAGCCACAGATTGGGTATGGAGGTCAGAAAGTATTGAGAGACAGTTAGAATAACACAAAATGCAAACAAAAATGCAATGCAAACAAAAATTTTAAAAAAAGACACTGTAAGCTCTGCCTGTGTTGTATAAAATATGCTGAAAGCAATTTGCAAGTTTAACCGTTGCCATTATCTTAAAATAAACTGATAATCAATAAGCAAAGTGGGCAGGTGACTGTGTGGGAGGATGGAGGAGTGGGGGGGTAGTATGATTTAGGGGTCGTAGGGCAAAAGTTCAGCAGTCAAATTCAAACCCCTGACATTGTTAATATGTGTGCACATGCTCTTCACAGTGAACGTTCCCAACACAGAACAGGCCTCAGAGGTCATGAGGTCAAAGTTCAACACTGTGGGCAGTGACAGTGACTGTGGGTGGGCAGGTGCATGTGATGTGTGTGTCTTTACTATGAACCTGATAGAGGTGTAATCTGAATTTTTTTCCCCTGGACAATTAAAAGATAGCCATTAACAATCAGTGCCTTAATTGTCTGGATTGAGATTTAAGATTTACAGGCCCTCCCCTCTAGGTAGGGAGCAGGAAGTGAGAGAGGTCCAAACTCAGGTCCATTTATCACAGCGGACATCTTTGTTTAAAGGCAGGCCCGTACCCAAATGAACCAATAGCTATTGACAAAGCTTCAGTTGGCCATAATGAGCTGTTAGTTAGAGCAGTAAACATGTCACATTAACACTGAGATGGTGATTAGAGCAAAGGGGGGATGCAGGATGCAGGAATAAAGGAAGGAGGGAAGGAGGGAGTGTGAAATAGTGACAGATTGGTGACGTCTAAAGTTTACCAGGCCGAGTCGACCACTAACAGGCTTTCTACTTTCTTTCCTCCATTTGCCCTGCCTACCCCTCCTTTCTTACTCTCTTCCCGTGTTTGAGCTTAAATGAGAGGTGATGGTAAATCAATGTTGGGGACTTGGTTAGTGGATGAGAGCCAGATCAGACTGGCTGCAAAGAGAGGGAGAGAGAAGAAAAAAAAAAGCCATACAGTAGGGGAAAGAATGAGAGCCCTGTAGTGAGAACGAGGGAGAGGTGCTGTGGCTATTGCAAGTATCTACGTATATGATAAAAATGGAATTCGAAAATACTGGTAAAAGTGTTCATCAACAACCTCTGCATACATTAAGAATGTCTGTTTAAAAGTCTGTCACTAACAAATAGGGAAAATACCAAGCTGTCTAATGTTCTGTCTAGCACAAACATGTTATTGGCTAACTCGGACGTTGGCAGTTAAATTGCCATATATAGTAGTTCGCCAACTAATCCTGTAAGCAATCACTACTTCACCTTGCTTCCAGCACCGCCTCAATTGTGAGGCACTTCAATGACACTTCAAAATGCCATTTTCTGGCATGTGCTCAAGTCCTCACGTGGACCCCTTAAAAAAAGGGATAAAGCGGTTACATTCACGCGACCCTCACGGATAAGATGAGATGTAGTACTTAACTGTTTAAGAAGTTAATAATCATTGAAAAACTGTCCGCCAAAGATTTAGCTATATTAACTATTATCATGTTTGACAACTAGCTCATCATTAGTAAGCATACAAAAGCGTATCAAAATACTGATACCGACACTAAAAAGTTTTTAACCACTGCTACAGACAAAAACTTGCATCATAAAACCTAAAAGAAGAAGTCAATATCACAAGATTTTGCCAGTAAATATCACCAATATGAGACATTTCTTGAAAAATGCTAAATTTGGGAGTAAAACTTTTAACTAATTACTTATTGTTTTAGCTTATTTGTTTAGTTGGTAACAACAAGGTAATTGGTTACCTCAAAGTACATGTTGAGAAACGTATCAGCCATGTCATCTGTCCCAGAATGTCAGGAACCAGTATCCAGCAGATTTCCAGACTATTGGCAAAACAATATGGCAGGAATGCACTATTGTTGTAATACTAGGAGTTGTTTCATCAAGATTAACAGCAGGTGCTGCTGATTCACCAGTCATGAATTATTCAACCATTTCAAAAGAAGAGGGCACAACATGATAATGTAATTAAAGAGCCCAGGGAGAAACTCCTAATTAATAGCAACAATGGAGAAGGACATAGGACATTTCTGTTTGTTTTCTGTATTACTTTGAGGAGGGTTACAATCTCCTCATCATTCTACATTGATCCAGGCCCGGAGTGGCTAATCGAGAGGACCGGGACAATTCCCGGTGGGCCGGTCTGACTTTTGGGCCGCAAGGTCCGGTGTTCAATTATTATTTTTATTTATTTATTTATTTTGGGCCGGTGTTCAGTCATGGCACTGAGTGGGTATTACGTGTATGCTGTTACCGCTGTCCCTCAGCAGTCTCCTTTTTTTTTTTTTTTTGCAGACACAGCCTGGCGTAACATGTCCGTGCACGCTGCACACTGTCAGTGGTGTTTGTAGCCTGGCTCGCGATCATGAAACGACCAGTGAAGATGATGAAACGGGTAAGAAGGCAAGATGTTGAACAAAATGCAACTTTACCTGCACCGTTCAAGGTAATTAATTAGCCTATCAAGTCAATGAATTGCGTGACGTTGTAACATATAGCCCGCCTAACCTGATGTTACATAATTTAAATAATAGTATGATGCGACGCCACATAACTGGGAAACTTTGTATTGTCGCCCCTCAGATAAAAGATACAGCACCAAGCACCAGCCATGAGCCCACCACAGGTCCAGAGTGGGAAAGTAGGATTGCTCATTGAATGAATATTATTAGAATTAATATAATGAAGAGTATGGTGTAGACCTGCTCTATATGAAAAATGCCCTGAGATAATTGATGATAGATTGATAGATGATGGACACTCAGCACTTAAATAATGAAACTGACTTGAAAAAGGGGAGATTTGTGTTGAGAATTATGACCATTTTTAAAATGTGATTTAGTGTCAGAGGCAGAGCAGCTAGTGTGTGATCAAGCAAGCATCAGTTCCAATATAACCACTTTCTAAGTGAATTAGAAATTCAAATAGAAATTCTACTGAATTGGAATTATTTTAGAAAAAAATACACGGAATTACAAGGCTTTAGAGAACAGTGCGCTATTGTAGGCTTAACATGTAAAGTTATAATTACATTATTTTAATATAATAGGTTGTGATCTAAAGTGGGCCGGTCTGAGGCATGAAACTCCAGGGCTGAAAATGAGGCCCACTCCGGCCCTGCATGGATGTGACGTTTTTCTCTCCAATGAAGTAGAAGCCTTAGTGTGTACTTAAATCATATACTTGAGGAACCACAATGTAGTCACTAAGTTTATTTCCATTGACATTAATGACATAGTTTTGACGTTTATTCACGAAATTCTGACGTTTCCTCTCAGATTCTTTTATACACAAAAAAAGGCTTGATGTTTCACAGATCAAAAATTAAGAGATTGGTTGGGCTGATCCACAGCAGAGACAGTTTCGATCACCTTCATGTCCTTGTTCAATTTTCTATGATATTAAATAAAACTCAATTGCCAATCAGCTTTGATGAAATTCTTTAAAATGCCACCGTTTACAGTGAATGGGGCTTCAGAAGAGACTAGAGGTATTTTGACATTTACTGCGAGGGTTATTGTCCAGATATGGTACACTGATGAACAGTTTGTCTCTTTTATCTTGTCCAACCAAATCCTCCCTTCTCTCTGTCATCATCTGTCCTTCCTTCCCTCCTTCCTTCCTTCCTTCTTTCCTTAAGCTCAATCTCCCCCTCCATCTTCCCTACATTTCCCCCCTCGCCATATGAAAACATCAATATACTCTGCTGTATAGACTACTGTACCCTCCCTCTCTCTCTGGGAGGACAGCTCTCATTCATCACACACGCAGTGCTGTACGCCAACAACACCAATCCATCTTTCAATTTCATAACAGAGAGAGGGGGGAGATGGTGAGTGGAAGGAGGGAGAAAAACAACAGACTGAATGAGAGCTGGAAAAAGAGCGAGAGGAAGAGGAGGACAACACGGATGAAGAGGCGGGAATGAAACCAGCATAACACCTGAGAAACCATAAAAATGCCCGCCACCTCACGCTTTTTACAGTCATCTTTAATCACCTGCTTTGGCTTTTTATTAAGTAATAACATGTTTAAAAGGGTTGCCTAACTAAATATGACCTATGTTTATATTAAAGTGACAATAGCCCTTTTTATACTACTAGTTCAAGGTTAGAATGTGGGCACGATCATACTGCCTTGTTGCTGTTCCTGGAAAATCACTATTCATATTGTTCCAGGACCATTACTGCAAATGACCAACCATGTTTTTGTAATGTAATAGCTTAGCAACTCAGGGAAAAAGGCCAGAAAAATACACCCAAGGCAAGAGGCTATCCTTTGAAACATGTGGTCAACATTCTGGAAGAATCTATTCCTAAAATAAGAATCTATCTAATCTATTTGAACCCAAACCATGTTTTCTTTGACCTAACTAAGTATTGTTGTTGAGACAAAGACAGAGAACCGCAAAGAAAATTACATGTGAATGTGGTGTAAATAATAAACAGTAGACTAACACATGGGACACGAGCCTCAGTCTCCTGAGTGCGAGTCCTGTACTTTAATGTTAAATGTAAAAATTTGTGGGTATTTACATGTACTAATGACTTTTCCCTTGGCCATATGTTAGTGGGCTTGGATTTTGCACAACCGATGTGAATTTTTGCACACTCTTGACTTTCTCGTCTAAGTGCCTCTCGCCACTGCCATTGGAGCTGTGCACTGGCACAACTGCGCTTAGAGGTTGCAATAGTAGCTAATGTTAATTTGGAAATGGAGTCCCGTTAACACACAGGTTGCTCCAGCTACTGACTTCATTGCTTTTTGGTAAGTTGAAATGATGGTCCTTTATGGTGTTCTAGGGAGCAACACCAACACGGATATATCATATAAACTGTAATGCTGAGCTGTTATTCCACCTTGCTGTTCTGTATAAAATGAACAAAGATGGATTGGGAAGTTCATTGTTGTTCTGCCACTATGCCTCAACATAGGTAGTCACAGAGCCAAGTCATCGCCTATGTAAAAATAGTGAGTCAATGAGCCAGTGAAGGAGACAGGATCTAACTTATAAGATTACTTGTTATCTGCAACAGGGAGATTTCAAAATCCGATAGCAGTTGGCAACTAACTCAAAGAATAAGATCAGAAACTGCAAATTATGAAGGGAACGAGGTCCAGGAGATCCTTACGATGTTGGTAAATGGATGTTGCACTGACATGATACATGTCCTGTCCAGCACCTTTGCTTCCAGAACGTTAGTATGCAATCTAAAATAACACACTCGGGCGACATTATCCCACTGTTTTTTCCTTCAGGGTGGAAAGCTTTTATTGTATCAGAAGCATGAAGTTACAGCCTCAAAATCCTAGTAAGGAGAAGCTCAAAATGGAGGAATGTGTCAACAAAGTGTGTGACTTCCAGTATAAGTACTCGGTGCTAGGAAAACATTAAACACTGATGACTTTGAGAAGTTTGATTGATTTCAGGTAAGTGAAAAAATGAGTCACACTTACATACAAGTCCAAATGAGTCAGGGGTTGGTAAAATGTTTGAAAAGATCAATTAAATCTCGAGTTGTTTTCATTTTATAACACTGGTTTGGGGTTCTCCGGTGTTTCTGTATATGTGTGTGTGTGTGTGTGTGTGTGTGCATGCGTGTGCGTGTGTGTGTGTGTGTATATGATTCACACAGGTGAGCTGACCGCTGTGTACAGGTCCAACTAAACAGCATCACGCTCCACAGCCTATCAATGAGAGTACAGGGTCTGTCGCTGGGCGGACACCCCCCAGGGGCAGCCAATCAGAGTTCGGGAGCAGCGGGATGGAAGAGCAGCTCTGCTTAGTGCAGGTTTGATGCCCACCAAGGTCCAACGCTGCAGGCACAGCGTGGCAAAGGCTGGGCTCAGTGAGAGTGGATGTGTGTGTGTGGAAGTCAGTGCCAAGCTCCTTAAGGTGTCAAGCTTGGTGGGTGAAAATCAATTCCATCTCTCTCCTCACCTCTAATCCAACACTGAAGTTTCTACTTTGTCAGTTGTATAGTTTTGAGTTTGAAAAAAAACATGATCCTCGACCAAAAGAGGAACAAATGAATATTGTGATAGGTTGAGCAGAAGTGTCTTCAGATCACAAAAAGGACAACTACAACAAAGAAACAACAGCTGTAACCCCATTTAACAACCACAACACTCATTAAGAGGGTGATGGCAGCTCTTTTTAGCAAAATGACAGAACACAACATCCTTGTTAACCTGACACTCTCCCTCTCCATCCCCCAGTAGCAGGGAGGGTGCACTGGCAGAGTCGTTGTTAAGTTGAATATTTTAAGTCTAGTCTTTCGTACTTATTGATCCTTTGTCTGACTGAGGTTTGTGCAAGGTTATTGGCTCTCTTATACTACATTCTGATTAGTGAAAATGTGTTTTTTTGGAGTTAGAGTACCTTGAATTATTATTATTACGCGTAAGATTGGAAATTCAGATATCTTGAATTCTGGTCTGACAGTTCACAGTGTAATTATGACTACTCAAAATACAACTGTGATTATGCAAAATATAAATATGACAATGGATGTGTAATCTCTGTACTTACATGTGTGCCTGGCCAGTGAGTAGTTGGATGACCCTCCGCTTGTCAGACCGAAGCCTTCAGGTGCCTGTCCGCCGGTTCGAGCCCGTGCTGCACCCTTTGGAGGTTCAATCTCAGCACCAAACTCAGCCCCAATGACTCCTAGCAGCACGATGGCGGTGGCCTGTTTACGGCGTTCTTCGTACGAGTTGGAGATCTTCTTGGCGTTTGGTGGAAGGTTGGACAGACAGCCTGGAAGAAACATAGAAAGAGACAATGAACATTGGTGTCTTGTGGTGGTTCTTATTGATTTAGCCATGTTGATTCTGGACTTAAGAAGGGACATTGCATACTTGTGTTATTTGCTTAGTTCTATACTTTCACGACAGTTCCAACCGATTTGGTGTGGCTGCAGGCAGAACTAGTAAGTATGGAAGAGGAGGATATCACTGGCACAGGAATACCAAGAAAGACGATGTTTAGACATTAAACCTGCATTGTTCAAGTGATCTGACGGGATGACCTAGTGGCGTCACATCTCAGCATTTTGGATTGAGCCATTAAAGAAGCTGGTGTCATGAAGCTGTGCACAAGAGTAATAGATGTAAAAAACTGTGGAAGACGCGTGTTTTAAACCTTAATTTTGGGAAAGGTCACTGGCTGCAGGGTTTTATGTACTAGAGACCAATGAAACTGAATTGACGACTCTCTCCCGATTCATTTAAATAGGGGCCCGTTCTTGTTAGTCCCAAATTACTAAAAAGCTCTGAATAAAGCTACAGGGTACTGTTTGTCACTTGAAATGTTCCCAAAGTGAAATCCAGTCATGATCTAACTACTATTACCAAGTTCAAGATAGACTTTTCATGCTCAACATCACATATATTTAGACCCATTTAAACTTCTTCAGACCTCAAAGCAGTTGCAGATCTCAAACAACGTGCCTTTAGGGCCCCTGCTGATGCACCCCTACAGATATTATTGAGAAATATGAACCATTTGAAAATAATATGAACTAAAATAATAGCTTCATTAACATTTACAACCACATTTTGACATAAGGCCCCTCTACAAATGACTAAAAGCTGAGTGACATACAGTGAACACTGACCACCTTGGCCCAAACAATATATTGGCATAGTCATTAAATATAGTGAATTATACCACAGAAGATATTTCATTTGCCTTATTTATTCATCGACAAATTTCCAAATCTGCGTCCTGCATATATCGTAAATGTACCTTTTGTTGGTTTTGGTGTCTTACTAAATTTAAAAAGACGAAGAACATTACAGCGTATTTTGAAAGATCTAGAGATACTGGAGGTCTATTTCCTTCTTCTGTGGGGGGATTTTTTTTTTTTTTTACTTTTCATTCCTTTCTTTTTCTTCCTTTTCATGATGAAAGGTGGTTAAAAAAAACAGCAGGCCTGTGAGTCTCCAGTGAGCCGATAACAACTGAACAGGCACACTTCTATTGTCCCGGTATTAACCATTACTCACACACACACACACACACACACACACACACACACACACACAGAGGCAGGCACACAGAGGCAGGCACACGTCTCATTGTCAAGCTGAAAGCCTTTAGTCACAGTGCAAACACACACACATACAGGCGGTCATGTTCACAGACCTCTAGAAGGATTTTGGACACGTGCAACTGGAAACTCTTTTGTTGTGTGTGTGTGTCCGTGGAAGTGTGTGTGTGTGTGTGTGTGTGTGTGTGTGTGTGTGTGTGTGTGTGTGTGTGCGCGCGCGCGTGCCTGTGTAGGGGCGTGTCTGTTCATTGTGTTCACCAAGACGACCCCAAAATAACCTCTTTTGTGTGTTTGCGTGTAACAGGGTCTGCACAGTGGGGAACTGCTGCAGGAATACAAGAGTGAGTGTGTGCGTGTGTGTGTGTGTGACCAATAAATGTGTGTGTGTGCCTGTATGAGTATCGCAGTGGGAGATGAGAGTCCTTACACACCTTGGATCAAAGGCCCAATAAGGACTACATAAAAACTGTGTGTGCATGTGCGTGCGTGCACGTGCGCTTGCTTACGCATGTGTGTGCGCCTGTGTGTGTGTGTGTGTGCCCTAGTCCCACCGCCTCCACCCTCTGATTTCTATTTCTTATTTTCTCTCTCCTTGGATGAATGAGCACAGCATTATTATGGATTTGTATTGCCAGGGAACAAGTACTCACTTGCTGTGTGTACTTCCTGTTGATCTTCATGGAGTTTTCTCTTCACATGCGTTGGATTTCTTAACGCAACATGAACCTAAATGATGGACTGATGACTGAAGGCTAGAGCAAGACAGCTCAGGGTAAAGGGCTATTGTGATAACGGTTCGAGCAAAGTTACAGGCTTAAGTCCATACTGTGTTCAAAAACTCAAGACAGTGATTCAGAAAAATCCTATCAAAGACCTGTGTTGTTTCAGCAGGACTGCCTCCCAAATAGAAGAAAATATTGCACTGTAATGAAATATATTATGAAGTTCACATTGTGGTAGGTTCAAATATATCTCAGCTTGAATGTAGTGGAATTACACTGTTACTTAGACCCTGCTTTCCTCATTCAGTCTGTCACTTAATGCATCTTGGGCAGGTCAGTGGGCTATCTGATCTCAAAAATAATTCTAAATACAACTGAGAAGCATTTGAGTTGGATGGAAAAGCAACACTTTTTAACCATCATTAATAAGTTCTAAATTCATAGTTAAATAAACTTTAGTTAATAGTTTCTTTCAATTTTAACAAACAATGAATTGCTTTATAAACTTTTATAAAATAGTGGTTTATAAACATCAGCTTAACTTTCTAATGGCAATCCAAATAATATTTATGGACAAACTACGCCATATTTACTAACCTTTTATGAAAATGAACTGCTACTTAAAGCAAAACTTTCACCAAAAAGCAACCGAGGCTTTATTTGGGATTGAATATGAGTCAAACCCTCGGTGTAAAAGCATAATTACACAAACAATGTTATCAATGCTCGTGTTCATGAGTAGAAACCCTGGTGATGCTACGAGCAAAGTTTCATGTTGTGTCGAGCCTTCTTAGTGTTCTAAAAATAGCGATTTTGATGCTAGCGTATCATGCCCCGAGCACTCCCGTTCAAAATGAACGTGCCCAAAACCGAGACTACGGTACATCTTAGAAGTGCCTCTTTCGTCGCAATTATGCTTTTACACGAAGGTTTGACTCATATTCAATCCCAAATAAAGCCTCGGTTGCTTTTTGGCGAGAGTTTTGCTTTAACAGTAAAATAACGCTTAGTGAACTGATAAATTAATTTCCTATAAATTTTCCATTTTTTCATGATGGTGATCAGAAAGTGATTCTGATGGATATCCAGGACATATTCTAGCCACAAAGGTTGTAATACATCTCTCTAAGACACATAAATAAGTTTTACCCAGCAGGTGTGACTGTGTTGATAAAACTGACGTTACACTGAAGGTGTCATTCTGCCTGCTTTATGTAAGTGTCTGGAAAAATTGACACCCAAAACTTCAACACATACAATGGTATGGAGGTCCGCTGGGCTGTTCTCTGATCTCCGATCAGTTCGAATACTGAATGGTTTGTGTAGAGGGCCAAAGAAGATGCTAAAACTTTAGCTTTGCTTTCTTCATAAATACAATTCATCTATGTGTTTAAGTATGGAAAGTTGAGCTTGTCAGCTCTTACTGCTACTTGTCAATTGCTCTAACTAAAATGCTTTAGTGCAAAATGCGTGCTAATTCTGGTCAATTAGACACGTATACAGTATGTGGCTTTATGTATAGTCAAGATAGAACATAAAGTTTACACCTTTACACCACATGTAGTGTAGTCACTCATATGAACTGATGTGAGGGCAGAACAATGTTAGGAGAGCAAATAAAAAAGCATCCTTATGTGTATGAAGCTACCGGCCTTAACACTTTCGGTCGTGCAATAGTGTAAACGTTGCCATTCTTATGGAAAATGACTCGGACAAGTGTGATAAAAAAAAATGGCTAAATGTACACATTTAAAAAATGATTCTGTTCTAATATGCCCATTGTGTGTTTGTTCCCTGGTCCATTTTTTTAGACCCTAGCGAGCCCCTCCCCCCATATTTCCATACTATATCCTGGTGCTTTTTATAATGAGATTGCTAAAGGCCAGCTGTCATTTGGAAGAAGGCCCAGCGGCCGGCTCTGATAAATGGATTAGAGATGGCATCCATCCCCAGGCCAGACTGGGCCAGTAGATAACAGAATTAGAGATAGACTCCCAACCAGAATCACTAAAAAGTTGAGATTTACAGAGAAAGTAAAGAGAGGCACTGATTTAGACTGATGGAGGGGCTATCTGCAGGTTTCACGGACAAAGTCAAGACATTTAGTTGTATATAAATCTTGTTTTTACAGATGGGGGTGTGCACCTTTGGCAGTCCCTTTTTAAACTGTTAGAGATGATGAATGATTGGGATTGCAATTATTCCTTAGCATATCAACAGAAGAGAGTGCTGTAGAAGTGTACTATGTGTGATGTGAACATGTATTTCATTGTGTCAAGATCAACAGAAGATAGCATCACAACAAATGTTCATACTAGTGTAATCGCCTTTTACCTCCTTAATTGCATGCAGAGGAATTCTCCTGTTTTGGAAATTCTCTCTACCCCTGTCACCCAAACCCCAGATACACAATGTCATGTTCTTTCTCAAAATGGGTCAAATCTAATTTCAATAAGGGGTTCTTCAGATAGATCCTATTCCCATTTGAAACTATTAATCAGTTATTTTGATCGGCTGCCTGCAGTGAAGGTGTGCTCAGGGCTGGTCTGAAGGTTGTTGGTGCTGGAGATATGCAGGTATGGATATGATGTGTATGTTACTGTGTGTACGTGCTCTAGTTACAGGCCCTATATTCTAAAGTTGGGATTATTAGTAGAACTGCAAAAGTTTTGATGGTATTTCTTCTTGTTTTGTAATTAATTATATAATTATTTTCATATTTTCTTTTTTTGTTACATTATATAATTTATTATGATTGCCTTGTCTTCATTTCTATATTCATAATAAATTTCATTGTTATCTTATCTTAATTATTTGTCTTTATTTACTTTCATTCCTATCTTTGTTACCTATACTGCTATCAGTGATGGGCAAGTTACTTTCAAAATGCAATTTATAACATATTACTAGTTACCTTCATTTAGTAATATATTATATTACAACATTACAATAAATTCAAGTGCGCTCGCAGGATTAGGCTTCATCACCTACAAAATACGGCTCATTTGAAGATATCAGTAATACACCACTGAAATATGATTAGTAACGCGTTATATTTCTCCATTACCGCTACAAGAAACATATTACTTTAGCGTGTTGCAACAATGATTGCTATGCCATCATTTTATTCCCGTTAGAAGAGGCCTGTGGGATGGGGTTTAACAGGGGGATTGAGGGTGTTCCAGGTTGGGCGTAACATTGTAAAAACTAGAAATGCCTTATGTATTACCTTGGTAATTATGTACAACATACTGTTGCATTTTCTTAAATGAAGAAAAAAAAATGCAATGCTAATTTCTGTTAGCATGTAAATGGTCATTCCTAATATTAGTTAGCACTGTGCTAACTGACTAAGTAATACATATAGTTACAAAAAAGTGATTCAAGAATAAAAGAAATTAAAAAAAATCCAAAACCCTACAAACAATTAAAGTAACAAAAATGACAAAACCAGCATGAACATAGCTACTAACAGCTGTTAGAAACTAAAAGGGAGCACGGAAATTTTAATGTATTCTAGTTTTATTGATACTAGTGCAGTGCCCGTAAGAAAATATGTGTTCCTATAGAAAAATGGGAGGTTGTGAAGCTTTTTCATGGATGGCCAAATGAGGCTGTGGCTGTGTTTGAAGGTGGAACGTCAGGGATATTTAAATTTGCTGTGAAATCCGATATTCCAGGGTATAATTGGCCGTTTTTGACTATTTTTGATTTTGCCATTATATTTCACCTTAAAAACTATTTACTTGGTGTGATTATTTTCAGCACAACCTCACATGTGTGACTGTACAGTTATTTTTTCATTTTGACATACTGTATTAACACAATGGACCTAAAATCACAAAAAAAAACATAAAATCAGAGTAGAAAAAGTTAGATTTTTTTACTGTGAAAACCACAAATGTTTAACAAACCATTTTTATTACTTATAATGCAAATATAAATTGTTGTTTGCTGAATATGTGCATACATTTTAAAAATTTACAAAGTTATGTGTAACTATTTACATTTAAATGCAGGCAATGCTCAGGTCTGCCTGAGCTCCTTCCAGCTGAATGAAGAGCTGCACTGCCTGCTCCACATTCAGCTTCTCCTGTTTTATCTCATTAAACAAAAAAACGACTCCACTACACACTAAACACACTACACCAAACACTACATAACACACTAACTATACACTCCAAACACGCTAAATGTCACAAATCTCTCAACTCTCAATATCGCTGTCTGTACACCGACCGTCGTTGCCTGTCAATCATCTGCCGACGTCCCTCCCACAACTTCCTGTTCCTCAGCAACCAAACTTGCTGCTTGGACACTTTCGTGACAAAAGCCCGTTTTTACCGTTTCTTCCTGCACCAGACACAAAGCAAACGTGACTGCAATGTTTGCGAAAAAGCGTGGCGGACATTATTTACCCTAAGTCCGGTTCTGGACATGCCGGTGCGTCCGGTCCGTCGACTTGGGAGGTGGGCTGTGTAGGTGGGCTAGCGGCTAGCAGCTAGCTACACAGGAACATCCACAGATTACGATTCCACTTTGTTGTCCGCACGTCTCCGCATCACCTCAGACCCGAACAGTCTCGGCCCGGACTCGTCTAGTCTCATTAATCCACAACAGTCAGTTTAGATCATGCACAGAACAGAATGGGACCGAACCGCCGGCTAACTCCCGGTCCAGCTCGCACCGCCGCAGGTATAAATTTGCTTGTTTCTTAACGTATGTCGTAGGCTTGAGATCTGCAGTCATTGACTCTGGTGCGCATGTGGCTACGGTGTGCAGTGACTGGCTCTGGTGCGCACATGACTGTGGTGGCTCCGGTGGACAATGCTCCCGAATTTGTAAAGCATTTATGAAATAATTTATTCACGGTATCATTGCAGTCCAAACAAATGCAAAGTTGCACACCACTGAACCAAACGGCAGCCATGTTGAAACTCTCAGGTCAGTCTGACCCTGATTCGCAGAGATATTTGAGGCACACACACACACAGACAGACAGAGATTCCTTGCTTTTATAGAGAGATGTTTAAAATAGTTAAATGCTTAAGCATGTTCGAATGTTTTCACAGATTCAAAATTATGACTTTATTCTAAATTCTATGAGATTTCCAAAGATACCAAATAAGACAGGACTTAAAAGAAACTTGCAGATGTCCTGAACTTTCATCTGCCGAGATGGGAGGTTTTCCAGGGACAGTCGACAGATAGCATCACTTCCTGTGTGTGTGTACCTGCTGCCTTCCGACCCATGCGGACGGGCTGATTGATTTTTGAAGCCTATCGATCTGCTTCCTTCACAACCGGCAGATCTATTATAATGACATTGTATCTAAATCCTATTTGTTGGCCAACCTGCTCCCAAACATAACCCAATAAACTAAAGAGGGGGACGGATGAGCTCCCCTCGCTGCTCGCCTCAGCTCGGCTAAATCTTCATAAAAACCATGGATGGATCAGGATAAAAAGGCTTTCTGGCTGAAATGACATTATCTATAAAGGAAGGAATCTATTAAAAAAAGGGCAGGATGGTGTAATGCAACAACCTGTGGAGTCCATGTAATCACTGTAAAAATATGGATGTGTCATAAAAACTGAAATGTTACTGCAGAGAGGAAGAACAGAAAGAACTCTTTCACCTTTGTGAGAAAATATAGCCTCAAAATCTTCTTTAATGCAATGTCGTTGCAATTGAAGTTGCATGTATATTTTATATTTGCTATGAGTTTGAAATAATTTTTGTCTTAACTACATATTTCATATTTACCAAGATTTTGGTACTACAGAACTGTGACCACTGGTTTGGGGAGAGAGAGAAAACACATGGAGTGATGGTGTGAGAAAGTGAGGGAAAGGATTAAGACAAATAAAGAATGAAAATAAGAGAAACAATGGAAAAGGGGACAGAGAAAAGAGGAGTAGAGACAGAAATGGAAGGCAGAAATAAGAGGGCATGTATAAATGAAGGACAAGGGAAACAGAGGCCAGGCAGCAGGATAAATGGAAAAGACATAGGGAAGAATAAAAAGGCGGGAAAGGCAAAATAGACGAGGACGACGACCAAGAAAAAAAAGAAATCAAACTAGTGAACTTATTCTTCTTAACTCCATCCACCCAGGAAGGAAGGAAGGAAGGAAGGCTGCTTTCTTTGTTTGAGGAACAATAATCAATAAAGTAGCGCGCACACACACACACACACACACACACACACAACCAACTGGGGTCAGCTCTCAACCAATTAACTTGTCATCCAGATAATAAAAGCTACTCAGTTAAGTTCAGTATTTAATTTGATGACAATTTAAACAAAGAAGAGTCTCCCAACAACAATATCAATTACACAATGACCTTAAAGCACTAATGACAGGAATTTCTTTAACCCAAAAGCCTCTTTTAAAACAATAATGATACCTCTTGTCTGTTCGGAGTGTTCTACAATAAATGAATTTAGAACGACTGCAATATGTTTTGAGTTGACTTCCTTTTTAGACTTCATTGAGTATTCTAAAATACATAAAATAAAACTGAAGCAATTCCCAAAATGGGTGAAATTACTTTAAGTATAACATTACTATGAGTATAAAAAGGGTTTATAACACATTATAATATTGTAACAGTTTATCAATATACAGTATTTAGCAACAATTCTAACTTTTCCTATGAAGAGATCTTATACTACTACCTGAGACAAGCCTACATCCGCAGCATAAGTTATACTGCCTACAGCTACAGCTATAATGCATTAATAACCACTTATAAAGAGTTTGTTTCCTGCTTATCACTGGTAAATAAAGTAAACTCAGTAGCCAGTTTAGTATGTACACCTAGCGCCAAATAATGGATCTCTAATACAACAATACTGTAATAAATTCTCCCCTAATGATGGTGTTCAGTTTTTGTTGAATCCTAAATCAAATTCTGCAGTTTTTAAACTTATATGTGAACATGTGTGAAATGGACTTTAAATCCACACTGCTGGTGTGAGTTTAAATGAGAAAACAACTGATTAATTAGGAAAGTTGTGGTCAGTGAATGCATTATGTGTTAAAACAATAAAAAGTTACTCTCAAATGGTATGCAACAAACTGCAATTTGTGACATGGTGTCTCCATCACTGAGTTCATTATAGTCATCATACTGCAGTTAGTGTTTGGTGATGCAGCTGACATAAATATTATAACATTTATATGATGGATATGAAAATTGATAATACAATAGCACTGAAATCTAATAAGCAATAATTACAAATTATTGAAACTATCAATTACAATTGCAATTTTAGAACGCTGAAATACTGAAAAGATAATATGGGCTTAAACAGTATTATATACATAAAGTGAAAGCTCGTTGTACATATCTATTTCCAAAAAACAGTACAGTCTGGATTAAAGAAACCCTGCTGAGGAAATCAAACCAACAACCTTCCCATCTCTTCCCTCTTGGGCTGCAGCCTCACAATCTTCCCATGACGCACCTCAACTTTGCCTCCATTGGTAATCAATGGGAGACTGGTAAAACCTGATCACCAGGGACTGAGGGAGAGGATCAATACCAGCAGGAAACTGATGTGAGAACGAAGGAGGGAGGAAGAAAACGTCAACGACAGGCAGTAAGATACTGTGGGAGAAAAGATTTAGTTAAATTTGGGGGGGGTGGGGATTAAATAACCCAAAAAACACGCAAACAAAGGTAACTCTGATCGCAGCCGTAAGCCAAAAACAAGCCTTTAAATTCCTCTGAAACCTCAAACAGTTGTATCAAGGAAAAGAGCGGTAGTGCTATAGGCAGAGGGAAAAGTCAGGGGTAAACACTGTCCGCACAGCAAATGTCAGGAGACAGAAAATCTGGGCAAATAATTGAAAAACACAATTAAGTTGATAGAGAAAAAAGATTTGAGTCCTGAAACAGTGCCTGCCCTTCCAACTGGGGAGAGTCCATCTGAAGGTTAAGTGTATTTTACCATCTTAAGACACAGACAGAGGAGCTATCTGCGCTCGCTGGAAACACAATGCTTCAATTAGACTATATGAGGGGGGGTGGTGGATCGGGGGGGCCACATGAGATGTTGACCTTTGAGTAAATAGAGAACCACAGAAGAATTCACACAGATGAAGGGCGGCTCTGGAGGATGAGTGTACTTTAGAGTAGCAGCAGCAGACTGGGAAGGAGGCCGAAAAGGTTGGTGTGTTTACCGGGGAACTACAGCTCATAAACTGACGTATCAGAACTGCAAAGAGACGTAACCAGGGCTAACAGTTGGAGGCAAGCATAGAGAACAAAACCAATGAAGGCAACCAATCTTAGGCAGAGTAGGGCAGGTCGTGCAAGATAAGCAGTGGGATCAATAACGATGCCTGAGCTAACAGCACTTAGCAAGCTCACTAACCTGCTAACGGAGCTTGGTAATTGACATGAAGTTAGCAAGTATACTAGCTCAGAGAGGTTTGTTTCTGCTTCGATCAACCTATTACATCAAATTATGTTCAATGTTGAGTTGTGGGAAGTAAAATAGTTTGAAGCACAGAGAATAATTGTGATAGACCAATGCAAGTTCCTGGCTTGTGAGCTAGTTAGTAGTTGGTTCACCAGCCTCGGTTGTTTACCAACTATACAAGTAGTCACTTTAGCTCTCTTGCAGATCTGGCTGCAGATTGGTATGGTGGGTGTACAACTACAACGTGGCCCTGTAGAAATTTGGCAGCACTTCCCATTCCTGTTGTGGACACCCTATCAATCGTATGTTCTGTTGACTGCAAAAGAGTACATTTGACATCAGTTATTCCATTCCTTGCCTCTCCAAATAGGCTTCAGTGCAGTAGTGATGCAGGACAGATGCTGTAAACACATGTAGGGGGACAATTCAAGAGCGACATCTACCACATTAACTTTCTTCCAGTCAGTACTACTGTATGATGGCACAGATTGCCAATATTGAAAGCCCAAGGTATTACTTTTCTGTCCTCCATTATCCATTATGTGTTTGTTTTGCAGTTTAATTTACGATCCGACAGGTCTTTAATACAACTGATATTTTCAGCACTCTGCAGGCTGTCAGATTCATGCTGTTAATAAAGCACTCTGAAAAATGGCTCTGGATGTTAATTTCCCTAATGCGGGGATAGTGGGGGGCCTCCATCACACCACTTCTTCATAAAGAAGGAATTACTTTTATTAATGCCATCATAGCTTAGTCACACTCTCCTCTCCCTCACAGATGAATCAACTCCGTCAAATGAAAAGCATCACAACTTAAAGTGAGTGGGGAAAGAAAACGATCTTTCCATCACACAGTAAGGTGGGGAGAATAGAAAAAAGGAACAACAACATCTTACAGAACAATTAAAATGTTCATATGAATCAAACATGGCCAAGTTATCAGGGAATGAAAGTCTCAGACTACAGATAACCCTTACCTGAAGAGATACCCCAAAGCTTACTATTATATCAATGCACTAATGCACTTACTACAGCCTGTAGAGAACATTTTAATCCTTCATCTGGGATGAAGGTGCAAGTGAGTTCCAAATAGCTTTTACTCACTTACTTCATGTCTTAAATTTATAGCATTTCCTGCTACTGTTGGTATTTTACCGTTGTCTCCCTTTATTCAGTGTTCAGCTCTTTATTTCCTGTTTTTATGAAGCCTGTAACCTGCTTTGTCACTTTGTTATTAAATAAGTGGTCTTTATATAAAATTTGCAGCTGTTGTTTTATCTGAATAAAAGGTAAGGTTTTGAAGAGAAAATATTTAAAACAGGAAGCTGAAATGTGCTAATTTGGACATTTTTGCTGAGAATGCTGAGAAATGGTGAGGAAATAAGAAAACAGCTAGGTGACAGATTAATGGTTCGTTGAGTTTGAGGTGTGCAGATCAATTCAAGATGTCTGACAGCTAATCTGATCAGATTAAACACAACACACAGATCTCTGCAATGAAAAGACAAATTATCTGTGAACATCAGAATTTAACATTTTCCTGAACAATACCATTACTAAGAGTAGAGGAAAAAGAAAGGAAAATGGCAAAGAGCAAAGTGATTCTGAATGCAGTGGATAAAGAGAGAATCAACAGTGGGGAAGAGACAGACACACTGATGTCAGTTGGCAGTTTACTTTTACTTTTTGTAATTGCGTAGATGGGCAGAGGCAGAAGAATATGGAGTTTATGCCCCCATCTTTTTTATACAAGATTGCGGACCTTTCAACTTGGGAGAACAATTTAATGTTTTTTGTAAAGTTTTCCCTCAAAACCCTCGCTTGCACTCAAATATCATCTGAGGGTGCTTGCACAGATTTCATGCACTTGTGAAAGCTCTGCTCTTTGAACTCTCCTGCGCTCTCTCTCAGCAGGTGTAGTGCTGACTAACGAAATGATCCCTACCTCGTTGTGGATGTGATTGCTTATTTCTTAGGATGTCCTGCCCAGATGGCCCAGTGGGACATTTGGTGGCTAACTGCTGTGATCGGACCAGCTTTAGCTTCATTTCTACCTTGAATATCTCCACATAACCGCTTCTAAAGCAAAAACTTCACCATCATCTTCCAGCTGGAATTCGATTCAGAATCTGGAAGAAATTTGTCACACTGATGTCGTGTTGCATCATTTTAGATGACTACTACTCAATATCCCTTAATTCCTTATTAACTACAGTGCTTTACTGTTACAGCTGGTTAATGCAATACAAATAAATGCAATAAAATAAAATCTGCACAGTAACTTGCCACTAAAGATGTCAAATGTGGTGGAGTAAATAATATAATACTGCCATCTGACATGTAGTTATGACATTAATATAAAAAAGCAGGAAATGGAAATGCTCAACAAAAGGAAGAGTACCTCAAAATGGCAGTAGAAATGATTCAGTGCTTGAGTAAATGCAGTTACTTTCCACCACTGTTCCAGAGCCCTACTTTCAAGGCAGCACTGTCCAGAGCATGCGGCTCTCCCACAGTTGATTATTTCCTGACCTTGACATTCATTTTGCTCATCTGTGTGGTACTGGTACCCAGGTGCACAGGTGAGAGGAGAGGAACAAATGGGTGAAGCAGCACAAAGAGAGGAGTTGATATTTTGGTGGAAAATGGGTCTTAGATGTTCTGCTGACAATAGACTTCTCAGAGGCACATCTGTTTCTGCACAACTACATTTATTTTTCATTTATTTCTATGAAATCTGAAATATGGACACATGCTCACATTTGAAAAATGTGTTGGCTTTTAATTGATTCTTTAGTGTTGACTTAAATTTACGTTGGTCTGATGGTGTTTGAGGAGTGTAATGCATGCATCCTTTGTGCTGGTTGACTCTTGATTTCTCTCCAGTCATTTAGCAATGAAACAGCCAATCAGGCATTCAGAGGCGGACCCAGATATCCAGTCAGTAACCAGTCATTTCCATCCATCTTCACAACTCTCCTTCTATATCTGTGTTCAGGCCACAAGCAAGCCAAAACGCACACACACAATAACATACACAATCACACAACCCCAAGGCCAGTGCTTTATCTTTGTGACACATTCATATACCCTGACACACACACACACACAGACGATCACACACACTCTACCCATCCCCCCTACATGTGCACATTATCACACTGTCCACTCAACCATAAGACAGGTGTGGTTTTCCTGTGTGTGTGTGTGTGTGTGTGTGTGTGTGTGTGTGTGTGTGTGTGTGTGTGTGTGTGTGTGTGTGTGTGTGCTGTGCGTGCGTGCGTGGCGAGGGGGGCACAGAATGTGACAGTCATATGGTTAGTATGACTAGTATGTACTAGAGCAGTGAATGAATGCACATCTTTTATCTGTTGTTCGGTACATTGTTTCCATACAATACCATAATTTGTGACAATTTCATCTGTATTTCCAGACGTTTTTCCAACATAGATGACCTCTGTATGAATGGACAGAGGAGAATGCAGTGTTCCAGAAAGAGAGGAACCTTACTGATGGGTCATTCTGAGCCTCAACGATATAGAAAAATTAAGTATTGACAGAGTAATTCGAGAAAACAAACGATAATCTGTGGATAACTTAAAAAACCCTAACCCAAGCTTAAAAATATGATGATTCTCAGGCAAGTTCTAAAAGTATAAGGAGAGTCTTTTTTCCTTCTAAGTTAATTTATGGACTGTTCAACATCAGCCAGAATACTTATATATCTCTGTAAAGTGTGCTGTACAGTCTTGTACTACACTATGATAGATACTATACTGTTAAATACTATCCTATGGACAACTATACTATCTTGGACTAGTCTACCAAATGTTGTACTACAATGATATTCTATACTATACAATGAACACACTCCATAGTACTACACTATACATACTATACTATGATATGAGACTATGATATACTATTCTATACTATACTGTATTATACTAAACTTTACTATACTATAGTATACCATGATAAGCTACACTATACTATTATAGACATTATACACTATACTGTATTATACTATGATAGAATATACTATAACATAGCATATTAAACTATCATAAACTATACATGAATATATTATACCACACCATGATATATATAATATATATATATATCTTAATATAATTTAGTATACCATCATGTACATGCCCCGTCCAACAACACATATGGCCAGTCATTTGTTTGTGATAATCTTATGTAGACCTTTTGAAGACCTTTAGAAATGACATCTACTATTTGTCTACTGTACGTGATATTATTGACTTGGAATCTTGCTCGCATGATGTTAGCTCTCTGGCTAATAGGCTGAGTTAAAGGGTTCAGTGAGCTGAGCAGACCAGTTTAAGTCATAAATACGGTCCGTCCTATTTACTGAAGTAGTGCAGTTACATTTTGACCGCAGAACACATGTTTTTTTCTTTGTCAACTTACCAAGATATACACAGGATAATGCCCTTACATTACCTCCATTATCCCTTACATATCTTATACTATATTATGATATATTGTACTATACTATACCACACCTCATGTTGCTATACGATAACTTATTACACTGCAAATACTTTACTATGTCATGTTATACTATGCCATAGCACTGTATACTAGGTGCTGGTAAAAAGATCACTTCATTACATTATCATCTCCTATGATTCAGATTCACAACACAAATGTCAAAAATAGTTTTTCTGATTGTTACTTAATGTGGTGACATTGACGGAACAAAGGACGGACCTCAACTGCAACGGTTGTGCAGCACTCGGGCAATTTACAGCATACACATGCTCAAGTTATTTTGAAGTTCATCTTCAAGAAAGGCAGCAGTTTCAAGCATTATGTTTATTTAATGACTGAATAATTACCTTTGCGAAACAAATGTGAAGAAGGCCACATATTTGTTCACAATTTATACGACGTCACCTAGAGACTAACATTAAAAGAGTGGAGCGGCAATCCAAAAAACAAAAGGAAACAGTAACAAAGGAGATCAGCTAACCAACACACACAGCAGGAATAAAACTATTTAGTTAAACTTTTTGGCAAAGAAACAAACTTGCTGGTCAGAGCATTTTAGCTGAAAAACTCTGCACCTGCTCAGCATCTTGTACAACTACTGGCATTCTGGAGCAAACAGTGAAGCAGAAAGGTTGCTCTCACTGCTTGACTTAGCTATAATGTTAATAACACAGCAGAGCACACCCCTTAATTTTATTATCTACATACTGTACAGGCATACATGCTTTCAAATTAATTAATGCTGTCAACTTTTTAAAATGAAAAGGCTGCAGATCATTTATCTTAATTTCGAGGTGTGTTTCATTTCGTATTTCAGCAGATGAAGGACACCAGTGAATAGTTTAGCACACGGTACACTGGAGCAAAATACTGACAATAGTGTCCCCTTTTCTATTCAATCAATCATTAATGGATTTTGAATCGAATTGCATCAATCCAATCGATTTGTGAGATCGCCAAAGATTCACACCTCTATTGTATGCTGTATCATACCTTATCATACCATACTGTAGGGTGACACTATCAAATATACTATATTATAATACACTATTACATACTACACAACACTCCACCATATCATATTACAATACAATATTAGATCAAATAAAATACCATATTATAATAACATGTAGAATACTACACGTTACCACTTTCTTAAATATGTCCGTTTCTGTTGCAGAGCCACCAGAAATACATACCTGCAAATTAGTAATATTTGGACAACAACTTGACTCCTCTGTCTGTAATACAATAATATTCTCATACACCAGCTGGGTCCCCCACTGTGTCAAACAGAAGAGACACAATCATCAGAAACAATCAGAGCGTTTGGAATCACAGCTCTGACCATTTATCTCTCCATAAGTTCAATCTGTTGTGAGGAGAAATGTGATCTGACCCAAACAACCTCCAGGCTCTGATATTAGATTAGCAGGGGAGGCTAGCGTTTCAGCTAACCAAATCACAAAAGGGCTAATGACACTGAAAGGTGAGGGCCAGCCTGAACTTTGACCTCTGACCTCTATCTATGCCGCTGTGGACCCCTTGCAAGTGTACTACCTTTCCTTCCTTCCTACTAACAAATGGGACAAGGAATTGTGTCGAATAGAAAGTAATACATTTGCAATTATCCATCTCTAGTTTCATTTTACAATTTTTTTGGCTGGAATGGATAAGCAGATAAATTCTGCAGGGTTTTGAATCCTGAAAGAGACAAAATGCAAGAGAAAATGTGTGTGTGTGTGTGTGTGTGTGTGTGTGTGTGTGTGTGTGTGTGTGTGTGTGTGTGTGTGTGTGTGTGTGTGTCTGTGTGTGTGTGTGTGTGTGTGTGTGTGTGTGTATGTATGTGTGTGTGTGTTATGTGTGCGTACGTGGGCGGGGGGGAGTAAGGACCTTTGACCTGAGAGACTCTCTTCCCTCTAGTGTGGAACCTGTGTTGAAAATTTCACTTGATAAATAACTCACCGAACATTATTGGAAAAAATCTTGATATATCATATAAAAAACAATTACATTAATTACAAAATGCTATAAAATATATATTGAATAGCCCTGTCAATCCACATAAAACAGCTAAATAAATAGCAAGTAGCAATAAAAGCCGGCACTGCAAACACAAATACAACTCAGTACAGTTTTCAATAAGTGTATTACATAAAATTCTATTGGTAAAGCCTAACTAATCCATTTTGTTTTCCCAACAACCGAAAAACAGTTCAGTTCCAATCCAGTTTACAACCAGTCAGTCAGCTGTGTAGGAGAACATGCTTAAAAAATACCAGGAATTATCCAGTTCCCTGTATAAAAAATCAAAAGCTGCAGTTATCCAGGAATTATCCGTGCCCCTAGCAGTTGCCTTTGTTACTGATGCTACAATAAATGTATACATATTTTTTTAAATGACAAAGATGTTGTTCAGTACTTTTTTTTTTTTTTTATTTTTTACACGCTGTACTTAAAATCCATGGACTTCACTTGCCATATTCCTACTCATCATAAATCTGCTCTCCTATAACTGTAACACACACAAATTAATTATTTGTGTGTACATATGGCAACATTTTCTTTCATCAAAATGTCATGCCAATAGAGATTCAATTAACTAAACTGAAATGTGTGTGTGTGTGTGTGTGTGTGTGTGTGTGTGTGTGTGTGTGTGTGTGTGTGTGTGTGTGTGTGTGTGTGTGTGTGTGTGTGTATGTGTGGGTGGGTGCGTGTGTGAGAGAGTGTGAGAGAGAGATAGAGAGTTAGAGAGAGAAAGAGAGAGTGAGAGAGAGAATGAGAGAGCAAGAGAGATAGAAACCTAAAGAGATAGAAGGTGGATGTGTATGTGTGTGTGCATGTTACGAGGAGGGTGCGGTGGATCCTAATGACATCCCCTGACACTGCTAGGGACATAATTACAGCACACACACAGGTTTATGCTTGTATGAGCGTGTGCATGTGTGTGTGTGTGTGTGCACGTGTACGTGTGCATGTGTGTGCGTGTACGTGTGTGCGTGTGCGCGCTCTGGTTTGGGAGGTTTTGCAGCTGAGGCACCGAGCAACAACTGTTGTCACCAGCACATCCTGAACTCAATGTGTGTGTGTGTGTGTGTGTGTGTGTGTGTGTGTGTGTGTGTGTGTGTGTGTGTGTGTGTGTGTGTGTGTGTGTGTGTGTGTGTGTGTGTGTGTGTGTGTGTGTGTGACAGGGGAAACAGTAGACTGAGGTGATGAGTCTATCGCCGTGGTAACAGCCTGCAGCCAAGTGATTCTGTGGCTGTCGACATCTCTGTCGTTTTTCCTTTGTCTCCTCTTCTCACCTCTTCCTCTTTTGTTTCCACCCATTTCCTCCTTCCTTTCTCTTTCCCTGTGCTTCCTACTTCCTTCTCTTAATATTTCCTACTCTTCTCATTTCAGCTCCCTTTTTCCTTTTCCCTCCTTTTCCTTTCCGCCTTTGTTTTTTCTGCTGTTTTCCTCCTCTTCCTCTCATCTGTTCACTCCTTTTCTCAAAAGAGGAATGATTACAGCCATGTATGTCTGGCATATGAGAGGTGTTTTATAAAAGAATGGGGAAAAAATCCAAAACCATCCTTTACAGTAATTTGATTTATCGTAAAAAAAAGTCAATAAGGTAGGTCATGAAAATAATAATTAGAAGAAGAATCGTTTTTTGTCACATGCAATCATATACTTAACGCAGTGAAGTTGATTCTCTGCAATTAACCAATCCCAGAGGAGCAGTGGGCAGCCAACATTGTGCACAGTATGTTGGCTGCCCACTGCTCATCTGGGATTGGTCCCATACTTCAGATATGCATCGATCCATTCAACTATTCTACATGTTTTTAATGGTGGCTGCACAATTTATATCAATCATTTTCCAGATTTTGCCCTTAAACATATAGCTTTCTGACTACGCTGTCTATACAGCTAATGTAAATGAATATTCCACTGATACTCCAGTTTACATGCAGCCGTGCTTCACATAATTAAGCACGTCATACAGCCACCTTTTTGAAGAAGCTGGCGTTGCGATATCTACATATATCCAAAAGCCTGTTGATACCAAAGTCTCACATGATGTTTAAAAGTAGGTGCGTTCTTCTGACCAAAAATGTGGGCTTTTCTTCCGTGCATGCATCTCTACCTCAGCTTTGTGAGCTGGTTTGATTGCAATGCACAGAGCTGATCATATGCAGTAATCAGACCATGTGTTGCAAACTGCCGTAGAATGCGCATAAAGCACATCCTTGTTCCCTTTTTCTTTTTTAAAATTGATCTGCAAAAGAAAAGTTTACAAATTGGCAGACAGGCAGTGAAAGAAGAAATCAGAGGTAAAAAGTTTGGAAACTCAATGAGTTTTTTCCTCCACAGCAGAAGAGATTCAGACTCTGTGTTTGAGGCGTCTGCTAACAGATTGAATACTACAGAGACTGAATGAAAAAATACTGCTGTCAATAGGAGAAAAATGAGCTGTGAGAAATGATAAATTGTCAGACACATCTGTGATATTGACTGGTCCAAGAGAAGAATGGAGGGAGGAGGAAGGAAAGAGGATGAAGAGACAGTGAGACAGTGTTTTTTCTCGAATTCATCATTGTTGGGAGAATGTAAATGTCCCTTTAGACTTCAATATAGTTAATGAGATGATGATGATCAGCTGCTGTAGGAGAAAGTAAAGCAAGGCTAACTGGCACAAAGCAGGTGGGACAAGAAAAAAAGAAACACAAAAGAAGAAATGTTGAATGGAAAATACCGCTAAACACTAGACCTGTGTGTGTGTATGTGTGTGTGTGTGTGTGTGTGTGTGTGTGTGTGTGTGTCTCTGTCTATGTCTGTCACTGTTAAATTTTCGGGTAAAGGTGACAAAAGATAAATGGAGTGGAAAAGTGTATGAGTGTGTGTGTGTGTATGTGAGTTTTCTACCTGTACTGCAGGGCTCATGGGGATATGTTTATCCTCACCTTATCGTGTGTGTGTGTGTGTGGGTGGGTGTGTGGGTGGGTGTGTGTGGGTGTTAGTGAGAGAGAGAGAGAGGGAGAGATACTGAGATTGATTGATTGTGACTCAGTCATAGTTACAGTATTACCAACAGTATAGATTATAACTAATTTATTGTAAATATTGTTTTCCTTTATTGTTATTATTATTTTGAATTCCTTGAACGCTTGCTTTGGCAATATGTACAGTGTTATCTCGTACCAATAAAGCCATTTGAATTGAACTGAATTGAGATAGAGAGAGAGAGAGAGACAGAGAGAGAGAGAGCATATTTGCACACTAAACACCAAACTGTTTTTAACACCATGCAGGTCACAGTACACTGGAATCACACATGTGTGACACACGCATGCTCTCTCTCACACACAAACACAGACAGACAGACAGACAGACAGACAGACAGACAGACAGACAGACAGACAGACAGAGGTTAACCTACATTCAGAGTCACCAGAGCGAGACTCCTGAGTTCAGCTGTACATAAATGATAAATTAGTTTTTAATGTTTTTTACACCAAACCAGATGAGGCTCCACAGGTCACTGGGGGAAATGATCCCTTACTTTTAGACATTAATAGACATTAAATATTTCACAGTAACTTGAGGGTGAAATGTGAGCAGCAGAAGTGATTTTGAGATGGTAACTGGCTTTGAGATGGTAACTGGCTCTGAGTAAAAGATTCCTGTCCTGTTTGGGCCAACAGACTACTGTACAACCAAGTAAGACCAAGGAGATGGTGGTAGATTTCAGGAGGGAGAAGAAAAGGTCCCATTCCGCATCACCAAAGATCTACGGCACCCCAGTGGAGAAGGTAAGCAGCAACAGGTACCTCGGTCTTCATATCTGAGGGCCTAAAATGGACAACCCACAGCATCTCACTGATGAAGAAGACAAGGCAGTGCCTGTATCACCTCAGACGTCTGAGGAAATTTAAGATCTCCACAGGGCTGCAGAAAACCTTCTCTGCCGCTATCCAGTCTGTCATCTTTGGAAGCATCACTGCCTGGTATGGCCACTGCAGCGCCCAGGACCGGAAATCTCTCCATAGAGTGATCCGATGTACTGAGCACATCACAAGAACTGCAGTGCCCTGCCTTCAGGACATTTACGCCAGGCGGTGCAGGTCCAGATCGACCAGAATTATGACGGACGTTCATCACCCCAACCTGTACTGTTTCTGGAGCTGCATTCTGTCAAGCGCCTACGCAGTGTCATGGCCAGGACTAAGCGTCTGAGGAGGAGCTTCTTCCCTCAGGCCATCCGGACTATAAACTCTCATAAACCCACATAACACACACTAAGCACACACCATATATCACACATATCACCCATTGGGTTACGGTCTTCTTCTGTAAATACTTTTGTTTCTGTAAATACTTTTGTCATTGTCTCATTTATACATAATTCTTGTTTATAACATGTATATATATTTTTTCTATTTAAATTTAAGTCTGTTATTCTATTCCCTTTTTCAGTTTTACTTTCTTATTTAAATGTTATTTTCTGGTTGCACTATTTATTTTTTTTGCACAGTCGACAGAGTGGTTTCAATTTCATTTCACTGCTGCTGTACTTGTGTAATTGCATGTGATAAATAAACCTTTGAAATCTTGAATCTTGAAATCTTGAATCTGTACATGTTCAGCCCCGACTAATCAGAGCTTGCAGTCTATCAAGACTTGTATCATGTACAGAAGTGTCACATTCACATACATTCCATAGCAAATCATCATTGGGCAGGATACAACTTTCTGCCACCAAGCTTCCAGGTGTCCATGCCATTTCCTGAGTGAGCAATAAATTAGCGTGTTAATCTCTACGTAGATGCATACCTTATGCCGTAGCCTATGCTGTGGCTCTGACGTGTACCTCCCTAGAAATATATTAATTTACCACAACAACTGTGATTGTTCAGCTTGGTGGCATTGCATTTCCAGCTTCTTCCAGCACTTAGAGCGGGTGCCAAGTGGATTGTGAACTGTAAACACACCGCCCAACCAGCCTTTGCTCTTTTTGGGTTACACTCCTCTTCCAGAGCTGCACTATGCTCCCGGAGTGTCTCTCAGGCCTAGTGGCAACCTTTCTTGCAGAAACACTGTCCACTCTCTACCTAGCAAAGAGACACATCTGCGTGCCGGAGAGGTCGGTGTGTTTACTGGGCAAAGCACAGCTGGCAACCCACTGTATCAACACCACCAGCAACACTAGCACATGTATATAAAAGCAAACTGTAAATCTGCTTCATCTTAACACAAAATCTAGTTAATTAAATGAGACAATGTATTGTGCCTACCTGCCGTGATATCATCATCCGTGACATCCATTTCCTCCTCAGGAGCCTTGGTTTCTATTGGCTGAGCCTCAGGAGGAGGCGGGACTGGTGGGGAGGCCTCAGTGGCTGTCCCAGCTAAAGGAGAGAGAGAGAGAGGTGGGTTAATATTAAATATCAGCATGTATTGTCACATGACTCAGACAAACCTCCAGGGGATTGCGTGTGTGTGTGTGCGTGCGTGCGTGCGTGCGTGCGTGCGTGCGTGCGTGCGTGGTCCAGATTTATTTATGTTGCAGGGAACTATAGATTCTTTTTAATCACAGTGCAGTAATGCTGCTGTATTGACATTGCACTCGTATATTTACATAAATGTGTGTTAAATGTTTGAAGAGTGAAGAGTTAAGATGTGTTGATGAAAAAAGAAAATGTCTATGTTTACAGTAAAGTAGAGGCCGATCAAATACAACATGCACACATGTACAAGAGTACATGCACTAACATGTGTCTGTGTGGTATTTCAATGACTCTTCTTATCCACCACTGTGTATGTGTGTGTTAGTGAGTTCGTGACACCAGGTTTCTGTGTTGATCCTTATTATTGGGCTAAGTGTCCTGGTTAAGTAGCTAATAAAGGTTTACTGGGCTTCCTCTTTATCTAGAGAATGAATGGACACACGCGCACACACACACACACACACACACACACACACACACACACACACACACACACACACACACACACACACACACACACACACACACACACACACACACACACTCACACACACACACACACACTCACACACACACACACACACACACACACCACTGCCCCCTGTATATTTAGTGTTTTCATTTAGCCCTTATCTCTTCATTGCCAATTAAGAGTGGCTTTTCATTAGCGGCTGGGTTAATGAATGATGCTGCGCTAATGAATGAAGCGACTAAAGGTAGCAGAGCCGACACTGGTCTAATCTCTGGGAAAACAGCCTAATTAATGAATTACACACAAGCGAACACATACACATTCACACTACCTCACCCTAGTGTTCCCTTGTGGGAGAACACATCAGCAAAAAAGCAGAAATGATCTCATTTGGGTTAAATAAAAAAATAAAAAAGATAAAAATAACAATAATAATAGAACAATCACACAGAGGTTCATGAGGAGACCCTGATTGCACCAATAAAAAACTGTAATTACAATGTGTCTAATTACATTGATTAATCCTGGTTAACATTGTGCTTCATGTTCCAATTAACCTGCTCACACACTGCTGACAGCTCAACGTAATGACTCTGTAGAGCTTTACATCACACACATGCACACACTCACACTGACAGAAGGCCAATACACAGCCTGGTTGTTGATTATCCGTCTCAAATGTTAAAGTGATAAAAACTTAATTGAACTTAATTAAAACATAATGGATGCGTTGCTGTGATTGGACAAAAGGACTGAGGGATGGTCCTACATAAACAAGGCTCGCCCTCGCTCTCATTCAATTTCAGTCCACATGAGCTTAACTGACATAATGCACAACAGTCTTTAGTTCCCAAAAACAAGCCCATGGACAAAAACTTATCAAACGGGGCTCTGTGGTCTACTTTGTGCACGAGAAGTGCTGTTTTAGACAACTTAAACCCAGTTCAGACCAGAGATTCTAAATGCAATAAAACCGTTTTAGAAAGTTGCAGCAGTGTGAACCGCTGCAGCTCAACTCAGGCCTGCAACTCAGGTTCTGAATGGCTGGTTAGAATGCAATACATGTAATTAATATAATCAGTGCTTACTGCTTAACTGACAATTTCACTGCTTCTCCTCTGCTCGGCTCACATTCACAGCCACTCTGCACTGCCTGCTCTGTCTTACTTGCCACTGTTAAGATGTGGCTAATTCTGCTTTACATGTACCATTTAAGGTGGTTGATCGCAAATACACAGGCAAGCATGCACGCACGCAAGCACATACGCGCGCACACACACACACACACACACACACACACACACACACACACACACACACACACACACACACACACACACACACACACACACACACACACACACACACACACACACACACACACACACACACACACACACACACACAGGGCCAACAACTCATCTGTTCTGGCCGCGGGAATGAGAGATGCAGGAGCAGAGGGAAAAAGAGGAAAGAGGGAGGTGGAGGAGGGGTGGATGTTGGGGGGAGGCATTCTACTCTGCTCCAAGGTCAAGCTTGTCATGTCAGCCTTGACACATAGCTCCCAGCATGCCTTGTTAACCTCCAGGATCTGGTACACTCCTCTCTTGCGTCTGTTGCTCTCTCCTCATGGTTAAAACACAGACTTCCTGTTCTTTAAATCACAGTGGGTGCACCGTTCTTTCGACCTCAATCCATGTTCTAATTTGGATCATTTCTTTCTTTTTGGGTATTTTTAAAATAACTGTTTGCGAGTTTCATTTGAATAACTATCAATAAAATGATGAATGGTTATCCATGTAAGATGACTTTCCCTTTTAGCATTTGTATTATCATTTGTTCTTGATTTATTATTGGGAAATTTTAGACACATATTTCCGATATGTATCATCGCGGCTATTTCAACTCTTCTTGTGTGAAAACACCTCCCACTTGTCTTCAATGTTTGAACATTTTTTGTTTTTTTAATGTTCCACAAATGTAACAAAAACTCATATTACAAAATAGTATACAGAAGATATAGAGGAATATCCTACTGTTCAACTTCTTCTACTCAACTCCATCCACCCAGTGAAGGAAGGAAGGAAGGAAGGATAAAGGGTAATAAACTGGAGAAAAAGAAGAAAAGGAGGAAGAGAAGAGGGGGAAGAGAAGAGAGGGAGGGAGGTGAGGAATAGGAGCAGAGAACAAAGTGGAATAGAGGGAGGAGGAGAAAAAAGAAAAAGCTGAAAGGAAGGAGATGAGGAGACAAAAAGGGAAGAGAAGAGGAGGAGGTGGATCTTTAACAGCAGCAGGTCACTGAGTGGGAAAAGAACAGACAAGATTGAGCGATCGAGGCAGATAGTAAACTGAAGACAGAAGAGAGAGAGGAAATGGGGACTGCTGTTCAGTGATCAAAGAAACAGCTGCTTCACACATGCACACAGTTTGACCCTTAAAACTGTGTGTGCTCATGCGTGTGTGAGGGGGAACAATGCTGGGGAATTTGTTTAATCGAGTGTGTGTGAATATGAGAGTGTGAAGTGTATGTAGAGCCCCTCTCTATCCACCGATCCCCCCCAGGATGACTCTTCCTCCCTGCCGAGCTTCGCAGGCTCTCTCCAGGGCCTCCACTGCTTCTTTTATTCCCCCCCCCCTGCATCTCTGCAAGTCTTCCATCCCAAAGATTAAAGCTTCACGCTCGTGTTTTATTGTCTGTTAGGACTTCTGTGCACCATGTCCAGCCATCACGGGTTGATAGATGTGGTCGGTATCCTTGGCTGTTGTTTTGCAGAGTAATAACTTGATATTCAGTTGGTGGATGAGTTTGTGGTTGATGTTAAACTTTGGAGTCTAAATGCTAAGCTAAGCCTACCATGTCCTCATTCCAGCTCTGTACCTACTTAGACAGAAACAAGAGACTTGCATCATTCTCAACTGATTATCAGAGATAAGGTAAAAAAGCAGCTAATTAGACGCAGTAGTGAAGATGGAGACTGAGTGGACATACTTTATTTCTCTCTCTCTCCCTCTGAGTGCAGGTTAACAACTCCAGCTCGCCCCGTTTCCTTTGTGTTAAAGCCTTTTAAACACTTCCAGGAGAGCTGAAAGGTCATGGCCACTGCTTTGTCTGTGTGTGTGTGTGTGTGTGTGTGTGTGTGTGTGTGTGTGTGTGTGTGTGTGTGTGTGTGTGTGTGTGTGTGTGTGTGTGTGTGTGTGTGTGTGTGTGTGTGTGTGTGTGTGTGTGCTGTCTGGTCAGCCCCATGCTGCGACAGTGGGACTCCTTCACTGACTCAGTGACATTTCCTCAGCACTTAAAGCTAATGGATAAATACAGGTGTCTTCCTTCAAACAACAACCACTCTGCTACTGGAGAGAGACAGAGACAGAGAGAGAAAGAGAGGGATCCAATCACTCCGCTGATGTTATACTCATCTCCCCATGTGAAGGACAACACAGTGAGTGTGTGAGAAGTGCTATAATGTTCAGTACAGTTTATAGTCTACTGTGTTGTATATCATGACAATGCTGGTGTGTTTATTTTATACTTAAAATAAAAAGTTACAATTTGGGATGGTTATTGACGACCGAAAAATTGTGATACTGGTCCTGATTGGTCAGTACTAAAATATGGTTAGTGTGTGGTTAGAAGTGTAGGTGCTTCTTAAGTTTGAGATAGTGTTAGCAGCAGTGGAGAGAGGTTTCCAACACGGGCAAAGTGCACCTTACAGTCAAGTTATTTTCCTTACGTTCAACAAAATCAAAGTAATGTTTGTATCTCTAACCCTCCAGCTGCCCAGCCATACACACACTGGCCTGTCGCCTGCGCAGCCGCGTGGGAGGGGAAAGAGCCCGGAGCTGCTGCAGAGGAGCCGTGGTCTGCGATTACTCCGAGCAGCATGTAAATTACAATATAATATATTTCTCGCCTTTCCCCCGATGATCTGAATAAGTCGCTAAATTAGTCGCTCGTAGCTTTTTAGAGATAAAGCTGGCAAGAGGGTCTGAAAAGTCGCTAAATCTAGCGAGAAAGTCGTCAAATTGGTGGCCGCCCCCCCCCCCCCCAGCCCACCGTGTGATGCGTGCGACCATGTAACGTAAGTAACGAGCTTGGCGAACTGTAATGTGATTACTACATTCAGAACAGTAATGCCTTACACTACTCGTTACTGAAAAAAGTGACGTGATTACAGTTACACCCAACACTGTAGGTAGCACAGCTTTGAAATTAGTGTGAGTTGTCCTTACGACCAGAGATGACTCATTTTGAATTGCCGATGGTTGTTTAAAATTGTCAACTGCAGTAAGCTACTGATCCTGACAAAATACGAACAGTACTGATCCCTAGTTAAAACTGATTTTAAATTACTATTTAGATTCTGATAGTTTTTTCCTCTGAAAGAAGTTCTACCCTCACTCTATCTCTGCTTTATACTTTCTCTCCTGCCAAAGTGTCTTACGTATGAGGGCGCAGACTTTCTGCTGCACGGCTCCACAACTCACACCGTAACTCATTCAAAATGTTGCACACTTTCTCAAACTAAGACAAGAAACATCTTCAGAGTACAATGGAAGAGTTCTTTCAGCCGCTGTCGTAGGACTCAAACGATGCACGCACATCTGTGATTCGCTGTTACACTTTTACAAAACAGGTCATTCCAAGCAGATTTTCTGATGCTTGTTTGACATACTGGACTTGTCCGTCAATATGGAACTAAAAATATAAATTTTATGTAACAATCCACACAGACTCTGATATTTACTTTCCTTTCTGCAATGCACCATTCAAAAGCTGTTGTTTAAACTGTACATCATGGAGTGTGTGTCCTCGCCATAGTGGGCCCATGGTTTGAATCCAACCTGTGGCCCTTTGCTGCCCCAAAAAACATAAAACAAAAAGAAACTGTACAAATCTCCTGTTCTGTGTTGTGAACTTAATAATGACTGTATATCCCTGCTGTTTGATCAGGGCTTTAAACCTTCTGGCAAACATTATTTTCAGTACATTTTCGTCAGCCTTGTGAAGACAATTAGTCGTGCCACTGTGCTCTCAGCTCCTCAGGTGCTGCGATGCTGACAGGAGGACAGCTGCCTCTGAGAACAATGAAGCTGTAATGGAGGTCAGGGTTGATGTGGACTGAATGGAGGGATGCTTCAGTAGAGCTAACACAACCCTGACAGCAAACTTCTGAAGTGAATTCCATGAGATCAAGCTAAAAAAGCTGGTGATGATGGAAGAAACAAAAAAAATAAAGATTTCATGTTTATTAGCATTTGCTGTGGACATCGTCTTAATGTTAGAGTAAACAGTTATCATAGTCCTTTAAAAGAAACAGTTGACAAATTAAGATTCAGTCATTATCTTCTCATCTTCATGCCGATGGAAAGTCGGGTGAACTTTGGTAATATCTGGAGCTTCACAGCAAAACGGTGTTGCAGCATAAACAGCTGGAGTAGCTGGGCACTTAAGAAAACAACCGATTAAAGACATCAAAATTGCTTCATACAGCCAGGTAGCTGAAATCTCTGCCCTGGGATCTGAAATGCATTTGAATTTTTTTTTTTTTTTCACATCCTCGACATGCGGTTGAGCTCAAGCACCCACTTCAGATGGAGTACATGGTAACACTTTTAGTTTGGCAGCTAGAGGGAAGATTTAATCTTAAAAAAGGGGTGGCTTACGCCTGATGAGCTGTACTGGGTCATTTTATGTTTATTTGTTACATTTTAAGTTCCCAACTACTTCAGTTGTTTAGAAGAAGCAATACTGTTTTGCTGTGAGGATCCAGAAATATTTTGTGGTTTCTTTTTTGGTTTTCCACCGGCATAGGCGTTAGTAGACTGAAGGACCGCATTCTATTTTTTAGGTTAACTGTTCCTTTAATAGACCCATTGGCACATTGTGGACTTAGAACACTTTCAACCTTCAAATCCAGAGCTTCAGGGCATGTTACTGCTGCTGTGCTGGTTAGCTTCAGGGCAAAAACAGACTTGTAGTCTTTATGTAATGTTAAACAGGGGGTCAGGAGAATTTGGGGTTTAAAAAAATGACCTGAAAAGGTTGACACAACCTGTTTTACAGAATGTAAAAAGGTCAGATTTTGAGTTCAAAATGTGTGGAAAGACACACTTGGCCTTTTTTAGAATAGACACACCCAAGAACAGCTTCAAGTTCAAAGGACTTCTCCAGAGGATTCAACACATTCCCGACTCTCCCAAGATATTCCAGGATTTCCAGGACCAGCAGGAGTCAACTTACTGTCTGTTCCAGTCCTGCTGCGCAGCACACGGATCAAATTCAATGACCCTTTAACCTCGCTCTATCTCTCTCTTTCTCTCGGTTCCCTCCCCCCCTCCCTCGTCCCCCGAGGTCACAGACCCATCACTCCCTCCACCTCCCCCGCCTGCGGTACTGCTGTGGTAACACAACACTGACCGGTGCACGTTTCCATGGCAACTGTTCCCCTGAGAAACCCCCAACATCCTCGGCAACCACAAGGCGACTCCTGAACGAACGAACGTGTGCGCACATACACACGCGCACACACACATGCACACACATACACAGCATTTTAGAGGGCTGTTTCTTGTAAAGAAGGTGGAGATTCACCTTTCTTCCCATCAGCAGGTCTAACTATAGACAGAGAGCGATCAGGGAATACAACGAAGACAGGGAGAAAAAGACAGTGATAGAGGAATAGACAGAGAGACAGATAACGAAGAATTGCTCATGGAGTGCTTGTGCCAGTTCAAAACAGTTGACCAATCACAGTTATGTAGTTGGTATTAAGAGTGGGTACATCGTCTTCCTGCGCAAAATAAAATATTCCCTACTACCAACAGAATTTAGCTAACCTTGACCAGTAGTTGTTTGTTCAAGTCATTAGTTGAACAGTCGTAACACCTTTACAATAATAACTTAACTGTTTAAATATTTTGGGGGGGAACACACAAAGAGGGCCACCTGTTATTGATAATGTTAATGGCAAATTAGATAATCTCAATGTGTTAGAACAACCAGCAAAGAGACAGACTATTCAATATTTTGTTAATTTGCTTCAACACAGGAAGATAACACCAGACAAGTCTTGTTCAACTTCAGACAACCAAATTCTAGCATTCTTATAAGCACTTATCTCATTAGCAATGCACGGCTAACAGAGCTAACTAGCAGTTCCAGTTAGCAATTTCCATAATACAAGGGAAAACGTCCGTGTCCAGGTCCCCCTGATACCTTCATCCAAGCCCACAGATAAGGCACAGCTCCCAAATGGAGTGTGACTGTTTCTTTTTGCTTTTCTGCGACTAAAAGACTAATGAAAAGTTGGTCGACTATGATTCTTCTCATTGACGAGCTGTTAAGTCTACTATTACAGGGCAGCTATAATGAAATGAAAAGGACATTCTGTCTCATCGTCAGGTTAGCCTGTGCTTTCAGCTGATTGCTAATGCTAGCATGCCAAGATGCTCTTTAATAACACCTACAGTTATGATGTTATTACCTATCGGCTGTTACATAGAACACAAAAGAGTACTCTACCGAATTAGCATTATAATGTATATATTGCATTATATATCATTCAACAAATGGACAGTTTTCTAGAAAATAATACAAAATTGATGCAGGACAATGACAGTGCACTCAACACATTCTTCCTAGTCAAAACCTGGCATCTACATCCCCCGCAATACAATTACAGACATCTGCTTAAGTTTGAGTCAGATATTTGGAAACATTGCTTGCAGTGGCTAATGTAACCCCGAGTTGTTATCTTCAAGCAGAGAGGAAAAGCAAACTGAAAAGGTCTGGTAAGCCCACTTATTTATAACTCTACACCAACTGATTTTTTTTTTCACTTCCAAACTTGGCTTGAGACCCAACCGATGCTGACTCAAATAACATCTCTTGAGGTAATTTATCAGACTTAACATATCTCCCTCTGGAGACACAAATGTACATATATGCAGTGGCAACCCTCATAAAAGGAAAAATATTTTGTTGTGTAAAATCAGTTTTTCCTTTGAGCATGTTAGCATTTATTGGCATGTTAATATTCTCACAGTTAGCAAAAAATAAATACTGTTATTGTGTGACATTAAAAACACTAAGAACAAACACAGACTTCATTCTCTCTCTGAGATTTAAAGCCCTGTGAGGTACTTACGAGAGCTGACAGCGTCCACATACTGAGGCAAGTAGGGAGCCCACATGTCTATAGTGTCCTTACGTCCTGATTGGCCAATCCTTCTTAATTCAGCCAGTAGGAGAGCTTGTGCTGCTTCTCGCACCTAAAACCACAAAGATTTACGTTTTGATGACGACTATATTCAATGTCCATCATTTTCAGTTCAACAAAAATTGAACAGACATGGCTCATTTGTTGGATGGTAAAAACAGTTCTCTGGGTATCACTATGTTTCTTTCAAAATGTATTTACTGTTGATAATTCAGAGTATATGAATAGAATTTCAAGGAGACAGGGTTGGCCTGCAAGCTTTAGCCTGCAAGCCTTAGCCTGGAGCTGTGCATGCAATGTGTGTGTGTTACCTCGAGACAGCGGTCCTGCCATCTCCTCGCCAACATCTCCAACAGAGGGGGTCTGAACTTGTCCAGGCCAAGGAGGTCAGGGAGCATCACACAGTGCATGGCTGCCAGCTGACTCCAACCTGCACACACGCACGCACAAAAACACAACACAGTCAGAAAAGACTAAAAGGATGGCAAGTGAAAGTTTCCAAGCTTCTCACATGCTCCTACACAAAGCTCACAGCTGCCACATAGACACACTTCTTTTCAGAAGTGAAAATCAGACAATATGATATAATACATAGTGCGGGGACAGAACAAACATCATTCTGATGATGAAGCTCTTCTGGGGGCCGTACCAGTACTTGTTTTTTTGTTTACAAATGGAAATTTAGTTCTAATTGTGGTACAAAAGGACAGGTCAAGGGATATCAGAATAACTAGAATTCATCCTCTAGGGATGAACAATATCTTCAGCCAATTGCATTTGAATTCTGGTGAGCATTCACGAAGATATATTGCTGATGGAGCAGTGTCACTGATATTGATCAAGTCTGAATTCAAAAGCAAATACACAATATCCCATATTGTTAACTTATTTGTTTAGGTGCATTTATATCACTATTTTTGTCTGATGTTTCCATGTGACAGCAGAGAGTTTCTTACATCCTTTTACACAATTTGACTTTGTCCTTATACAATCCCCGCACACTAACAACAGTTAAACACAAGATGGGAATATAATTGGCTATTATTTGCAGTCTTGGTTAGAGCAAAGTTAGTTCTGCTAACCAGAGCCTGGGTATGTTTGATGGCATTTAAACAGGTAGACAACAGATATACAGCACTGCCAGGTGGATCGACAGAGGCCTCATAACGATACCTTGGCATGATGAACCTAAGTGTGTTTCATTTCATTCAGGAAAACTACAATGTGTGGGAGATTTTACTTGACAATAAAAACGAACATGTTATCAGAAATACTGACAAAGGTGGTATAAGTCCATCACTCTTCTTCTCAGTTTTGTTTTCCTGAATTATTAACGAAGAAAAGTAACATTCAAAATGTCTTGGTATCGCTTTAATAGGGCTCAAATCCAGCTGCATCACTCAGAGCCAAAATAACGGCTTATATTTATATTTTACACGAAACACAAGAGAAATATAAACCAGCTCTTACATTTCCTTGACAAAAAATGGACTGAAATGTTTATTTGCTGATACTCAACATAAACCAAGGACCTTATTCACATATATTGATTCAATATATGGTTTCCAGAGAAGATGCATGTATGGGAATGCACTTGAAAGGACACTGAATTGTTTTTGAGCAGGAAAGAAATTCCATACAAATTTCTTTGCCAAGGGCATCAACTTACCTCCGCCATCCAAATGTACAGGGAAAACTCAAACCATTAGGTGTATAACAAACTGTATCTAAGCTGAGCTTGAAAGCTTTATTGTGATTAAGATCACAAAAAATAAATATAAAATTTTAAATATTTGACATTTGTCTTGCAGCATAATAACCAAATTGTGTCAGTATTGGATCAACCTCTAGGTACATAATTTCCAACACTGTCTTGCAGAAACCTCATATATGTCAAAATTTAAGAACATTTTGGTAATAAGTTCCTAAATTCAAATTTAACCTTACCTTCCACCACCACTATCAATATCTAATAAAAGTTGACCCCTCTTCTCTTGTCAGATTGCTGAATTTTCACTTGAGACAGTGATGCAAACTCAAGCTGGGAAAGAAAAGGAATGCCGTCAGCTTTTCCTCACTATACTATAAACTTTGGGGTGTTTTCTGGGTTTTACGATTAGTGAAACATGCTTTCTAAATGCAACTTGAAGGACTAATGTTATTTCAAAATTATGCTTTTGGTTACTATTGCCACAAAGTACAGACCCTTTCCAAAAAATTAGAATATCATGGAAAAGTTTATTTATTTCCATAATTCTATTCAAAAAGCTAAACTTTCATAGATTATAGATCCAGGGCCCACAATTTAAACGATTTCAAGTATTTATTTGTTTATTTGTACATAATTTGGGCTTCCAGCTCATAAAAGCCACGAAAACAGGAATTCAAAAAATTAGAATACTGTGAAGAAATCAGCCCAAATTTTGCAGGGCATGAATGCTTTAAACTGAGTGTCACACACTAATCATCTACTAAACTCAAAGCACCTGCACAGGTTTACCCAGGTGTCATTAAATTGCTTCACTTTGGTTCAATTGTATCAGTTCGGTTCAATATGGGGAAGACTGCAGACTTGACAACTGGCCAGAAGACCATCATTGATACCCTCCATAGGATGGGTAAGCCACAAAAGTTCATAGCTAAGGATGGCTGTTCACAGAGTGCTGTGTCCAAGCATATCAATGGAAAGTCTAGTGGAAGGGCAAAATGTGGCAGGAGAAGATGCACCAGCAGAAGAGATGACCGTGGGCTTCAGCGGATTATCAAACAAAGAAGATTCAAGAATCTGGCAGAGATCCAGAAAGAGTGGAATGAGGCGGGAGTCACAGCTTCAAAAACCACCACATTCAGACGCATCCGGGAGATGGGCTACAACTGTCGGGTTCCTCGGGTCAAGCCACTTCTGAGCCTGAGCCAACGTAGGAAGCGTCTCAACTGGGCCAAGGAGAAGAAGGACTGGACTGTTGGCCAGTGGTCCAAGGTCCTCTCTTCCGATGAAAGTAAAGTGTGCCTTTCATTCGGGAATCAAGGTCCAAGGATTTGGAGGAAGACGGGTAAGGAACAGAACCCAAGCTGCTTGAGGTCCAGTGTGAAATATCCAGAGTCAGTCATGATTTGGGGTGCAATGTCCAGTGCAGGTGTTGGTAAACTCTGCTTTCTTAAATCCAAGGTCGCCGCAACAGTCTACCAGAATGTTTTAGAGGACTTCATGATTCCTTCTGCTGAGGATCTGTATGGAGATGCAGATTTCATCTTCCAGCAGGACCTGGCCCCTGCCCATACCGCCAGAAGCACCAAAACCTGGTTTGATGCCCATGCCATCACAGTGCTTGACTGGCCAGCCAACTCACCGGACCTAAAACCCATTGAGAATCTATGGGGTATTATCAAGAGGAAAATGAGGGGCACCAGACCCAAAAACAAAGAAGAGCTGACAGCAAGCATCAAGGAAATCTGGGCTTCCATAACTCCCAGGCAATGCCACAGGCTGATTGCCTCAATGCCACGGCACATCGAGGCAGTGATTAAGGCAAAGGGATTCCCAACGAAGTATTGAAGACTGACATATCGTTTTGAAATTACCATATTTTGATTGATTTGATGCGATCCTAATTTCTTTCTTTTTTTTCTGCAAAAACTGAGAAGTAAATGGTGATTTCTTCACAGTATTCTAATTTTTCGAATTCCTGTTTTCGTGGGTTTTATGAGCTGGAAGCCCAAATTATGTACAAATAAACAAATAAATACTTGAAATCGTTTAAATTGTGGGCCCTGAATCTATAATTTATGAAAGTTTAACTTTTTGAATGGAATTATGGAAATAAATAAACTTTTCCATGATATTCTAATTTTTTGGAAAGGGTCTGTATGGTTGACAATGACCAATGAGGTACATACTTTTAACTAAAGAAACAACTTAACTACTGTTGCTGCTAAGAACAGTTTTTCCTGCTGCTAGTACTACTATTACTACAGCTTCAAATAATTAGGCAATGGATAAAACAACACTGAAACAAGATAATACAACTAAAACAAGGCTAAAAGCAGTGGTGGAAAGTAACTAAGTTCATGTTATCATGAATTAAGTACTTATTTTAGGTACAAATTTGTGGTACTTTAGGCTGAACCACATTTATCCGACTGCTTTAGTTACAGCACACTCCAAGATACTTTTTGTAGATTCAACTACAAAACATCATAAATAGTAAACATGAGCTTAAAAGTAGTTAGAAAATACTTTCTCAACTATCATTGTTGTTGCTATTCTTGCTGCTACTACTTCTACAGCTCAAAATTATTCTTGATAGTATATACTACTGGCAACAATAATAATGTTTCTGCAGGGCAGTGTTATAAGAATAAACATAATACAAACCTTGACACATTTTCTACAGTTGCTATTTAACTAGAGGTATCTCAGTTCTAAATATTCCTACTTCTACTTGAAAGGAATGAGCCTGTGTCTGCATGCTTGCTGTTTTCCAGTAGAAAACTAAGATATCTGACAAACAGCGTTTTAGCCTCTGAAAATTGGAAATTAAAGGTTATCCACATTTAAAGGTACATTATTTTCCTAACAGACACCACAAATGTGGCACACTTTATTTAATTTAAAAGCACATTAATTGTATGGGTGGATGGAGAAAGAAGCCACCGTGATAAAAGTCAACATCCTGTTAAAAAAAAAATTAAAAAGATAATATAAAAGCCATCTTAAAATTAAGTCCAGTGCTGGTTCTGAGGTACACCAGACAGATTAATTTACTATTAAACCTAAAGCGATTCATACATAAAATAAAAAATTAAAAAAACAATCAGTCTCCTTATGTATCCCTCTTAAAAAGTTTTATGTACAATGTTAGATTGATGTGCTGCGAGTGAAAAAAGAGGGGTGGAAAATGTAAAACAAAGGGAAATTCTGGTCATTGCTGAGCAAAAATGTTTACTTCTTTATTATTATTATTATTTGTATTTTTTTAATTCGGCCCATTTAAGTTGTTTTATTAGCTTGACGTTTCTCCCCTTATGACACACTCCTTATTCCATCAGGTGGAAATAGCAAGCATGCAAACAGCGAGCACAGAGACAGTGACACTTCAGGACGCATGGACACATTCAGACGGACAGACTTAGAGACAGAAATAACAGGGTAGGTCTGCACAATACAGCCACAGTTAAAAAAAAAAAAAAAAGACTAGGGCATAAGGACTGAGGTCAACACACTCTCAAACGCATCAGATATTCTTCTTTGCTGATGACACCACTCGTTTTGTCTTTCAGTTTTGCTACACCGGTGAACTTGTCTTGGGTTCCTACAAGTTTCATTAATTTGGACTTAAAGTGAAAATGACTCCCGACATATTATTGTGGTCAGAAATTATAACATTTTTAGCTGATTAACTACAAATATGCACCTTTCCACAAAATTGAGAATAGCAAGGCTGAGGAAAATTGTGATGAATATCTTGAGAGCAAAAGGTAAACATCTTACTGGACCTTTTACTTAACAACTGATTTTGTAATGGATTATACTATTTTTGAAATGTTTCCATATTTTAGAAATATATCAGGGACTACCACCTGTTGTAAATATTGTAGGAGTCATTTCATTTCTCAGATCACAGTTCCTGTGCCAGGTATTTTTCAGCATTTAAACTTTAAATTTCTTCAACTGACTGGTTTGAAAGTGTTCTGAACTCGGCTATGACAGACAGACAGATAAACAGACAGTGCTGTGGACCGAAACAAGGACAAAGACATGGCAATAAACTGGAGCTAGACACCTGAGATGAAAATCTAACACTGGCTGCAGGAAAAACAAGACCGATGCAAGGAAAGAGAAATAAGGTGATGAGAGCCAAGAAGGATTGGAACAGAAAAAAAAAGGTTGGGAGATAAATAACTGATGGAGTGAAGATAGGGGAGGCAAAGAACTATGGTGGCATCAAGAGAGAAGACAAGAGAGCAAACAGAAAAAGGAATGGAAAGGGGGAAAAAAAATATATAAATATACAGATGGGATGGAGAGAGGGTACTAAAGGTAAGACAGAAGAAAGGAGGGTAGGAAAGAAGATCTAGGAAGCAGAAGATCTCCAAAGACAGATAAGTGACTGAAAAAGAGTATGACTGCAAGAATTTCCCTAGGAGGTACCCGTCAGTTCAGTCTGTACCTTCATTGACTGAGGGGATGTTATAAGAAGCAGGGCCGGGGCTGTGGGAGCCAGGGGCCCCCTGAGGATGGCCCCCAGGCACCCCTATAGCCCCAGCAGTAGCAGAAGGTACAGAACTGGTGTTGGCTGCGGCAGCTACAGCAGCTTGTAAAGGAAGAGAAGGAGAGAAATATCAAGAAGGAAAGAACAGGTTAGAGGGATAAGAATATATATATATATATATACACACACACACAAACACACAAACACACATACACACAACGGCAAACAAAGAGAGGAAACAGTCAGGAAGCAGGGAATAAGAAAATGTATTATCAATAAACAAGAACAGAAGACAATATGAAAAGAAAAAGTGAAGCCATTACATGGAGAGAGAGAGAAAAATAAAGATAAAATAAATAATAACAAAAATTAGCTTTCCAGAACTGGTCAAACACAATAAGGTCTGGCTGAAAACAAGCAGGTACAACATGGGTACATTTAAACTATCTTTGGAAAAAGATTTCAAAATATTGCTAAAAAAAGCTCTGGACCGAACCAAAACAATGACTACGTTAAATGTGAAATGTAATGTTGAACAAGGCATTTAAAACTCTTTCAATATCATACAGAATATATAGAATGGTTAAAGTCAAGGAAAAATAGCGGATGTGGTAAATAAACCATTATTTGGATATGGATAAGATTGTGAAAATTTGTGGGTATATTAAAAAAATAATTGCTCCCAGATGATAGTTTGGCAAGCTACAAAAACATACACATCCTTATTTTATACCCTTATGCGTAAACAACACATTGCTTTAGCAATGAATGTTGGCACTGGACATATTTGGTGAGGTGCTAAATTGTCCAATAGACATAAATCCTACAGACAGTGTGCTGTAGGACTAGGTGGGTAGATAAGCTGCAGAAAGTCCAATTCAAAGGATTCAAGCAAATCGATGTTTTTTAATCCATTTCATCCAAGTCTAACGTGACATAGCTAATAGGACTTAAGTAAATTATACATAAATTAATTAGGGATGCTCCAATCGATCGGCTGCCGATGGTCATCGGCCGATATGGACCCTAAACAGGTTGATCGGTGGGCTCTCAAAGTGCAGATCAGAAAAGCCGATCGCATATAAATATGTTTATATTTTTTTTTTTTTTTTTACCCGAGACGGCATTTGAGAACACGCCACACAACAGAACACAGCGCGTATGAGAAACAAGCCCGGGCAAAACAAATCCCAAAGACACCCGTCACTCAGCTCACTGTAAGTGAAACGTTTCGACGTCCGGAGCCTTCCAGCAGGGACAGTAAAAGGTGGAGCAGGCTTCTCCCCAGACGGTGGAATAGTGGCGCTGCGCTGCTATACTCATTTTTAATGTTAGCTGCATTATAGCGGGTGTTTGTGGGCTGCCGCGGTCTTCTCGTAGTGAACAACAAGTGTCCGACGCCACAAAACCAAGCTACTAACGAGACAGTACCGTTTTATGAACTACGGGAGCCCATGAGGAGCGATCTCCACCCGCTGAGCGATCTCTCTACCCCCCACCCCCCCGCTGACCGATGCGCCACTACACTACACATTTCTGGGGAGAACCCTGTGGAGGGATATAACAACAAAGCTTATGGAAAAAAGCTCAATTTAATTTTATTTCATCTATTGCTCTTGACAGGGTATGTAATGTTTACACAAATAAAAAGTTGATTGTGGTACATAAAGATCTTGATTGTATTTATTATTTATTTTAGTACAAATGGTTTTACCACTTTAAGTGGTGCACAAGGCTAGATTGTAAATACAGGACATTGAGGATTATTATTATTATTATTATTATTATTATTATTATTATTATTATTATTACTATTACTATTATTATTACTATTATTATTATTATTATTCTCCCATCCATTCTGTTTATGATTCCTGTGATCGGTGATCGGATCGGCCCCCAAAAATGCTGATCGGAGCATCCCTAAAATTAATAAATTCAAAGATTCAGATTCTGAGACTCTGATAGGCTAACACAGACCAATCTAGTTAATAAACGAATAATGTGGACTTTCTTCCAGTCTGACAAACTCTTGAATTATGAAGTTTTAAATTCTTCAAAATGTTTCAGTCTTCATCTTGGCAAACATCTTTTGGACAGCGTTGTTTCCCAGTAAATCAAACATGGCTGCAACCAAAAAAAAATAGCTGATACCAAAGTAGAAAATAGAAAACAACAAGTAAAGCTAAAAAAAAAAATAATTAAGCGAATGATTGTCATGACATAAGCAAGTAAGAGATAAACTTCTAAACACAAAAGCCAATAAACAAAAAGCATTTTCTTTTTTAAGGAAAAAGACATGAAAGGGGAATAAACCCGAAGCAGAGAGGAAGACTTCCTCTGTGGAGAGAAGTGTTCATAAAAGGTACATAAATGTAAATATTACATCAAGATGACACTTAATATCCCAGCAAGCACTTGGTAAAGAAGTGAAAAACCTGCTGTTAGTTTGGACCAATAACACCCACGCAAACAAAAGCTGACAAAGGTCAAGAAACAGAACACAAAGATTTCAGACTGTGGCACTAGCATTTCATCAAACCGTATTCATTTGGATCAATTTTATCCAAAACATAAATCCATAAAAATTATCTACATGAAGGTAAACATATAATGTGCTGATTCAAACTGTATAAATAATACAGATGTAATGTTCCTTTATGCAAGGGCCAGAGACCTGAAACCTTTACACTGTGGAGAACAAATGATCAAGTCGTTTCATATTTGAACACTTACATTTTCAAAATGCCATTAAGGGTATTTGGCAATGATAGAAAGCCCATCTTTTCTCACAAAAATAAATCATGTTTTTAACATAATGTACAAAAACTGATGACATTAACATTTCAATATAGTTATAAAATAGGGGTGTGAATTTTCAGCAATCTCATGATTCAATTTGATTCAGAATCGATTTTCAATTCAAAGCGATTCTCTGTATGCTAAACCATTCACCAGTGTCCTTATTCTGCTGCAATACAATATGAAACACAACTAGAAATTACAATAAATAATCTGCATCTAACAGTCATGCCTGTATGTGAATAACTGCACTATTAGGTCTGGGCAGGCCGTCGCTGTACGAAACGCTGAGAAGAAGAAGTGTTTTTGGTGAAAACAATATCTCTGGTTAGTCCTTTTTACCTCAGTTTGTTTAATGTGTTGAATGCAGCAGTGTGTGTTTATCAGCTTGTTAGCAGTTGTCAGGTGGTCTTGTTTGTCACTGCTGACAAGCAGTGGACAGCAGCAACAAACAAGACCATCCATTAACTTAAAATAATGTAAAAAGTAATCACAAACACATTGCCTGCTTAACGTTCACCTTCTAAAGGTAATTATTTAGTAATTTAATAAACACTTGGAACTGCTGCCTTATTTGAAAAAATGTACTCCAAGATATCCCTAGTATGGGCATGCAATTGAGTTCCGCTTTTTCCTTCCATAACAATCATGTTATTAAGACTTAGATTGTTGTTTTAGGTTGATTTTTGACATTCATAAATCGATTCTGAATCGTAGGAGATAGAAATCGAGATTCTTATATGAATCGATTTTTTCCCCACCCCTATTATACACAGTAATACTCTTACTGTTCACACAAACCCAGTTATGCAGCTAAATGGAACAGGTACACATTTAAAATCTTTCAAAATAGTACATATATTACATAGAAAACATGTAGCACAAACACAACAGAGAGAACAGGTGCATTAATACAAAGGACAGATTGAATGACAGTAGACTGAAAAAAAACACTGAGGAGAGAGCATGTTTGTGGAGCAGGTTTTCTATAGACAACAGGCGGCAGGCTGAAGCCATGCAGTGAAAAACAGTGTGAAGATGAATAGACAGAAAGAGATAGAAAGGGAGAAACAGAAAGTAGTTGAGACAGAAATTAGAAAGATAGACAGAGAAGATGGTTAAGTGGCAGTTTGCTGCTTTGGTGCAGGAAATATCTAAATGTTCAAATTAAACTACTGTATGAAGAAGAATATTTTGTCTCTGCTATAAGGAATCATCTACTTTAGGTCCTGGATCAATGGCTGAGGCCTTGGAGGACAGCACCCTTTATAACAGGCAAGGATGTTAGTACCAATATCATAAAATAATCATATATGCAGATAACACTTTAATACATATTTCTAACTTGACAATTCAGTGCCAGATTATATTTAGTTCTTCTTTAACAATTGCAATGAAATATCAGTGAACCATGATGAACTTAGAAAGGTTTTAAAATAATTTGTATACTAAAAAATGTCGAAGACAGTCCAAGGCCACCTTCGTGCAGTTGACGTATAGTGTATAAGATTTAGGGGGACACAATGGCAGAAATTGAATAAAATATTGATAACTTTCATAATGTAATGACCGTGATTATGTTTTCAAAGTTCAAAATCAATAGAAAATAAGAATTACTGTGTAGGGTGGAGGGGTGTTATGTGCAATCTTCAACCTCACTAGTGGATACCACTACATCCTGCACAGCTTCAGGCTTTAAGAAAAACCTGAAGGAGACATTTTAAAGTTGACTATCCTTCTTATTGTTCGTTTTTCAACTTAAAAGTTCAAAACCACAGATATCCAGTTTATATTGTGTAAGGCACAGGAATATAGTGATTCTCAACAACTGAGAAGCTGGAACATGGGAATAACTGGCATTTGGGAAAAGAAAAAAAACTGTCAAGTTATCATAATTTTTCAAAATACATCAGCCTGATCGGAAAGTTGTGTTTTCTGTCTGGCCATCCTTACACTATTAAAAGGATAATTTTGTTGTATTAAAACTTGAGTTGGTTATCTTCATTGTTTTGTCCATCCTTTCTGTGCCAAATCTGAATGTAATTATGTATGAGATACAAGATAGAAGAAGATACAGAAACCATGGAATCATCCTTTGTTCCCATCCATTTGAGGAAGTAACCGTTTTCATTAAGAGGGCCGAGGACGAGAGAAATAAAGATGTTTCTTGATAACTTCTCTGCATTACTGCGGACATAATTGTAAATGAGTAACTGTAAGACGTTTTTAGCCACTTAAATTGTGTTCAGACACCTTTCCCTCTGTTCATCTCACTGTACATGCTGCAGTATATTACAGAGGCCTCCTCATTTATTTCCATGAGAAAAGAGATGGTGAGCAAGGTTAAGAGGGCTCCCCTTCACAAAGCCTCTGACATGCACACGCACACACACACACACACACACACACACACACACACACACCAGGCTGGAGTAGCTGGCTGAGCAGAGGTCACGGCCGACCGTTCCCCCTCAATGGTGGGGAATAGGCGTGTGGCGTGAATAAGTCCACACGCTTGTCACGCTTGGCCTCCATTAAGGCGTGACAATAGCACTAAAACCCCGCCTATCCCCAACACCCCAGGGTGCCACCCATGGCATATGTGTGTGTGTGTGTGTGTGTGTGTGTGTGTGTGTGTGTGTGTGTGTGTGTGTGTGTGTGTGTGCTGTGACTATATTCACATAGACCTGATTTTTGGTGTGTTGGAGGTATTATTGAGCTTATTGTAGTGTGGCAGGTAACCTGGTGTGTGTGTGTGTGTGTGTGTGTGTGTGTGTGTGTGTGTGTGTGTGTGTGTGTGTGTGTGTGTGTGTGTGATAGGCAGATGGTGAAGGCTGGTTAAAACATCCCCTACAGTGAACTATAGCAGGTTTTCTCTGCAAAGAAAGACTCAAAATGTCCTTTTTTCCCGCTTTATCGAGTGAAATTCTCCTGTTTCTTTATTTGTATCACTATATCTTTCTTTACATTTCTACAGATGTTTGCTTCATCCATCTCTCTCTTGCTGTCTCAATCAAAGCTTTATTTATGGCTGTGGGTTTAAAAGCTTACGCCATACCTATAGAGCAGGATGTGCACCTCCTTAAGATTGGGGTAATAATTAAACAATTGTGTGGTTGTAACAGAATCTGTTGCCTAAGTTTTAGGAATGTCTGACTGTGCTGATGATTGGAGGAAAAGAAATCCATTTCCTGTGGTTCATACTGGAAATATTCATATTATAATATTTCTAGAAAGTTCTCCTCACTAAAGGACAAAACAAGTAATTTGTAACTGCATCCAATATGAATGATTTCTAATCTGGTGGCCCTTTCATCAGGACCTCCTTGTCACTGTCCGTAAACGTAACGACTCTGGCCGTTTTCTGATCTGCCACTGCCATGAGTAATGTTTGGTTACTACTTGGTGAAGGTTAGAGAAAGATTGTGGTTTGAAGCACAACATGCAATTTCTGCTGCTAGTCTCTCTTTCAAAACAAAACGAAGACATTTCCCAAGTGTTTTTTGGTGAGGGCCGGCATAGCCGCTGCTCAGCTGCTCAGAGCTGACCAGCTCTAGAGGAGAGCGTCGAGTGCAGAGCCAGACCCTCTGGAGGAACAGAAACCCAGGGCCCTATTTAGACAAACTATGGCGCTCGATCTAAAGTGCAGCACACTAGCACGTTCCGGGGCGTATCCAAATCCATTTTGCTAGTTAAACTGCGGATAATCTGGGCACAAAGTGCAGCACAAAGAGGGGGTATGTTGATTCTCAATTAGTCATGGGTATGATTTGGGTGGAAATTTTAACTGAGGAGGAGGAGTCACACCCTCTGTGTGTGTCCTGATCAATAACAGGTGGGATGAGAGGGGAGAAATATGTCCTTAATGAGGAAAATATGAATGATACGCATCGCATTGATCCTCCAGCAGCAGTAAGTAGATTTGCTATTTACACAACGTGGGCACTGGGTGTGAGGATGACAACCGCTTCGGTATGAAACTATCAATGACACTTGCACTGTGCGCCACTTTGCACCGAGCGTAAGATATAGCCCCCTGATTCTGCTCTGATTTGAAGTCACCTATAGGAGGAGAGCTCAGAGATTGATATTAACTTTTGTAATTAAAAGGTGGATTTATCTTGACTCCTGTTTATCAGCCTGACTGCAGCAGTGATCCGTGTAGGTGACCTCCGTTTTTGGATGTTTCTGTACTGTTACGTTGACTTTTGACTGGAGCCGGAGGGGAAATACTTCACTTCATAAATGTAATATTACAGGGAGGAGAAGGGCTGTTCGGGGCGGATAAAGACTTGCGTATGTAACCCAAGGCGATAGAACCCTTTGCTGGTGGTGAGCAGACCATTAAACCAGCATTACAGATGAAATTCTATTTGACATGACTCTGGCACAAATGTTCACGGATGTTTTAAAGTTGAATTCATGTTACGTTTAGTCCCATTCACAGACTTTTTTGCTCACTCTCCTACTCTCCTGGAACTTATGTCAACAGGGGACCAAATGAAATGCATTACCTACAGTAAACTTGTGGATTTTTCCGGGTTTTAACGTTGTTGGAAATGTTACATTTAACAATATAATTACACAACTCAGCAAAATATATGACAAAGCTCTAGTCATTTTGCTGTACGACTTTTTCCTGATGCTGTTATAAATCACACATCTACACATGCTCTTGTCAAGTAGGCAGAAATATATGTTGCTTTAAGGACAGTCCTAATATTTCCAGTATGAATCTCTGAATTTGTGGCAACTATGAATCAGCCTCTCCACCACAGAATTCCATTAAGTTCAACTCAGAAAGGTACAGAGCGCCATGACCCCATGTAAGTGCATTCTGCGGTCTGTAGTTACAACAACTCCACCTTAATGTCAAAAACAGCAGAGCATCCCTTTAAAGTCCTGCTGACTGAGGAAACAGCAGCAGCTTCCTCCTGTGATATTTCTGTGTTTTTTTTTCTTGAACTCTCTGTGGGTTTTATTGCCGGTGGGCAGCATTATCAAACCCCCGCCTCTCCTCCCTCCCACCATCCCCGCAGGGCCCTGGGGGTGTGTGAAGCCAGTGCCCCCTCCTTTTGTAGTTACCTTGTTTGATCTGGGCCTGTAGCGCCGGGTTGGAAGGCTGAGGGGGGCCAGCCGGCGTCCTGCGAGGAGTCTCCGGGGTTCCTCCTGGTCTGGGAGGCCTGGAGGAGGATCACAAAGAGGAGGTATGAAATATTAAAAAGGAGCAAGGAGGAGAGAGGAGGGCCAACAAACACACACAGACACACCATAATAAAAGTCACAGAAACACATACATACCTAAAACCAGGAGTGTTTATTTTGGTTTCCTGAAATCAACAGCTTGAATTTTACACACACGCCTGTGCGCGCTTGTGCGTGTGTGCACTTGTGTGTGCATGTGCTTGTGTGTGTCTGTGTGTGTGTGTGTGTGTGTGTGTGTGTGTGTGTGTGTGTGTGTGTGTGTGTGTGTGTGTGTGTGTGTGTGTGTGTTTGTTCTCAGGCTCCAGCCTATTGAATTTTGGATGGAGGACACAATCCTGAGTCTGAACAGACTGGAGGCGTCTAACTCTCAGAGACACACAAACACATCCAATACAACAATCAATGGAGTGATCAATAACAGTTGCTAGGCTACAAATCACTGCCACACATCTCTAGCATTTGCAGTTAAAAGTGCCTAAAAATCTACTGCGTTGAAGTTTTGAGAAGCGACAAGAGGGTCGGGTTAGGAAGTGTTAGTAGTCAATTAACAACTATGATCGTTCTTGGGGTTCTTCATTTTTTTAAATCCATTTTAAGTGCTTAATATTACTCTATTTATGGGATTTATATGCCCTTTTTCTTGTAGTCTTTTAATTTGAAATATATTTGAATTGATTTAACGTCAGTCACAAATCACTTTTTAGTGAATGAGAACAGCATTTATGTTAAAAAGAGAAACTGAAAGCAGCAGAGTGGTGACTATGTTTATGGCTCAGATGGTAAATTCAGGGCAATGTTAATTTCAACAATACAAATTCCAACAACACTGTTATGTCATAAAGGTTACTGTAGACCCCTAATTACTATATAAACTGACATTGCCAAGCCTCTAAAATCACTGACATAGAGAGGGAAGTGTAGTTTTGATTTTTTTTTTCTTTTTTTCGTGGTAATATGAATGAGAAGTAGACAAGAGGGTAATCATTTGTGACTAGAGGTATGTTTACTTGAACCTTAAACTTCCACTAGTAATCAGAGTGCCAGCCCGTCAGTATAAAAATGCTTCATGTAACCATCTCAGTCAAGAGCCCGATCTGATCCCGGCTGACCCAAATGAGTTTTCAATCACATCAAGAGGAGTTTAGTAAAGCTATGATATCTGTTAAATAGGAAAATATTGGCACTTTATAACCACATAAACACATAATCTGATGTTCATCTCAATTTCAAATAAATATATTTTTTCTGTGCACGTTTGCCTCAGTTGGCAACATTAGGTGCTTCTGTGGCAGATACAACTTTTTTGTTGGAGATTTTAAAAGATTTGAGGATTGTTAAACGCTTCAATGATCAGAATACTACAAACAACCATCGTTTAAAACGTGAACAAAGCTGGAATCCACCGAACCAAAGACACGAATATGGTTCCTAGGACACAATATGGGTGCATCTTAACAATGTTATTAGCATAGGAACAAATGTAAGAATTAATTGAATTTTTTCAATAAGTTGGAATAGTTGTTATATCTCTAGCTTTGCTTTATAAATAATTATTATTCAGTTGTGTTTTCTTTACAAAGTGCCAACACACACACATATACAATTATTTTATGCTACAGAGAACATCCAGCGAGAACTATTCCGTACAACAGAGCACAAAAATATGTGCACCTGAATGCCCCCCACATCCCCACCCGACTCACACACCTGCTCTCACTGCCATTCACTGTAACACACAGAAAACACGCTGACAACCTCTCTCACTCACACACACACACACACACACACACACTTAAGTATATGTGGTGCACAAAAACACAAAGAAACACACTGTCTCACTCTTAAGTACAAGTTTTTACCACACAAATTTCAATAAAAACAAATCAACAGCAATTAATCATAGAACTAACTAGAGAATATGTTCATTCACTTTCAAGCCACATTGTCATTGGTGGCAGCAGTTTTGCCTGTATTTTCTGACCCTAGTTACCTAAGTGATCCCTTTCCTAAAATGACAGTAATGTAAGAGAAGGCAGACAAATCTGGATTGAGCTTAGCTAAAACATGTACTGGGTACAGATAATGTACTGTATGAGTATCATATAAGTAAAATGTGTTGATATGCATTCTCCTGATGAAGAAAAAAAACATTTTTTATAAAGAACTTGTGTAAATAGTATGACTCCTACTCTTGTCTTAAAAAAAACATTAATCTGAAGCTAAATTCCAACACCATTCTGTAATCAACTTTCTAATAAATAATATTTACAGCAACTGCTGATAAACCTTGATTTATTTAAGACTTTAATTCATTAACTTCCAGTTAGTCCTAACTGCAGCTTTCACCTTGCACAGTCTGAGTACAAACATGGATACAGATAAAGGTGAAATGGCTTACACCTAGAAAGAATATTTCAAGTTCAATTGAAGCTGGCTTCAGGAGTCCGAGTCAAGAAGGTACCTTTAAAAGTTATGTATTTTTAGTACAAAATTCCACAGACAGTGTTTTCTTGTTGAACTGCATTGGATGCAAAAAACTGCACAAACTAAACCACAGACTGCAACAACAGGATAAGAACAGAAATGATTTAATACAATTTTTTTAAAAATCATTCTAACATGAAACTGTAGTTGAGTTATGACCACCAAACCCAATTCTGCTCCTCAGACTCAATGTGTTGATGTGAATTACATTTGATATCAGACTTTATCGAGCTAAATAAATTCAGTATGTGGGTTGACAGTGGAGCTCATGTTGTTATCGGAATGCTGCTTTTTGCATCTGCATGTGTAACGTGTGCACAAGCTAAGAACTGGGGTTTAGGGCTGTTATCTAAATAAAATCTAAATCCATCCACATTACTTGATTCAGTTCAAACCAAAGAAAATAAATCGCACTTCGAAATTCTGCAGCGTTTAAATGCACCTCACAATTGGATGGCATTTGGCAAGGCAAACTTAACGGATTAACATGGAACTATAGGGCAGATGGACGATGTACTTTATGCATTTATTGGAAAGTAAAAATCAACCCATATTGGCTTGTGTAGATTATGAGTATTTAATTGTGTCCAATCTTGAATTTTTCTTCAATCTGAAACTGTCCTCACCTGCTTTGCAAGCACACAGTGCAGCTACTGTAAATAATAAATATATATATATCTTTGGAGGAGGAAAAAGGTTACTCCACACAGCCCTTCATCTTCGCTGAGGTAAACATTGAGCAGTGAGGCCCAGAAACAGAGTGAGAAAGCTGTGTTGCCCCTTCTTCAGCTGGTTCACGTGGAAATACTCCACAATGATAATGTGCTGGCAAAGAAGGAGTTCAATATGATTTGCACAATACGTAACTATTCCTATAGACAAGAGCGGGACAAGAAACAAGCAAAGTAAATCTAGTAATTTTAGTGTTTTTTTTACGTCTGTTAATATTGTCCTGGTCATATTTCCAAAGGGAAGGGAGGAACTTGTTCCACAGACAGGCTCAAGTCCTCAGCCAGAGCTTGGCGAATGTCTTGGCTGTTGTAATGAAATACTGAAAAAACTACGAGTTCAGGAGCACTTCTTTTCAAACTTCTTCCTCACCACACAGTGAGGAAGCTTTCATAAATGTGAGATAGAGAACATGAAAAAGCCAAAAACCCAAACATGTTCAAATATTTACAGCGACAGGTTTGGTGTCTCAAAGTGGAGGCAGCGCGAGAGAAGATCCTTGTTTGAGTTTTAAAAAGAAGGCTTCAGCTTCCTCCTGTAGCTGAGCAATCAGCTCCTTTGATCTGGACATACCTTGGAGGAGGAGTTTTTTTGTAAGAAAGTAACAAATAGCTTTGAAAAGTATTTCAGCCTTTGCTGTGTTGTCTGTCTTGCTGCTCTTAGTGACTGTGGTGCTTTTTTGTTTTTGATATTCTTGCTGCCATTTACTGTTCATCACCTCCGTCCATCTCTGGCCAGTTAGGTTTTGATTAAGATGCAACACATCATCTCATCAAGATGAGCGATTCCTCAATAGGTGGACACAGCCATGGTTTTATTGTTGGCCTGCTTTAAACACAGGTAATATGGCTGTGACCAGTGTTAAAAGGAGTCTGAACTAGGTTGCCTGGTATTTGTTACTGTCCTGAGATATGAAGGCAGTAAAATGTTGGCTATAGACCTGAAAAACCCTCAATTTGTTTATGGAAACTTAAGGGTTAGACTCTGGCTCAAGAACTTGAGACTGACTTTGGCAAGACTTGAGACTTGATTTGAACTGGTCTAGATTGACTTTAGACTTGAACTGGACTTGAGCCTTCATGCAGAATTGCCTTCAAGGACATCAGATGTGACTTGGGACTCATCTTTGAAAAGCCTTGATATTCTACTTGGGACTTCTCTCTGTGACCCGAGACTTCAAATAGACTTGCCATCAGCTGACTTAAGACATGACTTCGACTACATTGTTTTTAAACTAGCTTGGAGACTTTCAGACTTGATCTGGAACTGGCTTTAAGGATGCTAGACTGGACATTACTATAAGGCTTAACCCAAGTATTTGAGAACAGCATGTTCAGCCTTGAGACTGGCTTTAACAAGACTTGAAACTTGATTTGGATTTTCAATTGACTGAAAATGTAAATTGGATTTTAAGATTCAACTTGAGACTGGTTTTAACAAGATTTGGCCTTAAACTTAACTTAAAAGTCCCAACTACACCCTCAAACTCAGCTAGAACCTTTCTTCCCAATATATCTTTAAAAATGCAACAGAGAAGGGGGGAGCAGCTACAATAGGATGTGTGGCCTTGTGGCTATGTAGTGTATGACAAGGGGGGTCAGTTGACACAGGGAAGGACAACTAACCCCCACTCGGTGTAACATGGACAGAGAGTTAAATCTTGGAGTCAGAGCTAACAAGCAAGTACAGTACCACAGTTACCTCTGGTACATACAGTACGTTGTACCCGTGCTTGTGCTTGTGCTTGAGCAAGCGCAGGGCTAAGAAAGTACACCGTGCTTGAGCACAGTACGGAACGCTCACACTAGTCGGGGTGGGGGCATGGTATGGAAAGCCACGGTTGAGTCCATTTATTCTTTACTGTTGGGGTCAACATACAATAGAGTCCTGCCTATTTCATCATGGTAAGGAAGGGGTTGAGAGAAGTCAGCTGTGAACTGATTTGTCAATTCAAGCAAACATAGACAAGCTTATTTTGAGAAGAAAAGGCTATTTGTACACTCAGTATCTCTAATGTTGGAAAAAAAACACCTGTATCAACAGCATACACCAACGTCATATGCGCAAAAATTGTTTAGTGTAGAGACGTCCGCTCTTATATCATCACCAAAGGTCACACATTTCAGCGGAAGATCTTTCTAATGATCCTTAGTTCTAACAACACAGCTCTTATTATAGACTTCGGCACTGAACGGTTGAACCCGCACAGACGCTGAACTAAAGAGCCAGTTAGTACAGATTTTGCATGTTGAGTCAATTGATTTAATAAGGATGATTAAACACGAAGACTGAAAACAGGTCACAAATCATAGAAGGCTGATAAAAACAAAAAAAAACATTTCACCACATTTCTCCCTTACACATTCCCCCCTGAACCTCTCCAGTTTCAAGTCATAGCGTTTTCCACTACGACTCCTCCTCGCTCGCCCTCCCTGCAGGGTTATGCTGTGCTGGGCTGACCAAATGATGAAATGTTGTGTTGGTGTTACAGCAGCAGGACCTCGACCTCCGTGTTAAATCTTTCACAGCACAATGAGGTCTCAGACAGACTAAACAATCAGCCACAGACACACACACACAGGCACACACACACACACACACACACACACACACAGACTTGACAGTAGTTTTACTTAGGTGCTGCTGGTATCATTGTGTATGTGATCAGTGTCTTTATTTTTGTGCTTTAAATTCAGTGAATGGTCTCACTTGTTTGGGTTGTTATTTTGTTTTTCAGCTAGAATCACTGATGATGGATGGGGGCATGTTTTTCTGCCTTGAGAATCCAGATATGTTTAGCTTGGGTTTAAATCTTCTTTTGATATCTTTAAGATGCTGTGGATAAAGCATGCACTAATATTTAAACTAAACGTTACTAAAAGTTACATTGACTGGATGATCTATGATCAGCCTCTATGCTTGAATCAAATGCATGGCTCCATGAAAACTGCCTGGGCTTCACCTGGAGAATCCGGTCTATTGTTGGGAGTTGTTCTATTATACATGTAGCACACAGCAGGAGATTGTACGTATCAGAACTGTACCACTAAAGGTGTGCTTCTGATATTGCAGGGTTTGTTTCCAGTACAATAAAGATGGCAGACGAGGACACTGACTTGTTCGTAAGGATGATTGTTTTTGCGCTGATATCAATACTGCATGTATCTAAACAGCTCTGCAATTCGGAAATTAGCATTCTTCCAGTTTTGCATCAGTCACATGACAGGAATGTCATCAACATGCTGCCCTGTTGCTGTGGGTTTCTGGACAATGACCTTTTTATTCCCACATACAGCTTCTCTTTAGCAAAATCCAGTGACAATGTGAGCTTGCAATGTGTTTGTGGCCTCAAACACAGACATTGAATCTATCAGCGTCCTTATGGTGTGATGACCAGCGAAAGAAGCAACATGGCGGCTCCTCAAGAGGTTACTGTAGCTGCTATACGATCAATTACATCAGAAAAGTTCATTCAATTAAAAGCAGAACAACGCTGAGAAAACTCGCCTCAGAAGTCTCAGAGGATAACTTTTCCTATGGTAAGTCTTGGTGGAGATTTAGGTAAAATATAGTTTGTTTCATTCTTGAACTTTTTTTGGAAATTTGGGGGCAGAAGAGCTGCTTAAGAAGCTGTGTCTGTGTGTGTGTGTGTGTGTGTGTGTGTGTGTGTGTTTGTACAGTACCTTGCTGGTGCTTTCTTCATGTGCTCTCCTACAAAGGTGGCGTTGGTCATGCCCATCAGAGTGTTGGCCAGTGAGATTACAGACAGCAGGTGTTGTGTGGTGACGGCCCTCGAGACGCCATACGTCCCCTTTCCCACGATGTCCGTCAGAGTCAGCTTCAGACCTGTCGCCAGGGACAACTGTCGCAGCAAGGACTCCTGGGAAACAGAGGCAGACATATGAACCATGGACCTGTGATGTAGACGGTCAGTGTGTGTGTAGCTTAGGAATTTACAACAAGACTGTTGCATAATGACTATCAAATAATCTAAAATCTTTACAGGTGTGTATGATGAATCCTGCTCAGGATGTACATGGAACACAGGTGGCGGCAGATAGACGGTACCTTGAAGGTGGGCAGCATGAGGGACATGTGACCTCCTCTGGAGATAAGGCCGAAGGAGATGGGGCAGTGCGGTCTGAGCATGCCCAGTCGCTCTAGACAGATGCCGTCCAGCTGTTCGTTGAGACCCCAGGCATGCAGGCAGGACATGAAGAGTTTGGCCGTGTCCATGGTCAGATTGTACTCTAGCAAACTCAGAGACTTGGACTTCTCCTCTCGCCTCCTCATCTCCTCCTCCTCCTCTTCATCCTCATCCAGTAGGTGCTCCTTGATGGTCTCCTTCATTGTCTCCTTCACCTAGTAACATAGGATTTAAAAAAAAAAAATAGGATAAATATTAGAGACAAAAACAATCTTGAAAATATACATACAAACAGACATCATATAGCACAGTCTAAGTTTTACAATCTTCATATAAACCATGCTGTTTACTGACTTGTTTGAAGATCTTGTTGGCCAGGAAGGACCCCCCCTTGTCGGCCCCAGCCTGGCTCTTCTGTAGCGTCTCTGGAGACACCAGCGTGGGGTTGGGTCTCTGGGCTTCCTCTGTCAGCAGCTGGATGATTACCGCCTCCACGTCAAAGAACAGCACGTGCATGTCAGGGTCCGTCAGGTTGGTCTTCATCGCCTGGACCACCAGAGCATTATGGGAGTATTTTGGCAGGTTGCCCTTGAGGAGAGAGAGAGAATTTTCAAAAAATAAGACTTAAATGAAACAGTAATGAATGTTTGTCTGTCACTGTTCCCTAGTCTGTGCCCACAGTGTGCTTTGTCCCTGTAGGAAAAACATTAAGATTCATGAGAGTCAGATGGCAGAGCTCCCTCTGGGCACATATTCAATCTGTCACCTGACCAACCAGTCACAGTCCATATGTCCTTCCTTATGACTAGTCACATATTAAAGGCACTATGTAGAGGGCGACTGATTTTTTAAGGGGAACACAATACACAAATGGAGTAGGAAAAATCCAATAGTCGATTTACTGATATTTTGTGAAATGTCCTATTGTTGCTGATTAATTAGTCAAGCTAACACTTTGTTTAGAGTTTTTTAAAAAAAAAAACTTGAAAATTGGTCCACTTCATCTGTTGGGTGGGAATGTAACAGCACCAGATGGCTCAAAATGATTTTCAAATCCTTCAATTCACAGTGTCATCTGTACTCATTCTGAAATGGACTACTTAAGCCTGAGGCAAAGCTTAATCAGGGACGGGACTCAACAGTGTATTTTCTTAAAAAGGGGTGCTCGAAAGATCTAATTACTCACAAATTGCGCACCTTGTGAGTGACATAAATAACTGACAAAATGTAAGCAGCAGAGGCTTAGATATTCTGATTTTTAGTCTGTAATACACAATAAATCCATTTACATTTCCCAAATTGCAACTGAATCGTGTTCTCTCTGCCTGGTAAACACTCATGTCTTTTAAACTCTACACTCCCAGCTTGTAAAACAAGACTTTTTAATATAGATTGCAGCATATAATCCCAAACTGAGATAATCTGTAACTGATGACTCGGGCGTTTTCTGGGTTATTTTCTCAGATTTGACAAAGATCCTCCAGAACAACAGGAGAAAAGTTCAACTATTTTCACAAGTAAGGTAGAACTTACCATGATGGCCACTTGTAGTGGCTTTCATTGCAAGTGACACCATAGAACAGAGTTCCACTGTGTACTTGCTGATTACTGCTAAATATAATCACGTTTCAGGGACCTTAATCAAAAATCCAACAAGGACTGTGAACCAACGCGCGCGCGCACACACACACACACACAACCACAAACACATACACACACCATTAGCTGTAATTGCCACTAATACCAACATATTGCTCGATTTGAATTGCGTTAGTAGAGACACCTGCATGGAGCTGTATGCAGGACGGTGCAGTTTGTTTGCATGTTAATGACCTGATGACTGCAATCAGACAACTGTGATCCTGTTAGAGTCTGACTGTCACTGAGGGAGGGAGGAGTGTTTGTTGTTCGACGCACAGTTTGAGGGGTCAGGACACCTTATTAATTATCTGAACAATCAGTTATCCAGCCTTTGCACAATTGGTTGGATTTCTGTCAAGTCTTAAATTTTGTTTGACTGTCTGCAGTTTGGGCAGTTCCACGATAATGGCCTCATGGCTGCTGTCAAAAGATCTGTTATGATCCGTCAGTGGTGTTTGAATATTTTTATAGTAGCATTGAATACACTGGGGCTAAAATTGTAGTCTTGAGACTGCTGTAAATTAAAAGTGAATTTCCGTGCAGATCAGACACAGTACTGTCTACAGCTTTCATATTTTCCTGTTTTTTATTCAAACTTTTCATTCCAAAGTAATGCTATCTGTTGAGGACATAGCCATCTTATCTGAATAAACTTGGGAATGTGAATTGTCACAGGACAAAAGTAACGAGAGGCTACGTGTTTACATTCTGACTTTGACTGCATTAACTTTGCACTAAACGACTACTGTCCAGGAAATAAAGAATATATCAATTTGAGAGACACTTGATGGTTTTTGGCAGGTTTTTTTTATGTTTCTGTGTGATTAGCAATGCTTCTGTTCCGGACGTTTTCTGATTTTTTTTTTATTATCACTGTTTAATAATTGATTTTGGAATTCTAATTTGTTATTATAACATTTGGAAAATGAAGGTCATTAAGATGAACTGAACTGTGTGAGGGAGACAGACAGAACAATGATTAGTTGTGGAGAGTCCTGACTGACCGAGAGACACAATACACCTGCAGCTGGGAGACACACACACACCCTACGGGAAGATTTTTCTGTCAAAGCAGTGACGCTGCTGTGAGTGTGTGTGTGTGTGTGTGTGTGTGTGTGTGTGTGTGTGTGTGTGTGTGTGTGTGTGTGTGTGTGTGTGTGTATGTGTGTATGTGTATGTGTGAGAGAGAGAAGAGGGAGCTGAAACAAGTCTCAGCAAGCTCATGTGCGTTCATAAACCAAAGCTACACAATACAATACAATACAATGCAATATGCAGATTCATTAATTAATCACAAGAGCCGGTTGGTCCAAGCACAAATCTTTCCCACAAAGAATGTCAACACAGTGTCTGCTCCATGACAAAGATATTTAGTGAAAGCCAGCTGACACGTCATGTTATCGGTGAACACTATGATACGGCCTCAGTGAACAGTTTTTGTTCTGTTAAAGGTCTTGGATTTTTGACATTTGTGCTCCCATCCCTGTTATTGTGTGTGTGTGTGTGTGTGTGTGTGTGTGTGTGTGTGTGTGTGTGTGTGTGTGTGTGTGTGTGTGTGTGTGTGTGTGTGTGTGTGTGTGTGTGTGTCTGTGGTATCTGTCGGTGTATGTTGTTTTGGTGGATGAACACTGCCATCATAAGGCAACCAGCCACATTACACACACATATACACACACAGTAATAAGTACACACATGTTGTTAGTTTTGTAACTGGCCTGAGATTAAATGTTTCCTGAGGCTGGTGCCGCACAGCTAGAGAAGTTAGAAGTGACCGTGTTTGGTTTGTTATATGTCAATTAGACAAGATTGTGAACAATTTCTCTGAGATTTAAAGACTTACTCTTGTTTTGTGTCTTTTCTGTTATTGAAAAATTGATGTTTCTTAGTATGCATGCGCACACACATGCATGCACACACACACACACACACACACACACACACACACACACACACACACACACACACACACACACACACACACACACACACACAGTGTCCTATAGCTCCTGGGCAGTAGGTCTAAAGGTCATCGTCCTGCAGGGCCCTTCTGGCAAACACCACTGGAGTCCAAAACACACAAGCACACACACACAAACGCACACACACATATCAGATGCACACACCGAACACAAACATGAGGAAAATTCTTTCGACATCTCTCCATAAAACGCCAATGTATCTACACACTTCACCTGTTTAACTGAACCTAGAGGGGAGCTGGTATACAGGCACAGAATGGAATTAAGTCATGCAAAAGAAGGTAGCAATGAATTGGTTTGGCCTTAATGATGATCTTCCGAAAACCTGAAACTGTAATGCATGTTTTGATTATCTATTCCCACATACACAATCCTGCCACCCTAAACACCCACTAAAGCACCAAATATGGATTAATCCACTGCTGAGAGTAGTCCCCAACAAATGCACCATTTCCTCCTGTTTGGATAACATTCAATAAAAACTACAGAGACCAGCCATTTTCAAATACTACTGAGGCTTTTTGTAAAAATGAAATGGTCAAGATTTACTTTTTAAGCAGGTACCATTTTTGGGACAGAGAAGAGAGAAATATTGAAAATGAACACATTGTTGGTTTTGGTGTTTTCGTTAGATTAGTTGATAAAAAGAAGAAAACATATTCTTTAGAAATATTTTTTGCAGACAGACGAGATTAAAAAGAGACTACAGCTACTCTAGCCATCAAATGAATGTTTCTACCAAATTTCACAACAATCCACCCAACAGGAACAAACCATTATTTTGGTATCTGTACTGAACTTGGTATAGTTGACACTGTTGTCAAAATGATATTCAACCCCAGGCGTTGAGTCCTTAGGTTGGAGGGGAATGTATGTGTAATGAAATGTTTCTTATTGTTGCAATTGTAAAGCTTTGGTTAACACATTCAAGAATGGAGCTGCTCTAAGAATACACAGACTTGAGGCCGGTGAACCTAACTGTGTGTCATTTCACATCCATTCAAAAAGAAAAAAATATTAACTCTTTTTAGCCTCAATTTGCCACGTACCATTTTCTTCTCTACACTTCAGCCATTTTTTTTAAAGAATTGGCTGAGACTAACAATTGTTTTCAGCGTTAATTAATCTGTGGATTTTTTTCAAGTAATTGATTAGTCTATAATATGACAGAAAATGGGTTGTGGACAAAACAAGACATTTGAGGACATCATCTTGGGCTTTGGGAAACACTGACGGACATTTTTTAACCAAAGATATTCAGTTTACTGTCATAGAAATGAAAATATATCAGAAAATGTTCACACAGAATCTGGAATCAGCGAATTTGATCTTTTTTTTTTATCTTAAAAAAATACTCAAACCAATTAATTATCAAAATAGCTGGTGATTAATTCAATATTTGGCAACTAACTGAGTAATAATTGCAGCTCTAAAAATACTTTTACATTTTACTTGATTTTATTGCAATACTGCTTTTACTTCCCCCATCTTTTTGGAGGTTTTTTTTGTCTTTTTTTTATAAGCCATGTCAAGAGCAAATTTCCAACTTTGTGGTGACAATGGCTCTCTGGTTCTGACAGTATGTAGGCTAATTCAGGGCTGCAAACAAATGACTTCAATCATTTTGTGCTTTTTCAGTCAATCTATACTGCCTTTTGACAAGTAGAGTGACATACATGTAAAATGCCATTTGCAAGCTAACTATTTTTAAATGTTGTTGTTGTTTTATTCAGTTTTATAATGACTAAAATGAATTAAACCAGAAAATCACATTCACATTTTTTTAGCTGAGTGAATTGTGGCAGATACATTTTCTGTTGATCCACTAATTGTTTTGAGCTCTAGTTTTACTTCTATTTTTTCTTCGGGTGGCGAGCACATTTATAGATCAGCAGGTTGAGCAAACCTGCCAGGGGACAAACTCAAAGTCATACATCGACTTCCTCACAAACACAAACAGAAACATGAGCGACAACAAACATCAGCTGTAAACGCACACAGAGTGGGCTTGGAGCTTGCTGGGTGTAATGTTTGGGTTGATAGTCTGACATTTCACGGTCATTATCTGTCATTACACACATCAGGGGAGCACACACTCTCACACACACCGGGCAGAGTGGGTGGATTTGACCCATAATTTGAGTGGATATGAGATAGAAATGACACAGAGGTGGGAGGCAGAGCTGAGAACAACAGTGATGTATTTCTGATAGAACAGGCAGAAAAGATCGCAGCTGTTGGCCTTTTCACAAAAGAGCTGTGATTATGGGCGGTTATGGTGGGAAAAACCTGAGAGACACCTCCAATAAAACAAACACACAGGAGAAAAATAAGTAGCAGAAAGGTTCTTTGCTGCAAGGGAAGGGAAGAAAAGGACAAACAGAAGGGGAGATCATGAATGCTGAGCTAAATGGCTTCTAAGTGGAACTGTAAAAGTCAAACTGTACGAGCAGCTGAACTAAACGCTGTTCAGACACTAAATTATTCAGAGCATTTGTTTTCTGGGCTGGGAGGCTCAGGTGGGCGGAGTTACTCCGTCAGGGCAGATCAGATCATTGGAGTCTGACAAGCGAACCGATGAGGGGTCAACACAGACGAGCTGCTCACATCAAGGAACTGGAGATTCCACAGTCATGTGAATGGTGATTTATTACATTTAATCAATACACTACATTTTTGTGATGACAGGGATTCTGACAACTTGTATTTGTTTGACTGCTCTCAAATGCAGGGTACTTTATGATTGAAATGCAATGTTGCTCGTGCATTAAACTAAATACACGACTGAAAGGTCTCCTGTTTAATGTATCAGCTTTGCTTCAACATTAAATCCGAGACAAACTCCTTTTTATTGCTTAATGTTGTTTAGGTGCTGCTGTGCAAACATGTCTCTGTCTGTTGTCAACATGTCAAAAAAAACCCTGACACAGAGCTCTCTGTTCAACTTGCAGCACTGCCGTGTTTCAGAGGTACAGCCCCAATCCGGGAACATCATTCTGTGCAATAATTACGGCTATTGTAATTTAGACTGTAGAACTATAAACTCACTGGATATAAAGAAATTTTCCCAGTAACTTATCCCATGGGAAAAAAGACTGGTATTAAGTCAGAAAAAGACTTGGGTCCAAAAATTGGGCCATCTATTAAAGTCTAAACAAACTATGTAAAAATCAAAGATTTCAGCAACACTACACCAGTGGCAGCACTGAACACATCACTGCAGGGCAGAACTCTAGTCAGTGAGTAAGAAAGATACTCTAGGGGAAGGATTACGGATGATACTTGTGGTGCTTGGTTGAACTGGTGCAACAAAGCATCATAATAACGACGTCCTGGCGTCACTGTGAAGGCTTTAAAAGCGTTAGCTAAGTTGGCTAAGCAATAATAATAGTATTGGTAGTATTTACTCGATTAAGGTGTTGACCTGAATCTTGAACAATCGTGTGAAGAGGTATCTTTGAGCTAACATTGCTTAAAGACATGCAGTATGACTGAACAATGTCTGTCATGATGTCAGAAATGATTTCCCAGTAGGTGTTACTCTTTGTTCATGTTGTTTCAACACGTACTGGAGAACAATAACGTATGGGGCACAATTATTGAAATTTTGACTTTGGTTTTTCATGTCTTTAAATTTGAGCAGATTTCCCCTTTAAAACCACTTAAGCTGCTCTCTGGAAAATCCAGCTCAGACATAAGAAACACAGCACTTTTTTTTCATACACCATTTTGACATTTAAGATAGTTCATCCTTCCCTAGGAGACACCAGTGGTCACACACACACACACCACACACACACACACACACACACACACACACACACAGTGGCTGTAGAGTTGACCTTTTGTTCGTCTCCTGCAGAGTTTTAATTGGTCTGTGACTGTAGGCAGCTATCTGACCATTGTGACCAATTCGACCAGTGTGTGGGTGTGTGTGTGTGTGTGTGTGTGTGTGTGTGTGTGTGTGTGTGTGTGTGTGTGTGTGTGTGTGTGTGTGTGTGTGTGTGTGTGTGTGTGTAAAGGTATTGCTTGAGTCTGATTTTTGATGAAAGACACAAAGAGCCAGAGTAGACAGAAGAGAAAAGACAGAACATGAGGAGAAAGAGACATCTGAAATCTGATCTGAATCAATTCAAACTCAAAATTACAAGACTGACGGCGTCTGACAGAACTGGACGATTCTTCAGCCTTCTTTCTTTTAAATGGGTGGTTTAGGTCAGACAGTCAGACTTGAACATGGCACAAATGAGAAGATCATTTTTTCACAGTGGCCTATGTTTTGGATTATTTGACAGTTACAGTCATGACAGAACTGTGGTACACTGAGCTGAGGCTGGACCAAATCAATGAAATACAGGTGAAACAGACCAAGGAAGTTTTCATCAGATTTTTCCAGACCAAATTAAATATTTTCCTTTGACTTCTACTCTGCTCCTGATGAAATACAGTCAAAGACCTGAACATATGAAGTCATATGGTAGCTCATTCATTGTACAGTTTCAGTGATCTGGCATCAGTGTTATATGAAACCACAGAGGAAAACAAAGTCTGCTGACAGACAGAAGGTTGTTCTGCTCTTCATATGAGTATATTTATCTATCTGCTGTCACAAGGAGCTCACCGAAAAAATATGTATTAATGAGAATTACTAGTTGAGACAGCAATAAGACAAACTAGTAGACATAGGCTGGCATGACAGGCATCTTGTTCTAAAACATCATGAAAGTCATTTACCAAACAAAGTTTTCCTTCTGCTGTAGAGTGACCGTGTGCAGTTTATCTGTACCTTGTCGGCATTGTCTGCAGCCAGCAGGTTGGTGGCGAGCGTCTGCAGTTTGTGCTGGGCCATGTTCTTGAGTGCCGCCAGGCTGCGGCGAGTCATTGCCTGCTTCAGGTTCACAGCTGAGTGGCTCATAGCGTCCACAGTGGTCGGAGCCAGCTCGTCACAGGCGTTCAGGATCTCTACTGCCGTTATGCCCATCACACAACGGTCCAAGGCTCCTGAAAGACACAGACAGGGTAAACAAAACCTTGATACAACAAACCTGGGCTCAATTACTTGATTACCTGATCTTTATCTCTGTTGCCACCATCAGGACACAGTGATTCTACTTAGACACAAAAATCTACCAGGCAGCTTCAGATTAAGTTTAATTACCACCCACATGCTAAAAAGTGAACTAATGACACTGATATCTCATATGTCATCTACTCCTCTGATTTTGACTGGACAGTATCACCTAAACCTACAAATACTTGATTCAATGACATGAGCGCATGATGTTGCTGCTCTTGTGTTGTTTCAATTCTGATTGCTGGCTGTCATGATCAAAAATAGTAAGATCAGCTAAAGTATCTAGACTGGACGGGACAGGACTGTTGGTCGGTTGGAAACATTGCTGACTACACTGTTGATTGTGAGTTATGGTTGTAATCATATTATGCCATACATGGCTTCCGCCCTCAGGAACACCAGCCTGATTTTTCTGGGTGTCACTGCTCGAAAAAAGGTTGATGTAGTGTACCAGGGTAAGCAGAGGGTAACCAGACTAGCTTCATCTCAGCCTCCCTCTGTCTGTCACTGTTCCTATCAATCAAATTCTCATCTTGTCCTCGTCCTCTCCTTCTATTTATATCAATCTTTTAATCTCTCTCTCTTTCACACCATCTCCCACTCAAGTTTGTCTCCATGCTCAGTATCATCATCTTTTGTCTCTTGAATATTATTCACATCACAGATGGAGTGTTCTCCATCTCTGACTGCAACTATTCTCCACCCTTGCAGAAAGAGAGAGGGCTTTAGAGAGACATCATTAGGCGCAGACAGAGCTGACATCAGTATCGGCTCTGGTATTGAGTGAGAGGAGAAGTGGTGCCATTGTACCTGCCTGTGTGTGTGTGTGTGTGTGTGTGTGTGTGTGTGTGTGATGAAGGGTCTGTGAGCCATAGCCCTATTACATGTCCAACGCCTGAGTACACACACACCTTTCTTAATTTCACACTTAGCTACCCTGCAATCTCCCAGCACTACGGCTCATTCAGGTCACACACACACACACACACACACACACACACACACACACACACACACACACACACACACACACACACACACACACACACACACACACACACACACACACACACACACACACACACACACACACCTGTTCGTTTCAAGTGGCTAGTCATGATTCAAGCTGATGTTACCTCCATGCTGTGCCACATACTGTACATGTTGACTGCAGATCGTGACGTCATACGCCCCTCTAACGTATGAACTGAGGACAATATCCACAGAATCAGATCAGGATATTGTCCACATCTGTTTGTTCACACATGCAGCACACAACAGGAGACTGTCAGTGTCCGATGTGTTCACACGTGAATGTTCAAACATGTTCACACGGGATAGATAGATAGATAGATAGATAGATAGATAGATAGATAGATAGATAGATAGATAGATAGATAGATAGATAGATAGATAGATGATAGATAGATGATAGATAGATAGATGATAGATAGATGATAGATAGATAGATGATAGATAGATGATAGATAGATGATAGATAGATGATAGATAGATAGATGATAGATAGATGATAGATAGATAGATGATAGATAGATGATAGATAGATGATAGATGATAGATAGATAGATAGATAGATAGATAGATAGATAGATAGATAGATAGATAGATAGATAGATAGATAGATAGATGATAGATAGATGATAGATAGATAGATTCCAGAAGAACATTGCCATACCATCGAGTTATTTTTAAATTCGAAAAAGCATAGAAACTGCGCTCCATCACTCGCTTTACCTCATGCCAATGTTTCAGCATTTACCCAAATCCAATGAGACACTGCAGAAGAAAACACGCTCTAGTCACTCAGTTCTCACCTGTGTCCATCTGCCAGACGTACACCGAGCCATCAGAGCATCCCACCACCAGGTAGTCATCTGCCGGACGCCACTTGATGACCTGGATGGGGAAGAGATGTCGCGAGGCCAGCATGATGCACTTCCTCTCCCTGAGACTGAGCAGGCCGACGGAGTGGTCGCTGGCCACAGAGCAGACGCAGTGCTGCACCCGAGTCTGCAGAGGAAAAACAGCAGGAGACAATGATCATCCAAAGCTATGGAACATCGCTGACAGATTAGTGGAGGACCGGATTGAATTGAATCTCATTATTGATTGGAAATTCTTTAGGTGTAGCTGTCAAGAATTGTCATGGACAACTGCTGACCTTGGTGTCTTCCAGTGTTCATTAGTAGACTACTAAAACCATTAGTTGGCACTGTGGGCAGTAGTTGAATACCAGATTTCAAACAAAAGCCAGTAGTCAAATAAAAGTAGCAACAATAAAAGCTTTGTTATGAAATAAAGGAAATTTGTCCACCAGGCTTTTAATTTGAAATGGATAAAGGAAGTGTTAGATTGTGTTAACCATATAATACAGCATAATCAATTCTAAGTTTACTTTAAATTTAATTAAAAATGATCAAAACACTTGACACATGAGAGTCATAGCTTTGTGAAAGTCAAAACCCCAACCAAAAGACTGAGCCGTTCACTGAAAGTCAATACAAAACTGAAAGGTTCCCTGAGGGTTCTTCTCTGCAGTGCTATAATAAACTATTCAAAGAAAAGCAGCTCGCAAAGCTGTTTCTCCTGCAGTATTCCTGCTTATAAAATTTAATTTTTGTGATTTTTCTTAAAGGCTGTATGTCACAATGCTAAAAATGTCAAAAGTCGTTATGGTGAAGTCCACTGACGTCATTGTACTTAGCCACACATTGAGACACATGAAGTTATTGCAGATGCTCATAAACCATCTGTTGCACCATGCTGTATAAAGATATGTATCTAACTCCTCAAAGAAAGAAGAACTAAATAAGTTTTGAAATATTTCAAAAACTCAGAAATATAATATAAAGCGAGCAGGTGCAAAACATCCAATGTCTTAATTACGGGGTGTGTGTGTGTGTGTGTGTGTGTGTGTGTGTGTGCGTGTGCGTGTGCGTGCGTGATTAGGTCATTATAGTCAAGCTCCAACAACACAAAAGCATCTGATGTCCATGGCAACAACACAGTTGACCATTTGATCTTAATGTCAGTTAAACAATATAATGTTTTCATTTGGTTGCGTGTTTGTCTGTGCATTCAACATCTGACCACAACAACACAGTGTCATTAACGTATTTCCGTAGTAACAACAATGACATCACCCCCTTAACATTTTAATCTAATGTCAGCAACATAATGCACTACTTGAACAAAGCAAAGAAAAACACAAATAAACTGAAAAGACAGAAAGAGAAAAAAAAAGGTGGAAAAAACAAGTTTTATGTCAGAGATCTTACACTGCAGTTTTCAGGTGGGACGATGAGCTGGGTGATCTCTCCTCCGTGAACACAGAAAATGTGCTTCATCTCTCCAGTGAAAATGTCCCAGACGATGACGGAGAAGTCCACTCCTCCGGACACAAGCGAGCGCTGGTCGTAGCGAGGGGAGATCTGGTACGGATACAGGACGCACGTCACCTTGTTCCGGTGGCCTCGCAGGGTACGATGGGGCGGCCAGCCTGCAGGAAGGACAGACACATAATATTAAGACAGGTCGACTCAGGATGGTGACTCCACTGACAGGAGATCCGATTTCTGTCTTTGACAGAAATTAACTGTGTGATAAAATGATGATACGATCAAGAATAGTAAAACAGGTATAATTATGTATATAAGATTCAAATTTCAAAGCACAGAGACGGTACCGACATGCTTTGTGCAGGTGGTGAACTTCACCAACCTATTTCATTTTATCTTACATCTTATTCATGATCTCGGCCCAGTTACACAACCACAGCCACCTCACAGTCTCCTGTGTAACCTGCAAGGGGGTTTTCACACCAAAGCTGTTTGCTTTGGTTCATTTGAGTTAGTGTGAAAGCTTTCAGTTGAATTCAGTGCAAGTAACTGGAGCAAGAACATCAGACTCTGGTGCAGTTTGTTCGTGGTGTAGAAGCAAACGGACTGCTTGACTTTTTGATTTTGCTGATCTATTATGAAATCCTGTCAAGAAAGTGATCTGTTGAGGCCCTCACTGACACCAAATCAGGCATTGTGGCGATTAGTGCAGGGTTGTACATTGTTGTGGGAGGACACAACTGGTAGAGTATCATCGTTTGGTCCATGAGTGCAACCTGATTTTTGTCTCCAAGTTTGGGACCAACAACTCTTTCAGAGAGACTCTCTCAATCCACAAGAGCAGAGTATTTCTCCTCACTGATGTCTGAACTGCCACAGCGTAAAACACACTACCCCTCATCAAAATGAGTGGGGGGACTTGTGTTTTCACCACAACACCTGATTTGATCCAAATGAGGCCTAAGAAAAGTACATATTTACAATTTGGTAACCAAGGTAAACACATGAGCACCATCACCGCATGAGCACAGCAATTTTCCCTGATTAATCAGACAGTCAAAAGAGCATAACAACAAAGCTGTGTGGTGTTTATGTCCTACTCCCTTTCATTTTAGCAGTTCTTCATCATCATGTCGGTTTAAAGACCAAAATGTTGTGAAAAGATTTCGTACATGTGAGGGAGAGTGTGTGGTACTCCTTATTTTTCTTTCCAAGTCAAGAGTTTTTGATGTTCGCACCTGTCATTGACACTAACGGGTGATACAGTCAGCACACACTAACTATTTCTCCCTCCTATTACAGTGGATTGTTTTTCATCCGTCTCTTCCTTTCCGTCATTATTTATGATACATGGATCGAGTTGCAGTCTGGAAGAACAAAGCTGATGATCTGTCATTTCTTGGTGAGCTCCATATCACACCAGAGACGATAAATAAAAGCTTCAGAAGCGTTAAAAAGTCGGTCAACAGACGGGTTGCTCTGTGTGGGCAGATCACCACAACTGTCTACTGTCACAATCAATTAGGTAGTTGTCAGTCTGTACGGCCTCATGTTTACAGCCCTTCATCTGTGTATAATAACTCTGTGTGAAGTCAAAGAAGAGCAGAAGGAAGGCAAGCAATTTATATTTTTTCCTTAGTCCAGACTAAATGAACTGAGCTGAACTCAGTGCTCAGTGGCAGCTCTAGCTTTACTAATATGTCCCTTCCTGTTCTCACCTCTCCTGAGCATGTGCTCCCCTTGCAGAAGCTGTACGATGGCGGTCTGTGTGGCAGGAACCAGGATGATGCTGCCATCTTCTCTCCCACACACCAGGCGACCCTGGGAGGGGATGTAGACGCTGGCTGTCACCTAAGGAAAACATGCACAGAGTCAGGAACCTAACAAACAAAGAACCAAACAACTAGTGACTGTCCAATTAGCCCAACAAAGACGTACAGAAATGAAGTTGAACTGAAAAATTGAACATAAACTATGAATGAAAATCAGGAACAGAAATATCTATTCCACCTATATATGGCTCTGCTAATTACATGAGAGGACGTTTTACAAACTTTTTTAAAATGCATAATCTTTTGATCGAAACACTTCATTTTGGTCGTGGACTAAAAACGCGAGTGAAACATCATCTGAAATAAAAAACTAGGAATTGATAGAAGAAAAAAAAGTGTAACATTGTCTTGGTTCAAACCTTGATGGGTTCTTCTTTTCCAGGCAGGACACTGAGCTGGTCGATGATCCCTGCCGACACGGGGGTCAACTTATCAAACGCCTCCTGGAGACTGATGGTGGACGACACCTGCAGCTCTGCACAGACACACAGACAGACAAGGAAGCAAGTTATTAGTTCAGAGACCAGCCTAGCAAAAGTGTTACAGAAAGACTGGACGATGAAATGTAACACTAATTTTAAGTGCAGAGATTTCACAGCAAATGCCATATTTAACTAGTGACTATTATTGTGGCCAAGATCTACTGACTGATAAGTAGATTTCTAAAATATTCAAGATCTGGGTGGCTTATCACCTTAACTCAACTATTTCCTGGGGAAAACCCTGATGTGTGTCCAATGTTAAAAGGTGAACAACTGTTATCAAATCAAAGGAATCTCCCTTTAACATATCATCATTCCATATTACACAGTGGGAGCCTCTAAAATGCATCATTTGTTGTTGTTTTAGGTTGTCAAATGTTTTGAGTTTGATTAAATCCAACTGAACCTATTGAAAAATCACATCCTTTGTTATTTTAATAAAAAGTAAATGGAGTTAAGTTTGGTTTTAAAAACAGTTTTTTTTAAAAAACGTGAGATTGTAGTCTTTTCTTCAGTTTTCACTTTTTGCAACATTAAATTAATACCCATGAACAGCATCATGACACATTTTGGCCACTAGGTGTCACTCAGCCTCCATGTTTCCCCACCAACATTTCTCTCTTTTAATCCATAAAAAAACCCTCAACACACTAACAAAAGTTCATCTGAGAATACATGTGTTCATTTATCACCATGTTTACTATGAAGTCAATGTTGAAATGATGTGTGGACCATTTATCAACTATGTGAAGCATGTGGACTTCATGGACAATGTAGAACAAATCAAGAGGATTTTATTGTGCTCCATGTAGGAAACTTATTAAACAAGAGTTCATTGCAAAAATCAATCATTTGCCAGGGGAAAGAGAGAACCCTGTAACATCACTGTGCAAATTTCTATTTCAAAATGCTGTACAAATTAAATACCAGTGGTGAAAAAATATATCAATATTCTATAATTATCATGATATGAGACCATCAGGATGTTATTCTTGTTATGTGCAACTTATTCCTCCAATATGATGTGGTCTTTTTATCATCCTTTTATTGTTTTTATTCCTGGTATTTCATCTATTTATATTGACTTGTTGTGTTTGGCATTTTGCTTTCTGCTTTCCTGTATTAACTTCTCCTAAGTCTGGGCTTCCTTGTTTGGTTTGACTCCTGATCGTTAATTCTGTTATAATGACTTCCAGAGTTTCCTGCTTTTGCTTCGTCTGTCGCAACTTTTCATGCGGTAAATGATTGTGTCACATCAGTCACACACACCGTCCTTACCTGCAGGGGTCGACAGCGCCTGCACAGGCGAGGCGTCTGGGATGCTCCACAGGGACAGTCTGCCTGCTGAGTCTCCCTGGATCAGCAACTTATGGAAGGGCTCCCGTCGGCCGAAGAAGAACCGAGTCACAGGAGGACAGATCAGGAGCTGGTGGATGGTGGGGGGGGGGGAAACATGTCAATATCTGAAAACATGAATTTTAGCCCAATACTCATCAGAGCACTCACGTCCTTCTGAACAACAAGTGTTTTTTTTTTTCTGCAATGTGAGCTGAAATGTTTGGCTTTGTTCTCAGGTTGCTTTCATTCAAACAGCAACAACACACGGCAAACTGCATGAAAACAGAACCAGACATCTCTAACTCACTTAGACATCTGACTTGTGGACATAAAATCAAAATCACTGGACAGTAAATATTGAGTGACTCTAACATGCTGTTTGGGTTTTACAGGGGCTTTCATTCGGGTTAAGGGGCTGATAGAAAAATATGAAGTGCAGCAGCAAAATAAAAAACAAATGTAGCCACTGAAAAAATTCAATGAACCCAGCCAAACTGTTGCATCTACCCCCAGAACCTGTGTAGCCACAAAGGACTAGCGGGGTGAAAACTACAGGTACTGATAGGATGAGGGTCATGTGACTGACACAGCCTCTAACTCTCTTCTAAAACATAAGCATGGCTGACCGAATATTTTAAAAAAAAAGGTCCCATACTGTATTGTGCGCCTATTCTGAGATTCCAAAGGCAAGTCTTTGTCACCTTTTCCACTGAAGTGCACTTCCATCCCAACCATTCAAACAGTGCTCGCTCCAGGGAGGTAATAGCAAGGTAATAACAGTGGTGGACAGTAAATTTACTTGAGTACTGTACTTAAGTACATATCCAGAGGATTTGTACTTTACTTGAGTATTAGATTTCTTTGGTACTTATTACTCTTACTTGAATACATTTCCAAGACAAATATTTTTACTTTTACACGAGTTAATTTCTAGGAAGGCTGAAAAGTACTCGTTACTTTCAGGTCTGCTCTTTTTTTTTTTTTTTCTAAAATACTATTGGACACAAGCTGTGTTTGTCAAAGAAGGAAACCTATCACAGTGCACGCTCTCCACTGGGATCTACGTAAAAGCGGAAATACGTCATCCCTCCCCGTAAGGATACCACCAAAGTAGACACGCTCTCAAAAAAAAAAAAAATTTAAAAAATTAATTAGTTATAGGTGTTTCTGCAGGCTTTATATAACATTGTGGTTCTAAAAGCAAGCACATCAGTGTAGGTGGTTTCAAAGAGTTAATTCTCAGAAACAAGAGTTAAAAGGTCCTTAAATTTATTTAGAAAAAATTATAGTAATTCATTGATGTGAAAAATAAGAAATTTACGCTTACTCTTACTTAAAGTAAATTTAAAAGCATGTACTTTTGGATACTTAAGTACCTTTAAAAGCAAGTACTTTTTTACTCTTACTCGAGTTACATGTCGACTCAGCTACTTTTACTTGTAACGGAGTAAATTTTCACCAGTAGTATTTGTACTCTTACTCAAGTACTGGGGTCGAGTACTCTGTCCATCTCTGAGAGTAAATCATCTCACAAAAGGGCATCTCACTCAGCAGTCCACTAACTTCTTGCTCACGCTACAGTAATATCAGTTGCCCTGTTTCAACAATGTTAGGCTGAAAAACATGCCTGCCGGCAGAAATTCAGCTTACGTCAACAGTGAGTAAAAGTAAAAAGAAAAATATAAATAATACATGTAATTTGTTAAGCTATGAGTAGAGGATAAGTCCACTCGCTGCTAAGCTAATTCGTGCAATGCAAAATGCCACAGTAAGCCAGTAATGGTGACTAGCAACAAACTATGTTGAGGTCAATATTCATGTAGTGTTATTTTGGTTGCAGATTTTGTGATATCAGCAAATATCGTATAGTTGTCCAAAGAATCGATACAGTGTAGTATCGCGCTGAAACAGGTGATATACAGCTGCTGCCCGAAAGCCTTGGGAGAGGAGAGGTGCCGTCATGACCAGGTGCTGAAGGCGGTAGCGGACACCATCTGCAGTGGCGTTCAGCTGAGCAAACATCAGCTCCACACAGCGCACAAAAAGCATCACCTTTGTCAGAGCTGGAGAAAGACGGTGACCAGAGCCAAGGGCCTCAACTGGGCTGCTAGCCTCAGCTCGCGACTAGTAATGTTCCAGTTTCAACTCTCTATAACAATCATGCTGAGGGGACTTATATAAAAAAAAGTAGATTTTGAATGAGTTGCCATCATGTGCAGGTGAATGTCATAGGACACTGAGTCACTGAGTAAGCAGTCAACTACAATTTGGTGAATCTGCATAAGCGAGTGGCAGTGCCTGTTACACTGGATTACTGCTGATACTGGAGAAACTTTTCAAGATTATTAGATAAGATTTGATTAAAAGGAGTGTCTTCCTGATTATGTTTTTAAATCAGTTTTATAGAGGGTTATTCTTAGAAATATCAGATAAACTGCCATCACTTAAAAAGAGTAAGAAGCACTTTCTATTTCATTAGTATGTTTACGATCTCTGTAAAATCCAGTTTGACCCCAAGAAATGATGTGATTATTTTTATGCCACATACAGGGGAATATCTTTTTTCAATCAAAAACTTAACAAAGCCTTAATCAGTCACATGACTTTCATCATATTCGCCCCTCAGGTGTCATCAGGAGGAGTGAATCAGGTGTCTTTCACAGTGGCCGACACTGTGTACCGATGGGTGAGTTTGCCTTTACTCAGTTGAGCAGCACTGTGAGATGTAACGTCTGTCCACTGAAGGAAGTCATGGACAAAATCAAGAGCCATAGACATGGACAGTTGTGTCAAATCTATCACTCTGGATGCATGAGAGCCTTACGAGTTTAAATATGAAGTAGCAAACTCACCAGGGCTCCAATGTCAAAGTAGGACCAAGTGAAATGGGGTCAGTTAAGAATCGACAAAACCTGGGCTTATGTTTCTCTCTTTACCAGCCATGACAATATGAGGGAGATTTTAAATGTCACTCTGTTTTACAAGGCAGCAGAGCTCACAAGGTTTGTGAGGTTGAACTGAACTGATTGGGTGCAAGAGTAGGTTTCAGCTGTGCCCTTCTGTGCCCAATCTGATGTCCTGCAGCGAATTGATTTTAAACTTTTTTATCAAAACCTAGATCTATCGGAAAATACAACTACTGTGGGAATTAATTTTAAGACGTATTAAAGTGCACCATTATCAGCAGTTAGTAGGGAATAATGGTAAATATGGCAGGAGGGCAGCATTAATGTTTTATTTAACATTAAAAGGAAAAATGCACCCCCAAAACAGAACTTATTTTATAACATAACTGTACATTTTGCTCAGTGGTTACTAGAGTTTCCAACCATGGTTTCTCAAAAACAGGTCTTTGCTTTATAGACCGTGAATATGATTTTTTAAAAAGTAATTGAAAAAACAAATCATTAGATAAAAGGAACAAGTTCCCAGTTTGAAGGTAATGACTTAAAAAGAAGAAGGTAGTTCCTTTCAATGATGAGTGTACATACACCAATCACCACAACATTAAAAATAACTGAACGGGTTAAGGGAATTACAATGATCATTGCACTATAGTGCAATGTTCTATCTTAAGTCCTAGCATTAACATGGCTGTTCTTTGACACGCACCATCAACCCTAAGACTGTTACAGACCCAGTTGCATCATGGCAACAACACTCCTCAGTGGCAGGGGCCCATCTCCAGCAGGACAGTGTGCCCTGCCCTGCAAATCCCACGGTTGCTTGTCTTTAGTGGCCATTTGCTGAAACATGTTCAATACTTAAAAACCAATTCATCAATTTATCAGTTGCGTTTCAGGGTGTTTTTTTCCCTTCAATATTTTGCTGATCTTCATGAACAAACAGCAGCTGGACCTCAGCAGAGGCAGTCAGTTAGTTTGCAGAGTCATGCTGTGACATAGACTGATAAACTAAAGTCAACGTCCTGACAACTCCATGGCTTCACACCTGTCCAGGTTATAGCCAAAAGGCTGAGGACAAATACCCTGAATTGGAGCCTTACTGCGATGTCTGAGCGATTTCTTAACAAATCTAGCCTCTCTGCTTATGAAATGCTAATTTTGGTTATTGTTCTATCACAACAGATATAAGAGCCAATTTTCTGGGTCAAGTATCTTCAACTGAATCTTTAACAAAGGGTTCATTAGGGATAAGGTCATTTCCAGGAGCTCGTGGCAGGTGGAGGGTTCTAATGATCCATCACAGTGATCATGTTTGACAGGATGAAAGCTAGTGAACCTGTTTGGTGTGTAAGAAAGATGGGCTACTGTCACCATGACAACTTCAAAGCTGAGTTACTGAAGCGGGAAATGGCTGAGGTGTAGAGTGTGTACCACAATCTGCTAGTTCAGTTCATCTGAACACTGTGGACAATCAGTACGTATGCAAAGTACCACCAAATGTTGTTGTTTTTTTTTAAAAAACACACAATAATACACACACACACACACACACACACACACACACACACACTATAAGAAAAAATAAATCCAAAATCAGGTTTTCTGTCTAGAGGGGCAGAGAAAGACAGTTTGTGATGACCACACACAGAAACACCATCTCCTCTTTTCTTATTCGTATCTTATACAAATATATTATAGAAATATAAGCAATATATATGTAACTATATAAGATTTGCTTCCCTAATACTGAGTGATCATTATCTAAATATGCTTAGTCCGAATTCTGCAGTTGTTGACTGTTCCTTACCCATGGCGAGAATATTTCTCCTTCAATGCTGTCTTGTTCCTGATATGCCTGGTATGCCTCATCATAGCATTTATCTTTTGTGTTTCAATACACTGGATTAAATAAATAAATGATAAGTATGTATCTTGTAGTCTGTTAAAACAAGCAATCGGACATAATCCAAGTCATGGTTTTCCTGTCACTTCCTGTTGTGCATCTTGGGTTTGTCATAAACTAAGGAGGTCACAATTTAGTCAAAAAGCAGCTTGGGGACTTTGCATGCATCTTCATTAGTATGAAGACAGATGAGAAGGGTGATGGTGCTTTCGGAAGAGAAGTTTAATTTTAGTGGGAGGAGAGCATGAAATCAGGTGAACCAGAATGAGTTAAGTCTCTCAAGTCAGGCAGGAGGTATACCAAAGAGAGGAGCAAACAAAACAGACAGTTCGCTTTCACCGTCATCGACTCAGCAGCTTACATTTCTATTCCAACACAAAATGGGTCTAAAGTCCTCCATTCTCGGCCCACAGTAGTTTCAATATACTTGGCCAGCTTTTTACAGAGGAGGTGCCCTTCCTCACCTAAAATAATGGAGCACCACTGCTCGCTACAGAAGACATTATATTTCTATAAAATGTAATAGTTGGTTTTTAATTATAGAAAATGGGCAGTGTTACAGAGCATAGGCTGCGTATTTGATGAACGGGGACACTGACTGATTGTCACTGATAACGAGATGCAATAAGTCAGGATCTGTCTTATTCAGCTGAGCAAGTGATTATTTAATCAATCACAATGTTTGCAGTTACGTGTAAAAGTGACAAGTATCAAGTTAAAATTAGTTTTATGTTCCTTTTAACCAACTAATGATGACTGATTTTTTTTCAAAATAATCAAAACAGAGGGACAGATGTTGGTGCCTTATTTGTAAAATTTGGGGGAGATTCACATTATTATTATCAATCTCATTTTACTACTTGTTTTTTCTTTCTAAATGATGTCATTCAAACTTATAATTGACATTTTTGTACTATACCATTTTCCAAAGTATGAAATTAAAGCACAAATGGCAGGCGGACGAATTCCCTCGAGCCACTGGATGCAAGCCCCGCAGACGTTAGTTAATCAATCTGGCGTAATGCTAAATATGCAAACACAAATGAGACCTACTAGCTGCTCTTTTATTTTGAATTCAACCACTATTTTTTTTTCTGAAGAAAAAAAATGGTTTAAAAAGGATCAAATAAAACAACATGACTGACTTCACCTTCCTGTTTTTATACCATAGTGCAGGTGAATGTGAGCCACTGAGTGGATGTCAGTGACTTCACTGATGTTCTCGCAGTTTGCTCCTCTCCTCTCATCATTGGTCATTACTCTCTGGCTGAGCTGCAAAGTTACCCAAAAAAACAATTACGAATTTTCAGCTTATTCATCTCAACAGTATATTTAAAACCTAGCAGATGTAAAAAGGACCATACCACTGTTTTGTTTTCACGTATTTGACCTTAACATTGGTTTATTGTTAAAACAGAACTTAAATCTCGCTGTAGACAGACTGGATTAGATGATTGAAATGATCATTAAAAGTGATTAGATCACTTCACAATCAATCACTTGGACTGGCAAAAATCTGATAATCAGTTAATCATTAAGTCATGAATGATCTTCTGGTTCCAACTTCTCTTACATGAGGATTTGCTGCATTTTGACTGTTTTATATCATTGTTAACTGAATATTGGTGGATTTTGCACTGTACATAGAACAAAACAAGACATTTGAATACATGTGCTTGGGCTATAGTAATGTTAAAAGTTACAGATTTACAGTCTTATTGTTTTATGAATTTTTTTGTTTGTTTTTCCAGGTAAAAATTCTGAGTGCATTCCGGGATGCTTTGACATCTGGCTGCAACAACCACCAGCTAAATTCACATGATCCTCAATACACCGTCTTTTTCTTTCTATTCTGGGCAGGAATACTATAATACTGGATGTTCAGCAGTAATATAGAGAAAAAAACATTTTGTAGTCAAATGGTCACAATATGCTCAATCACTGGTATGGTCCTTTAAAATACTATATGCTTTACTTTACTTTCATTTGATGTTGTGGAAAATCTAACTTTAACCATTTTGCATACCCACATGTAAACATTTGTCTTGATTTTGTTTAAAACAATCAAAATGGCATGAGTTTGAAATTCACAGGATTCCAGGATTATTATGTATCATATTTTAACTGAAGGTTACTACATAATGGTGCTGTTCTTAACACTGTAACTGTTCCCATTTTAGCTTTTGCAGCTCAGCCAAGAGGGTGAACCTTCTTCTTCCTGCCTTTGGTTTTTCAGTATGCATTTTCTGGGGCTTACTGGCGCCTCTATAGGCCGGTGGCGGTATAGCAGCTCTGCCGTGTAGAGCTTCAAGTCGCACCCTTGGGCAGGGAGGCACATCACCTCCACAACCACTTCCTCCCCCTCACCTCCTTCTCCTTCCTTCTCAGAGGAGTGGGGAGGTTAAAGGAGGGAGAGGGCATGGCAGCATCAGAGGACAGAACAATAAAAGAAACAAAAAATAACAAAATGCACAGACAACAAATAAATATCTACAAGACAATAAATGATATATACACATATAACAACAATATATTGAAGGTCCAAAATGAAATCATAATTAAACAGAACAAAAAAAACACAGAGGGTCAGGCTCACACACATGGATTAGGCACAACTATTCACCATCCAATTTAAAAGCTGAAGGTAGTGATGATCTATTTTAGTAAGTAATAGTGGTAGTAAAAATGTTAGGCTTGTAGATTTCATCCTCATGACTCAATTCTCAAATAAAAGACACTTTTTAAATAATGAATAAATAATAGCAGAGCTTCATTTAATAGCCAACATAAACATAAACAAAGGCTGGATGCTAATGAATAACCTGCTCTTTCATTGGCTCACTAGGTAAATTCAGTATAATGCATATTTCCACAGCTCTGATTCCAACAAAACTTCAACAGTCATGTAATACTCACCATTTAATTTCACATGATTTAGTAATTAAATCCAGAACTTAGTTTACAAAAGAAACTATTTTGCAGTTTTATTCCATTGCTTTAGTTATAAAGTGAAACTTAAAAGTCGTAGGATTGTAGGATTTAGGGGTATCTCGCGGTGAGGTTGCAGATTGCAAACAACAAAACGCGGCCACCAGAAAATGACAACAAAAAAAAAACCTGCAGAGGACCTGCTCATTCTCTAGACACGTGTTCACAAAGGTGTTTTTGGATGCAAAGGGTCATGCTTCTTCTCAGCATTCGACGATTAACAGCAGTGCCACTGAACGTTGCTTTCACTCATGGGGGGTGCGCTCCCTGATTTTTTAAATAGGAACAACATTGTGCTAATTTGGAAAGACTTTTATATTACAAAAATAGTTTTACTGAAATGTGTTTAGCTCGACAACAGTTAGTTCAAAAAGTTTTCGGTTTTCTGAGTCAGACAATTGCACTTAACCCCCCTGGTTTACATAAAGTAGCTAAACCTCAACCCTGGTGATTATACACCAATGAAAACATAATCAAGAAATATTATATTCCATTTATATAGGTCCCCCTAAATCATACACACTTTTAATTTTCTACAGACGTTAAAAATTTAAATCTTACCAGGAATCAGGGCTGTTCTAAACTATTTTCTTTCCTTTTTTTCCACCATGTTGTGTCTCAAGTTCAGTTTTCGCTCTGCTACTACGTTGTGAGCTGTACGTTGTGCACTTTCTACAAAAAGGTGTGGAATGTAAAGTTTCGCTGAGAAATTAAAGAAGCACACTTTCACTTCACTGCTCATTTCTTCCAAATTACAAAATGTCTAGATCTAATCCATGTGCCTGAGCCTTGATGTTCCAAAGCAAATCAAACACCATCACTAAATATAAAACACAGTTAGACTGCCGACACACCACCACGGGAAAACTGCACAAAGCTAGCTGAACAGATGCAGCCATTTATGTCCCTCGTTACTGCTTACTGCAGGGCAGCAATTTACAGGATCATATTAGCTAGCATCATGTTAACTGAATTATTTAACCAATGTTTGAACAATAGGGCCCTCACCAAGAATCATTATATCTGTGGAAACAGAAACCTCAAACAGCTAAATGATCAGAAACAGTATGACTATCAATGAAGGGAATCGTGTATTTTAAACAGGGAAGTCTAAAGTAAGTAGGTGTATTATATATCCTTAATAAGAAATGTCTAAAAGAAACTGTGCAACATGATACACATTTGTCTGGTGCGCAGCAGGAGTGTACAGTTAACACCAATCTGAGCTGCCCCGTGCATTCCAGGAAACAATCTCTTTGAATGGATTTGATATTAATTTGCCAGGCACAAAAATTTTACAAACTTTTCCTTTTTCCCTTTCTTTTATAAACCTAAACAAAAAAATACATTGGTCATGTGTCAGGTGGAAATGTAAATCAAAGGCTTGGAACTTTCTGCAAATTAGTTCCAGCTTTCGGTCTCTCCACTGTGAAATCGCAATGTGCATTAATAATAAAATGATAACTAGACAGAGTGAAGTTCGTGGACTGACCTGTTTGTCTGAGTGGCTTGCAATGGTGTAGACCAGTGGAGGGATCGAGCCTTCTTTGGTTTTCCCAACATCACTGCGGAAATGTTCACTCGCACGCAAACAGCTGCAGAACACACATACATACCATGTCTAAATATACAGTATTTGTGTAGCATATTTTACACACAGTCACAATAACCATTGGAGGCCTTTTAATGTCTCTGCTTGTACAGCTCCTATCACTTGAGCGTGAGATGAATATGTGCTCTTCTTCTGTGGTGCCCACACCATCAGCTGATACTGAGCAGTGATACAAGAGAAAGGGGGAGCAGTGAGTTTACCTGGCGGGAAGCTTGTAGATGTAACTGTAGCCGTCTTCGGTCCAGATGATGACCTTGTCTGCAGCGATGAACTCCCCTCCAGTCCACACCTGGTCGCTGTCACTGGGCACCGAGCAGAGCAGCGAGTAGTCACCTGCATCGAAAACCTGACAGAGACACACATATTCAATCATTTCGCCATCGGCTCGGGCAAAAATTTCAAGGGAATGCAGTACTTTACTCAAATACTTAGTGTATAGTACTACTCAGTGGTAATGAAAGTTCTTACCCTCCAGTACTTGGAGCAGACAACCAGCAGGCTGCTCTGAGTGAAGGTGCAGAAGGAAATACTCTGACAGCCCTGACAGTAGACAGGTTTGGACTCCTCTTCAAACACAGGATCCAGGTCCTGAAAACACACCACCACATACACAAATCAAAGCCTGAACTGATACTGATATCAATACTCAAGACTGAAGAAATAAACAATGATGTATCAGCTAGTATTCATTGTGATTTATTCCTAGCTATTGGCTTCTATTGGGATATTTTTAACTTATGGTCACATATAATTTTAAGCTGCATATCAAAATGATTCATAAGAGTCATACCGTCATACAATACTGTAAAGGCCTGTGTTTACTTCAACTCTTATTTACAAAACATGTCCAGCAGTACACAGGTCAGAGGCAAGACTGATACAATTTTTGTTATAAAATAGCATCTGTACGGCGGTATACCTGCATCTTGCTGACCTCAGCTGTGATGATCCAGACTTTCAAAATCCCTGTCACTGACACTGCCACCACTGTGTCCTCTATACACAGACAGACAGACAGACAGACAGACAGACAGACAGACAGACAGACACCAAGTTAAATGTTAATCCCTCATAGTTAATCATAAAAACATTCTTACATCAATATGTGTACATGACATGTGATAGCATGCTAACATGTGTGTTCAAGTTAATCTAAAAGTAGCATTCATAGCTTTACATTCCAATTTCCATTAACCAATTGCTGCATTTACAAAAGGGAAACTAACTGCTATCAGTCTAACAGTGTTTAAATTACTCACTATTGAAAGATGATACTTTCATCACCTCAAAACAACAAACTGTTAGCAGATAAAATAGATGCATATAAACTAGAACAATCTGAACAACAAACAGGCTCCTATAAAAATCTCTATCTGCAGAGACCTTGCACTCTGCCTATACTTTCTTAGTGTTTTGCTGTGTTTGGGACCTAACTGGACATCAGCCTTTGGGCAGCAGTGTGTAGCCCACAGCCAATAACAGTGCAAAGTCAGGACTACATAAAATACAAGGTTCCATCTTGGCTCGTTCCGAAACACATGTGGTCCTACCACATAGACACTGTCTTGAAAAAGGCCCATCATAGGCTGTACTTCCTGCTTGAAGTTCAACCCCTTAAACCCGTTCACATTATATAATTTTCTCTGTAAGGGGCAGCTCACATAAAAAATGTACCATGAAAAATCACAGACAAAGCTGCTCCAACTGTATTAAAATCATCCGCACATGTAATAAAATAAAAGTCCACCGATCTCACCCAGAAAAACAAATCTCATCTGTTTAATCTCCCCCTGTGTCTCTCACCTTGCGTTCGGTGGGATCGGATGATGCTCATGGAGCTGATCCAGTCCGGGGAGATCTTGGAGACCAATGAGTACAGGACCTCCAGGCTGGTGGCGTCCACCACAAGGATTTCTGGGTAATGGCCATTACAAAGCAGACGTCCCTCCCTCTGAGTGCCGATGGTAAACTGATAGAACTGGAGAACCACAGAGGAGTAGAGATCACATGAGGGCAAAACACTTCCCTTTCCTGGAACTTCTTTAAATATGAAAAATCTTAAGTGATTGTATAGATGTACACATGTATTTGTGTTAAAAATATATAGTGAGGGCAGCAGAGTGGTGAGTAGGACATGACCTGTACATATGAAATAGCTATTGTATCACAGTAATTGTAAACCAGTGAAATTTTGTTTTCACACATCGGCTTAAAATGTTTGTGCTAAAGTGACGCTAAGACACCATTTAAGCACCAGGCTTTATTGATGAAATCCGGGCATGCGAGTGTGTCTTACCTGTATACCAGTGTGGGCACAGGCCAGCTTGGTGAACTCAATACAGCGTCCATCATTCACATCCCACAAACACATCTCTCTGGAAACACAAGGCAAAGTTTGTTATGTCTGTATTTAGGGCTATAACTTGTGATTATTTTCATTATTAATTCATCTGACAATTATTTTTAATCGATTAACGGTTTTTGTCTATAAGCGTCAATTGTGAAAAATGCAAATCATAATTTCAAAGGGCCCAAAGTGACTTCTTCAAATTACTTCTGTCATTCAACCAACAGTCTTAAACACAGATACTTTTCATTTACTGTCATAGATGACAAAGAAAGGTGGAAGATGCTCACATTTAAAGAAGCTGGAACTAACAAAAATGTTTCCTTAAAAAATGATTACTGGGATATAAAAATTGTCACACCTCCATATTCTGATAATTTGGTAAACTAAACTACAATGTCATATATGGGCCTTTGCATTACTAGTCGCTTAAACATGTGATCTGGCTCTGTTGGCCACAGAAATTAGGCTACTTTGCAACACAAACAGAACGTCATGATAATAATCAATAAGAAACTATCTGTGAGATGCTGGAGTTAAAAATCCATCTTAAGTCATTGTGTTATGCCATCGTAGAGCAAGCCATCATCTTCTGAGGGATGTGTGTGACAGCAAGCAACAATGTACTCACCCACTCTCTGATGCACTCACGATGTACTGTTTGTCACTGCATGCACTGGCTTTAGACAGACAGGTGATGGAGGCTGTATGACCAAACAACATGGCCCTGGGACAAATCTGAGCAGAGAAGAACAGGGGTTGATAATATGATGGCGGGCATAGGAAATACGAGCATCAATGCACATACAACTAATTAATATCACCACCACTGTCATCAGTACCTCCAGCTCAGGTGTCATGTCCCAGAGGCAGATCTGTCCGTCATGGCAGCCAGTGATGATGGTGCTGAAGTCATCCATCACCAGCAGACTGCTGATACAGTGGGTGGGAGCTGCGCGGCCCCATAGCACTATGGGCAGAACCAAGCTGTTCCCTGACATTATGCTGATGTGTCTGGACGAAAGCAGCGACAGTTAAAGAGACGGACAAAATGAAAGAGACAGAGGGTGAGAAAACTATGAGGCACTGATCTGAGGTCTAGAAGTACAGGCACCGTTGTAAAAAGGGCTCAGCAAATGTTGACTTTTTACATTCTTTAAAATGTGGGAATTCATTGTTTGTCATCACATTTTCAGATATGCCTAATATCATGATATCAAAATGTATCACAATGTCGTAGAAGCTTCTGTAAAAACCCATTGAAAAGATTTCATAGATAAAATAACCAGATTACAATGTCAGTTATTGTGAATTCAATACCTTCATCACATTGACCTAAAAATCCTACAAATTCAATGTTGCCACAAAGCAGAACTTTTAAAAGGCATCAGCTATTGGTTGCTAATACTGAGGTGATGGTTGCGTGTTTCAGTCACCTTATATTTTGAGTAATTAAGATACTATGCAGCTATACATCAGCCTAATAATCAAAATATTGCATAAAACAATGCTTTGTCTTGTTTTTAAGTATTTTTTTGGCCTTTATATGGCTTTAATGATAGTACAGCTCAAGAGATGACAGGAAACAGGATGGGGGAGAGCGACACGCAGCAAAGGACACAGCCTGTTCAGGTGACACCAACATCCGCTTATCCTTTTTGTTTCACATTTACGTTTGGTCTGTGATGTTGAAGGATTAGTCAAACTTTCACCCCACAATGAAACAACTTCTCCATCAAAATTGTATTGTTATTGTTAAATTCATTCACATTTAAACTTGATCTAGGGCGCGCAGGTAGTCGAGTGGTTAGCATGCATGCCACATACGCAGCGGACCACTGTCTCCCACTGTCTCAATAAAGGTGTCTATGCCTAAAAAAATCTTTAAAAAAAACTTGATCTAAAAACCCACCACCTGCTGTTAGTGTGGTCAGTCAGAATGTGCTTCATTAGTAGAATGTGCTGCAGATGTAAAATTAATTGACAAGCAAAGTTAAAGAGCCTCACCAAAAATATAACCCCTTACTCTCAAAAAAGAAAGCCAGGGTACCCAAAGAACAAGAAAATACAAGTATCAGAGAGTCAATGTGGGGAGGAAGTCAGGTGTGAGGAAGCAGCAGGTATAACAGGTTGGACAGAACAGAAATGGTGAGGAAATACAGAATAGAAAATAAAACTTAGGCTTGCTTAACTAAGGTCAGGATGTTAGGCTTTCAGCCTGCTGATATTACAAATGCTTGCAACTCAGATCAGGTTCTATCAGAAATTGAGCGAGAGCCGAGTTTCCTCACACAGAGCAGTTCCACTGAGGGAGAGACAAGTACGCCTGTATTATTGCTGTTATCATCATTCCAGCTGACAACCAGATTGTATAGTATTTTAGTTTTAATTTGACCAAAACCTTGATAAATGTAGGCCTGAATATGAATTTGATAAATGAAGAGTAAACTTATTTGTTCAACTATGATTTGATCTTGATGATCATGATTTATTGCCTTGCAGTCATTTCTTCAATCAGTTTTTGACTTGATTCTTCTCTTTTCACCTATTTGTTAAAGGGCATTTTTTATAGCTTGGAATGCTTTGTGACAATTATATGATTATGTTTACTGTACCAGTTAGTATAAGAGGATTTTGTTTGTTTGATTGATTGATTGATTGATTGATTGATTGATTGATTGATTGATTGATTGATCAAAGGGTCGCTCAATGTACAAACAGGATAGTGGCGCACTTCTAGAAGTTGCAAATTAATATCTAATGGATTTGTTTGTTGTTGATAATTTTCCACCAAGACCAGTGGTTTATGTTATAGCCATAGCATGCTAAACATACTCAACACATACATGCTAATACGCTAAAGTGTAGCATGCTGACAAATTATCAAGTGTAGACACAGTAAACATGCTGACATTATAAGATTCACATTGCTCTCTGTATACACAATCATTTGCACTTGTTAGATCACTATATTAACGTATATGACTTAAAATGTCATAGATACAAATACATCGTCATTGAGTCACGAATCACCTCCCTGTCACGAAGAAAGGCACAGAGACAACATTGACTCTTTGACTGACATGGCTAAACAACACACAGTACGTTCTTTAAAATGAAAACATACTTTTTTTGGTTTTCGTTTCATTTGAGAAATTTAACCGTAGGGTCAACGTTATACTCAGGTTTCCAGGCTGCGCAGCAACGTTTAGGTCGTGAAAGGAGATACATTTGAGGAAATGTCAGTTTCAGGATATTTACGTTACTTCCACCTTGGAGGTAGCTAGCAATGTATAATTCTGCCGATAGTTTAATTTAAAGCTACTTGTCAGTGATGACCAGATGTTAACGCTAGAGGACAGATTAGCTAGGCAGTGATCCATGAAATGCTAACGCTATACTGCACCTGCAATTAGCAACAAGGCTAACGAAGCCAAAACATATGTTTGTATACGTACCAGAAAAAAGAGTCCTACTGGAACATTTCCTTCTAATTGAAGACTTATCAACGAACGGTTTCCCCGTGGAAACTAAAAACAGAAATAGTCCTCCTCTGCGGCTTGTTTTTAGCTGCTCGTCACTCTGACAAACCGATCTGTTCGGTCAGCTGATCACGCGACAGCTAAGGGCCGCATCCGGTCTAATCTTTTCAAGGTAAAAATATGCAGTGTTCATTTTTCCAAGCCTGAGCCCACAATAGTATCCGCGCTATTTTGTACGGGATTATGGAGGGCTTTTACGGACAAATAAATCAAGAATTAAAAAACAATCATAGGGATAAACAAAAATACCAAATAGAAATATAAATACAGACAGATGTTATAATGGCTTAGATAATAAATCACTATTAACATATAGAGGAAATAATTTAATAATAATTTGAACATATTTCTATAGTTGTTATTATTATTATTATTATTATTATTATTATTATTATTATTATTATTATTATTGTTATATAAATTATTCAACAGTTGAACCTCTGGCTGCAAAATATGCTACCTTAAAAATGAAGTTAAAAAACTAAGAGAAAATAACGTCAAAAAAGAACTTATTCCATTAACTTCTTTAAAAAAATATTTATATATGTATTATTACCACATATTTACACTTGGAAGCCTGACCTTTATTTTGAAAGTTACGCTTAAACTGACCTAAACTGATACAGACTTCCGACATGCGCCTTTAGCCTTCAAAATAAAAGTCCAAGACATATATACATGTGATATTTATTGATTTAACTCAACTAATGTTTGTTTATTTTTTGTGTGTTTGCTTCAACTAACATTTCTTTTGATGAAATAAATAGCCTGGCATATTTTTATTCTCTACTACAACAGTGTTAATTGTTGCCTCGACATTAGCTCAGACGAGCGGAAGTCATACTGTTGTGTTTCCTGATGAACACTTGCGGAGCCTTTCGTTTTCTGGCCGCGTTTCTGCACGTGTTCGGCGACATTTTGAGTATTTTGGACAATTTCGCCATAAATTTGAGTCTTTTCGGGCTACTCTGTTTGCTTCGATGCGAACAGCTTGCAGTTTGAGCTGCTGAACGCGTGTCATGATGATTAGAAGAGTAGAAACGTGTTAATTTGTCCCTGCTAACAGCGGCGGCTGGGGAGCTAACGTTAGCTGAGCCGGAGAACAACATGTCCAGACTTGTCCCAGACAACTGAAAGAGTGCAGGGACAGCGGCACATGTACCAATAGAAAATAGGAGAGTGCTTGAATTTGTCCAAGACAGATACAATGGATTACCAGTTTCCTCCGCAGCTTTTCCCTTCGTTTTTCAACTGCGGACCGCCTCACTCGGTCCTGAAACATTCCGCTGGAGACTGGGGCTGCTATGACCGGGTTAGACCTCAGGTGGGTGAGCTGGCACTGCTAACACTACTGCCTCATTGATTCGAACCATGTTTGTTCATTTATGTACATGCAAAGGGTATGCTAGATAATGAAAATACACATCGGAGGAAAATTTTGCTGTCTTTCATAGAATTATTATTATTATTATTACTATTATTACTATTATTAGAAGAAGAGCCATACTTCATTGGGTAAACAGGAACGTTTTATGTCACACAGCAAAGTTAGATAATGTCAAAAACCTAACATCAATCCAGCACACAGTAGTTGTGATTTGAAAAATAAATAAATAATATGAGTGTATTGCTTTGAATGCATTTTATTTGAACTCTTTGTAAGACTGGATAAGCAGTTTAAACATGCCAGCTGTTCTGTACCTGTACTGTCAAACCTTATTGACTAGTTGTGTTTGTGGTTTCAGGGTGACCCGGGTCCTCTCTCTAGCTGGACATTTACATCCAGACATCAGGTCAGAGGAGAGAAGTGGCTTCACACTGAGCCAGTACCGGTTCCCCTCCTGTCCCCTAAAAACGGTGAGTCCCCTGTCAGCTGGATTTACTTCACTGGAGGTCATTCATGTCTCAGACAACAGTCCCTGTTCACCCTACGGTTCAGATCTGAGGTGCTGAGGTAAGTCTGACACTGTACTTAAAACCAGATGTGTGTTGTGGTAAGAGGAAACCAGCATATTAGAGGGTTTCTTTTTAGCAAATATTCGCACATTGCAGTGCCAATAAACGCACAAAACTAGAATGTAATAGAAAAATGGTATGCTTTTCTGTCAGGACGGCATATTTTAGTGTCTGGTCAAACCTTGATTTCCAAAATGGAGGCGCAAATTTTGAACTAGGTTATGGTATCTAAATGAAATTAGATATCACATAATTCTGCTGCATTTTTTCAATTTAACAAATTATGTATGTCATGCAAATATTCAAAATTCTGTTCGATATTGTCTAACTGCATAATATAGCCTACGCTTTGTAAACACCTTCTCCAGCTTACCTGTGGCCTGCGACGCCTCCAGATCCGCAAAACTTCACAGAACACGTGAGTGCAATAGTTCAACACATTTAAGCACCTCAAAATAATCTAATCAGTAGGACAGTAAAGTTCACTTGTCTTACTTGTTCACAGTCATACAAATGAAAGACGTTTGATCTTAACTTGGAAAATAAGATGTGTAATGTGTCATACATAATGTGCTTCATAACAAAATAAATGGAATGAATAGTAGTCCAAACCAATCAGATCAGATTCATAATGAACGTAATTGGTGTGAACAGAAATCTGGCTCTCCAGCTTTAGGCCTGTTGGTTTGTCTCTTTGCCATTTTTGTTTAGTGGTTTGAGGTCTATTAACAGTTTTAATATTTAGATGCAGAATTTCTTCATGGATAACTGCCAGGACTCCTTCGGGTGCATGAGCGAAATTCTGGGTGAAAACTTCAACTTACAGAAATGTAAGATGGATTCAACCCGCCTGACAGAAGTGAAAAAGTTCCTCAACATGCTTAAATTCAAAATGTGAGTAGACATGACTAATCTTTGTGCAAGTGTCTATGGAACTTAAAATCAGTTAGTATCTCCAGTTGTCTGATTGGCATTTTATATCATCATGTTGTATGTTCTTTGTAGATGCCAGCAGACATATACTTGCAAATCAGTGAACGCGTACAGCACCCTGATGTCGGACGTGATCCACGGCATCCCTCCTGAGCTGCTGGGTGCCCTGCTGCACGAGGAGCTGACAGAGCAGAGGGACAGCCAGCTGTTCTGTGAAGGAGCCACCGGGGGCGCTCTATCCTTTATCCCATTCTCACAGAGCGTCAGCAGCTCTCAGAGTGGCTGCCTCCTCTACGCTGGAAATCAGGGACTGGACAAACTCAGTATCCTGGAGATAAATGAAAAAGAGAGACGGCTAGGAGATTAATTATTTTCCTGTCAACAGACTCATCAATGAGTTGACTCATCGTTTCTTCTTCATATTACAGATAATTTCTTCACTGAAACAAAAAAGATCAATCCCTTAATAGTAGAGTTGATTTGTAATGAATAGAAATGCATATAGTGAGGTGGTACAAGTTTGTTTTTCTGATATAAAATGGTAACAGCTGAGGTAGAGTTGAAGTTTTGGAGTTCTGTTTTGCGTTTCTGCTGGTTCTGGTACTTAATGCAGTTCCTCAGACTTCCACATGGTGGCGCTGCAGCACCACAGAGGAGGTTCCTCCTATGTGGACACCGGTGGCAGTGACCCATTCTGCTTCCAGCTGAAAGGCCCCATCAGACAGATCAGCACTGCCTCCATCTTAAATGATTGTAAGATCTCTAAAATGTTTAGAAATGTCTTCAGGGGTGTGATGTGATTCCTCAAGGATGTGCAGACACTTAAACATGTGCGTGTGTGTGTGTAGATTGTGTTGGTGTGCGGTCGCCTTACCTGTGTGGAGTCTGGAGGTTCAGTGAGAGAAACGAACCTCACCTGTTGCAAGTTGTCAACACCAAGGAGGTCGCAACCTGCATCAGCGTCAGGTCAGCGTCACTCCCGAGTAAAGTTCCTGAGTTCTGGCTTTCCAGCTGACCAACAGTTATTGAAATACTGTCATTTCCAATGTGTGCTGTCAGTCCTCATGTTTTAGGTGAAGTTCTGGTGGTGAGTGAGAGCGGAGTAGCAAAGCTGTGGACTGTTGGCAGAGGGTAAGGAGGTTTTTTGTTTTGAGGGAAGGCTGTTTGCTGATTCCTCTTACAGATACTGGTATTATCTGTTAGAAGTCCCACTAAATGTAAAGTGACACTATGCCCCATCAGGATGCAGACGGTCCGGGAAGAAGACCACAACCTGTACTTCAATGCCAATTCGTCATGGCGATGGTGCGAGTTCTCCGCCCACCCGAGGGTGATGCTGTACGCAGACAGAACAGGGGTGGAGCTCACAGACATCAGAGTGAGACGCACTTGTGCTGCACGTTGACTCTCACTTGCCGTTGTGATCAAGTTCTTTTCCTTCCTGCATCTGTCCTTTACCCATCTGAAACATTCTCTCTCTCTCTCCCTCCCTCCCTCTGTCTCCCCCCCATCCAGGTGGATCCTGCCCTCTGTCACACTCTGTTTCGTATCAGCAACACTTCAGGGTGTCGTAGTGGGGAGAGACTCCTTCTGTCCAGATATCTGGGAAATGTCCACTCCTTCCACCACCTCATCAGCACTCAGGTACAAGCAAGCACACAAAACCTTATTTTAAATTCTAGTAGGGATCCCAAAGATACCAATTATGAGAATGTGTCTAAGATGATGCCTATGATAGGCAGAATATTTCCATTTGATGGACGTTTGCACTGCCTGCTACATTACATATATGGGAGTGGATTGGGAACTTGAAGGATATGACGATGCACTGTATCATAATGCTGTCAATATGTAATCCCATTTGGATTTTATTCCTTACTATTTTTTATATTTACATTTTATTTGAATATTAAATGCTTCTATTTATGCGATTATAAAAATGTATTATGTACCTCTACGCTGTATACTCAGGGTTATACACCGCTAATGCAAATCAATCAGCATAACTTTGTTATTCATCAGATAAAAGCATCCTGTTTTCATGTGTGTTTAGGCCAGAAACAACAAAACATAGACAAGTCCATCATGGACGTGGGAACAAAACACAACACTTAATGTTACTGATGACAGTTGTTCTTTAATCCCACAACACGTTGTTAGCTCTAAAGGAAACCGTGTGTTAATGTAACGTAAGTTAGTTACCCAGCTACTGGCAATTAAAACCCAGCATTTGTTTGTCTTGCCACACAGGTGCTTGATCTCAGTGCTCCTCGGCGGGCTACCAGAGGTTTTATTTAAGAATGAAACGCTTTGCCATGTGGCCGAGGGCAGAGCAAGATTCACTCACAATCACCTCACAACTCAAAACTATGATTTTGATCTCTTTTTTCTTTGTCAGTACTCGGCCTACATCATGGACGAGCGTTTCCCCAGCGTGCCCATGCTCAAGTGTGATCACATGATGCAGTCCCCACCAATATTTTGCGACATAATTCCTGGATCCGTCTTTTCTGGCTCAGCAGAAGGTGGGGCTAAGACTACAAAGGTCTTGCTGGGCTCCCACAGTTCTCAGGAGATCACAATGCTGCAGTACTCTGGTCAGTTGACAGGGGTGATGTGATGTTAAATCTTCTAAATATGTCAGCGTATTGGTATCTTTGTGATCTCAAGAGCATTCAGGTTCTGTACCAGTCAACTGTATAAAACTGTGTGTGTGTGTATGTGTGTTTTCAGGAGGCAGAGCGGAGGCCTGTTTCAGTCAAGGTCCTCCTCAGGCTCTGCTCAGACCCAGGGACAGTCTGAAACACCTTCCTGTCCAAATCCCTCACCGCCTGGACACCGCAACTAACAGATTGTCCTCACCTGCCACAGGTATGGATAACATGTAACATTCAACGAGAAGTGGCTGCATGCAGTATCTAAAAAGTCCTGTTATTTGATTGTTTTTCTTTTTCTTATGAGGCTGAACTTGTTGTGTTTTGTTCTGACTAGGTCTGACATCTATCCAGGAGAAAGGAGGAAGAGAAGCAGGTGGAGATGAGTGTATCTGTATCCTGCAGCTGACAGAGGCAGGGGATATTTTCTATCAGATCCTCGAGCCTGAACAGCGAGACACCTCTCGACCATCAGCTGTAGAGGACGAACCTCTTCCTCAACAAAGAACCAAAAAACTGTCCAGAACAACTGCAGAACAGCTTCATTCAGGCTCGCAGCTCTTTGCATCGGACACATCAAGCGAAGAAGACATAATCGGGCCGACTCAGGGTCCAACTGTGCAGAGACTTGTCCCTGAAGCACAAGTGAAGGAACGAGAGCTAAGTGTTTTCTCTGACGCTTCCTCTGAGGATTCAGAGTCGGCATGGAAGGGTCCAAAGCTGAGGCGCATGTCGCTGCAGGTTGTCGTCAATGATCCCGAGCTGGATCCAGTAAGTGGGCTGGACGTAGATAAGGAAGATGAAAATGTGAGTAAGAATGACACTGATAATACAGAGGAACCCAGCGGTGTCGGGGAAATGAGCAGTGGCTCGAGTGGTGGCCTGAGTCGGGTAGCTCCGGTAAAGCTCAGCAACAGCACTCTCATCACGTGGAAACATTGGCTTCAGAAATTGACGCATTGGAGTCGTGAGAAGAAGCCCCGTCCACACTGCCTGGAGCATTTCACGATCAGTACTAGTGATCTCCTCCCCCTGTCTGATGATGATGGTAAAGCAAGGGATTTTACAGAAGAGGAGCATGTACAGAGTGTGATAAGTAATCTGAAGGCATGTATGTCCAAACGCTCGCTGCTGGTTAACAGAGACATCTCAGCCTCCCTCGGGGCTCCAGATGTGATACCTGTACCAAACCCAGTGGACACAGAAGCCTGGACAGACCAGCTCAGCCACCGTCTGACTGTCTCCTGGCAGGGGGAGGAGGTGTGGCAGGAATGGTGGAAGGACCAGTTGGGGCTGAACAGGGAGGTGAAGGTTGAGGCTCTGAGGAGGAAGAGGAGGAGGGAGAAAGAGGCGAAGAGAGCAACTGGCCGGCGCCTGGAGCTGTCCGGTAGCTTCACGTCGTCTGTCAGCTACCAGTCAGAGCTAAGTGATTTCTCTGATTCGACGGGCTGGTCGTCTGCAGCGAGCCAGGGGGCACTGTCAGAAAATGAAGGAGTGGAGTCCCAATCTGAGGGCTTTATGGAATATGGCACACCAAGAGCTTCATCACCCTCCACCGTGCAAACAGACACTCCAGCTCCCACGCTGACCGCCACACCTCAACATGTCAAAGAGAAGCAAGGTGATCAGCAGACTCGTAGCGGCTCCCACACTCCCTCCCTGTCCCAGACACCCAAACCTGACTCCACGCCGACCAGTCAGAGGAAGAACAAACGTCCACCCAAAGACTACCTCAGCTCTCTGTTTGCAGCACAGGTAAGAGGAAGGTTGTTTCTCCATTAAGGTGTAGTAGTAGTAGTAGTAGTAGTAGTATGGGCCACTTTAAACCCCCTTTTTAGACACACTTTATTTTGACAAAGAGGTGGTTTGAATGGAGGGAAAGGAGAGGAGGGAGGACATGCAACAAAGGTCTTCAGTAGGACTCAAAACGGTGATGTTGCAATTATATGGTCGGCTTTATAAATAGATTTAGAAATATCATTATTTTTTGCCATTGTACTCACAGCAACTGTTTCCTTTCTGTTTCTAGGACGAACCCTCTCAGCATGACAGCTACTTCCTGGAAGAGGGGAGCACCATGCACCCCCCAACTCCACCTGTGGCCCCCCCCTCGTCTCAGCTCCGCAGCTCCCAGTCTGTCTCTCTGAAGACCCCAAGGGTGGATCTGTCGCAGGATGCTCCCTCTTTGTCCAGTTTCTCCCAGTCGCTGTCCCAGAGTTCACAGGGTCGACTGGGGCTGTCGCAAGCCAAGAAGAAGAAGTCTCGAATGGGATTTTAATCCAATGGCCAGCTTGTCCGTCACGCTGCGGGGGGCGATCATTTGGAGTACCTGTTGTGTTTGGTAACAACTCAGGAAAATGAAACCATGGACAACCAGCCTTCAGTTGAAAAAATGTTTTTGTTTTTTTTTCCTGGTTTCTTCAGTTGCCTCAGGATTTGGAAAATGAAAATCATACACTGGGATTGTCCTTTTTAAAAACATGCAAACTGGATCTAATGGAGGAGGATAAACGGACTGCATGTTAGGAAAGTAATCCATAGTAAACCCTGAAGATCTCTGGAGGCCGAAGAACAGACTGCACACTGGTTTGGTAGGACTGAGCTGCATTTATTATTTATTGAAAGTTTTGTGCGTGTGTGTGCGCGTGTGCGTGTCATGAGGCGTTCACACTGAAGGTGACAGCTGAAGATTTGACAGTTTTGTACTTTACTGGTTTGGTTTTTATTTTGTAAGGGCCATAGAGATGAGTTCTGCATGGACTCCAACTGAAGACAGATTTGTTCTGCAGGTGTTATTGGACTTTTGTAACTGCACAGTCTGAGCCAGAACTGAGGAGTTTGATCTCTTGCCTTGGAACAATTGTGACAATGTGGGTGATATTTCTTTGTTGGTGAAACCAAAGTCTTATTATTACAGAATATCTGGCTATTTATTGTTTCCCTTTTCATCGTATCAGTTGTTTCTTTACTGATGAATGAAAATGCACCATGCTCGCTGTGGTTAATTATTGTTACAACTCATTTCTACATCTGATTTTCTAAGAAAAACTGAAATGATTTTCACATTAAAACCATGACTCAGAAGACTTGGGGTGGCAGCGGTCATTGAAAAACAACAATAACATGGTGTTAACCTTTATATGTGGTTTTCTCAGAGAAGACTGGACTGGACACTGGAGAAATGCAGTTTACTGTACTGATCAGAACATATATCAAAACTTCTCCAGTCCCAGCCCTTTTGCTGATGAACTTGAAATATCTCAGCTGTCAGAATCATTAAGCAAAACAACTCTGCAGACTTTTGTAATATGATTCAGTTGAAGATTCACTGAAGATTGGTGCTATATGTAGATATATTCGGTCGAATGAGGAGTCTAAAATGATAGTTCAAATCAATGAATATATCTTTTTTATTTTCATTATCCTGTGTATTGATGAATAGCTTATTTCCTGTAAAAGCAATCACTGTTGTCACAGTGAGCGCAGTGCAGTTCGTACTAAGCAAGGGTGTGAGCCTGGTCCCTTTTCTTAGCTCAGGAGATCTATTAGGACTATTCAGCTCATAGGTGGAAACTCTTGCTGTTAACCTTTTAGCTCCATAAGACACTTAGTGTATACTGAAACTTAGCAGCTCCTTGTTCTTTTCAGACAAGAAAAAGACACGGACAGTAGATAGAAAATAATATTTTTATAAGATTTTCTTTTTTCAGTACAGGTGACAAAAAGAGAATAAATAACTTAATATCTACAAAGAACTATTAACAGATTTTTTTTTTGTACATTATTTACACTTTTACATGTTTTTGTATTGACATTTTTTTTACATTTTTGAAAGTTTTAGATGTTTTTTTTGACACAGTCAGCATTATTTGTTCATACAACATCCTCTGAACAGTTTCAAAACACAAGACCTTTTTTAAGCTACATCCTAAAATTGGCAACTTTTGAATTTAAACCAGGGTCATACATACACACATCCACAAACACACACCCATTATGTTTTTCTCCTAACACCCTGTGGTGTCAGCAGGGTTTGACTCGAAAGATTGACTGTTTCAGAGCTGATTCAAACGTCTCTCCCTGCTGCTTTTGAGCAAGGCACTTCACTCCACTGTCCTGACATCAAGAGAGTGACTGAACATGAGCTCTGAACACTCAGCTGTTTCTTTCCTGACACAAACCTCCAGTCTGCCCATTAAACACTTAAAGAGATCAAAGAAAAATGTGCAAATTAAATTTCTACAGAAGGTGAGAGCTAATATGCTCGCTTTTGCAATGCAGTTATCAAGAAATTATTTTGCGTATTTATCTTGTAAGTCTTGAACATCCAGACAGCGAGCCCACAGCCGCTCTCAGCTTCTGTACATCAGGAAAACTCCTTCGTACTCTTCATAAAAACAGTCTTCGATTAATAACAGTCAAAAAACATTCCATTAAATTAATCACATTAAGCACGTTTTCTTCTCGTCGATAATGTGAACCAACCTGGTCTGAACGGATGTCTCAGCGTTACATTTTTCTTTTAGTCCAACAACAGTGTCGGCTAGTTCAGCACCATAACAAGCAGACTCTGCACATCACTTGTATATCCTTAAAAATGTTTCATCCTGGAATGTGACATCTCTACATGCACCAACACATCTATATACTAAAATCTACTAAGTCTATCAGGAAGAGTACGGACTGCTCAGCTGCCAGTTATGCAACTCTCCACTAGCACCGGAGCTTATTAAACAATAAATTAAAGACGTCGGGTAAAGGGGTCGGGGGGGAGAAGACGAGGCACAAGTCGGCGGACGCATCAGGCGTGGAGGTGTTGGCGGTGTTTTTGGCGGCGGAGGTGCAGAGGAAAGAAGGGCCCTTCAGCGTCACTGCCAAGAGAACTGCTGAGAGACTCTTCACCTGAGCTCATCACATCCTCGCATGAGTCCTCACTGTGGAGACACACACAGGCATGCAGTTATAAAAATGTGAAAACATATAGTTGAGCACATCCGGATCGGATGAAAGCAGGATTCTGTTTCTCAGCTTTTCTAATGCCTTTCTTTCTATTAATGTGTTGCGCATCTCGGTGATGAAAAACAACCACAGGTAAACAGATCCCGACGCTTACTGTCATCATCTTGGGGACTTATTCTGAACTTTGCGCTCTGCAGTTTAGGAAAGATTACGTCTGAAGAAGAGCAGGATATAAAGTTAATGTCTTAGCAAACATGACTATTTAAACAGCTTTTACATAATTACATAAATATGTACACAGCAAAATTCTGACAGTCAAATAATTGGATAAAATAACTAATTGAACATTTGAATAATTTCATAGATGCATTTAAATATAATAAATGCGCTTTGAGTCATTATTTTATAATATCTAACAGACTAAACAACAGTAAGGATATGACTAAAGAAGTGGGGGATTAACATATAGTGAAGAATTGCTTTGCTGAGACGCCCTATTGAGGATTACATAATTCCTGAGTGTCATAACATTTGTCACACTGGGAGAGGAAACAGCTGATATTATTCAACAAGAAACCAGACGACAGAGTGAAACAAACTTCATTTCAGACAGACTATCTGCTGACATCTATCATCACCTGATACCATGTTCTGACTTGTGCCAGTTAAAGTGTGACCTCAGCTGACTGTCAGTGTGCTAACATCTGCAGATTGTTAAATGAAAGTACATTTAAAAAAAAAAACGTGTAATGTGTGACACTGAGCTGCTCTCCGGGTCAAAGATCACTGTTTACAGCAGTCAGCTGGAAAAGCCTTCGTCTTTACTTCCTTGTTTTTTTTTGGGTACACACTGACTTAGAAAAAGTTCTCAAGTTCCATGTTACATAAATGTGAGGCACTGTGGCCTTGCGTGACATCATGGAAATGTATGTGTCAGTGGGACGTGACTAGTGGCACACCTCCCCCCCCAATGCAGTACAGGAGATATGAGAGGCCCTGGCAAGCTCAGACAGCCAGAGGGGCTGGGTTATGTGTCTGTGACGTGCTGTTACAACACATCAGAAACTTATGTGTTGCTGCACAGCTGGTTGCCTCAGGGGTGTTACTGTAGCCACTGTAAAAAATGTTGACCTCCAAACTCAAAGGCAATCATTTAATCTGCCAGTGACTCTTACGAGAGTTCTCACCCTGCTGATACAAAGCAACCACACTTTTTACAGCGTTTATTAGAGGTGAGTTGCTATACATACCAAAAACATTTGGTGTGTGTGGTGACACACAGGGTGTGTCTGGTTCCTTTTAATGTTTAAAGCTGCGGTTGTTGTCTGTGGTGTCTGGTATTTTCCAGCAGATTATACCTACTGCGAGCAGTCACATGATGTCCGTGTAACATCTGCATCAGAATCAAAACTAAGTCCAACCCAACTCATTTTTGTTTAAGCAACTCCAAGTCTGATTTTTGAAGTTTGGTTTGAAATATAGTACTGTGTGTTCTGACTGAAGTTAGCTGTTAGCTTCTCAACAGTAGCAGTTTATTTAAGTACTTTTAGTTTGATCAAGATTCATCCAGAGATTTAAGAATAAAAACTTGTTCAACATTCGATCTGTTTTATACATTTGCACTAAATTGTATCATATCTGACAGCGTTAGCATCTTGTTCAGGTGTGTTTTGGTATTCGACAGCGTTAGCATCTTGTTCAGGCGTGTTTTGGTATCTGACAGCGTAAGCAACTTGTTCAGGTGTATTTGGGACTGACCTCTCACTCTCATCCCAGCAGCCCTCAGGGATGGTGGGTAGCTCGGGGACACTGCGGTAGCTATGTAGGTTCTGGGCAGTCCGCCGCGACACAATCCACTGCAGCTTCCTGTGGTTGGGTTTGCTGCATTCAGGGGAGGCGTAGTCGGACAGACACAGAGCGACACGCTCGCTCCATAGTAGGAGTTCGCCATCTGCAATCTGAAACCAAGCGAAAGAGCAGTTCAGTTTAGCCACCACGCCCTCTGCCAAACTCACTGACATCAGTATATTTAAAATGATCAAATTACTTGACACCTAATAGTGCGCTGCTTTCAAAAGGGTTCCTATGACCAGAAACCTGGCTTCATTTTCCAGGTTAGGAGGTTAAGAGAACCCAGGTTAAAACACTGCACATTTGTGCAGAAACCTGATCAACTTCTCATGTAACACCTGCACTGTTCGGAATGCCCAATGACCCAAGGGCATATGAATGAAGGTAAATAGGTGAAGAAGAGTGGAAAAGCTCAAAAACATTACCAGCACAAACAAACGTTTTTTGTCATGTTAATGTTTGTGAAGTTACCATCTCTGTTAATCCCTGAATGGTTTCCTGTTTGCATCTGATCCATGGAATTTTGAACTGACGGCAACAATTAATTTTACTTTGATGGTGCCAAGTCCTCTGAGAGTAAACCTTTAGACTCATTTGCTCTGAGTTTCTGTTGTTGATGTTAATTGCAGTTTTTTTGGCTTTCCACTTTACTGGTTTCGACAGGTGTTATTTTCCCCTCCCTGGGTGAGTTGCTGTGTGACAAAATTGTGTGTTTACCTTCAAGTGTCTCTGGATGTGATAGGCTATCTCCAACATGTCGCCTGACTGAACGGCTTCAATCTCCTGCATCAGGAGAGACAAGGCTAGGACTGACGGCTAGATGGACAGAAAGAGACAAGAAGTGAAGAAGAGACAAGGGAGAACTGACAGAAACATGTCTTACATGTCATCTGACTTTCAGTGTTGTCATCAAACTAACAGGGACATAACAGAAAACTAATGAACATGTCCTTAGACAGCTGTTATCCAGTCTGACCATTGTACCTGCAGTGGATTTCCTACCTTTGCTTTTGAGAAGGAGATCCTGCACAAACAGGCTTTGAGCTGAGCCTCCAGCTTCTCCAGGCTCAGAGTCTCCTTCCTGTTTACACAGACACACACATAAAGCAGGGGTATGGTGTGTTTTCAGGTCAGTAATGTTGCCCAGAGACAGAATCAACTTCCATCAACTCAATCAAAACATTTTACGACAAACAGAAAAAGGCCAAAGATCTCTAGGACCTTTTGAGGTGACTTAAACAGATCTGATGTAAAGTGTATGTTTTGGGCTTTGAACCAAAGCTGGGCATAATAAAAACAATACACTGTGCAAGAGTTATGCAATTGTGAGGTGTTGGTGCCAACGAATCTTATCAGTGCACTTGGGTCAGACGTTGCAGTCGGCAGATTACTGACTGCTGCCCTACTTCAGAAAGGAGCTGCTGCAACAAACAAGCAGTGGTGTGGAGAGGCTCCGCCAATCAAAGCATAGCAAAGCTTGTGCTAACACGGATCTTAGCTCTGTTATTTTCTGTTGACTGTCTGAGATGGGAAACTATTCTTGAATGTTTCAACAAACACTGCATGTCATGTTCAGAAGAAAAGTTGTGTTTGTAGCAGATGCAAAAGAAAAAATGGACTAAATGTTGACTGATCGCCTATCTGCAATGATTCTGTCTACATGATGGTCTCACCTGTCTGCGGAGTGTGAAAGTGCGATCTGGTGGTACATATGCAGAAAGGTTAAGGCAGTGATGGCTTTGGACTTGAAGTTGAGCTTCTCTGCAACGATCTTCTCCATGCGCCCGAGGTCGGACACGGAGAACCTGCACTGTCCGATGCGTATGAGCTCGTCGGTGGACGTCACGTTGCACTCCTCCTCAGTCACTTTGGCCGCCATGTGGAGGCAGCTGAGGCTGACGCAGGACAGGTGCTTCGGCTGGATCTGATGTGAACAACACGTGAGTAAGACACAGTTTGAAAACGACCAGTAGAGCAAGAATCTCACACCAAGTTACATCAAACACCACGTGAAGTAATGTATAATTCTCTATTTATGGTGAATTGTTTAACACATCAACTATAACTTGTTTGTCACTAAATCTGCTTTTAGCATGACACTGGAGAGGCTTCAAGATTATACAAACCAATAAGCAGTCAAAAAATGTCTCCAGATGACAGCGTAAGTGTCCTATGTGTACTCCTATCAAGTGTGAACGACTCGTACCCTCATCATGGCCAGGAATCTGTCGAGCAGGTTAACAGCCAGGACAAAGGTCTGTGTGCTGTAACCAAAGAAGCTGGTCAGGCTCCACAGGTCCTCCACTTTGGCATCTCTGCACTTTGCTGAGATCCGGCTGTCATCCTGGAAAACACAGATATGCTGTTGATTAACCTGGTCGGTCAGTCACAACACTGATGATTAATTCCATTTTGAGAGAAGCGCCTTGAAGAGGCCTGCAAGGAATTCCTGCAGGGCAGGTCAGACCTGAAACCTGACTGGCATTTGGAATTACTGTTTCAGTTTACACTTCATTAACAGATCTATGCAAAGCGAAAATAAATGTGAGAAGATTTCCCATTCCATTGTAGACAAATACCTGCATCGTAGATTCGATGAGGCTGAGCCCAGTCTCTTTGGGAAGATAATGAACCTCCTGCTCATAATTCATCCGAAGCTCCTTCATCAGCTTGAAGGCGTCCATGTCTCTGGCACTGGAGCGAGTGATCTCTTGTTTTCACCACAGTATTTTAACTGCAAAACATGAATACAACAAGATTCAGCTACACATGTTATGTCAGAAATCTCACAATAATCACCACAGTAATGTCACTATTTTTTATGTCCATTTTTGTTGTGTCCTTGCATGTCCATTCTTTGCCTTTGTTTGCTGTCAAGTGCATATTTTCGGGGCTCTACACCAGTTTATTTCATCAAAATGAACAGAACAAAAGTACTTTTTATTCATTTTTTTTGGTACTAAGATTATTTCCATCTTTTCTCTCTTTTATAGTATGTCATGATAAGATTAATTTATTTTTGGATCTGGACAGTTAATCTGACAAGGCAGAAGACATTACAGTGGTCAATGTTCAATCTATAATGAAAATCATTTATTTTCTGCCCATGTAAAAAGACACCATTGAAGACGACATCAAACACAGCGACATTTTGTGTAAAGCATCTTAGTATGACAGAAAGGATGGAGTTACATCTTAAAATATATATATATATATATATATGTTATTTTTAGTGATATGTTTGTTGTATCAACACTACATACTGTAAATGACTGGCCTGCATTTGCTCTGAGCCCAAACGGGTCACAACTCGAAGCCCAGCCCACTTCCCTCAGCTGGGCTTCGGTGTCAGATTTCCTGTGGTAGACGCCTTCTCTGTCCTCTCCACCGAAAAACAACTGCTTTTCCAAGGTTCCGTCTGTTAATTAACAACCCAAAATACACTAAAACATAACCACACGGCCGAAAAGACTCTGTTTATCGCTTTCGTTGACGGTAACTAAGAAAGCTAACGTTAATAGCAGCCAGCTAGCGTTTTAAATCCTCTCTTGTCGGAGCGGGGGAGGGGCTCTTTTTTTTCATTCTTCAAACGTTAAAAGGTCTATAATATTATACTGAACAACACGGTTTATCGATACAAAGACTGTTTTTTATGAATTGAAGCGTACTGAAGTGTACTATGTCTAGAAAATGTGTTTAAGGGGGTTTCTTCTTATAATTTAACCGTGGTTTTGAAAAAAATAAGCTCTGCTTTGAACAGGAGACGGATCCAGGGGATACCAATAACAACACACAAGAAACCCATCTATGGCTGCAAGAAGGAAATGTAAATACACATTTATATGGAGCACATATTTTAAATCTTATCCCACGACAAGATAAAAGGAAACACTTTGATGTAAACGACACTATTTCCTTAACGTTACAGAAAATGAAACTACAAAATCCCCAAATCTTCCTGTGCGACTTCTGTCGAAATTGTGCAATTGAAAATGATTTTACAGAAGACAGACGGACACACTATTCATTTCGGGCAATCATCGGCTTTTGTCAGTTGAGATTATAGCAAAATTAACGTCCCATTGTCGACCGTTCACTTTCATCAGCTTTTTTCCGTCTCTCCTCTTTCCGAGTTAAACATAAGGTAATTGGTGTTACAGTAATACAGTAGTTAGTAGTAGTTTGAACACAAAGCGTATCATTTGTAAAGGTTTACTCTACCTGTTCCTTCAGGTTAAATCCACATATCTGTTTCTCTTCTGCCGTAGTGTTTAGTCCTTCTCGTCTCCTCTCGTCTTTCTCCTTTCTCCTTCTTCTCTCTTTTGTTGATGTTCATAACGCTCACGCCCACACGGTGACGTCTTATCGCAGCAACCAATCAAAGGCTTACGTGCAGGGATAGAGAGAAATAGAAACCTTTAGGGTCTAACTGTACCAGTTAAGGCCTTCACTTAATAACTCTTTCGACTAACTGTCTCACAAAATGAACGATCATTTTGTAGCTGAGCTCGATGAAAAATGTTCAATCCAATTATAAATGCCACTGATGTTGTAACTGATGTCGACTGATGTCTCCATTAGCCAATCGGCAAGCCGCAGTTTGGTACGTTCAAATAGTCCGCCCAAAATGGGATGCTTTGATTGGTTCATGGCTAAAAAAAAATCCTGACGAAATCTTAGCATTACGTAGTGTCTTTTGACTGAGTGTTTTACTATTGTCTTTAACAGATTGTATGATAAATGTCCGAATCAACGCCTGTGAATGTTGAAATAGGATCTTTGTCTGAATGTGGGATGGATTCATGCAGCACAACATTATAGGGAAATACAGTCAAATAAATGCAAGGCTAAATGTCAAAGTGATAAGACATCAATTTGCATCCTCTTCCTTATATTTAATAATAACTGATATTCTCAGAAAACCTTTTATGTAGTTATTGTCATAATTCCTCAAAGTGAATTCTTCAAGCCTTAAAATCAGCAAATATGTATTTAGTTGCGTTCCGCTTAATTGAGGAACCAGAACATCCAAACAACAGATCCCAGGGTTACATCATAGTCAAAGTTACAAAAAACTTCCCCATACACTTGACATTTTATCAAACTAAGTGTGACTCATCCGGTGACGCTAGCCTAACCAGGGAAATACGCAAATGTGTCTTCCTCCAACCATAAAATTGTCATTCCTTGAACACAATGCTTACGCACAGTATGATCCAGAAGGACGTTTTTTTGTTATTGTCCTGTTGTGTGGAACAAACTACCTGATAACCTAAAATGTGTCACAACTGTGTTCTCAGGCTCATGATTACTGTATATGTGTCAATGCAGTAATGTTTAAGATAAGATAAGATAACATGTTCCTTTATTGATCCCTCTTGGGAGAATTTGCAGGCAACACAGCAGGACAGAGGGAAATATGTAGCAGCACAAGAGTAAGTCTAAAAGAATAGAGACAATAATAAAGAGATATTGGAAGAATAAAGTAATAATTTTAATATAAATGTATAATAAAGACTATTAGAATAAAGATAAACATACTATATACAGTAACTGTCCTTGTATGTGTATAACTTGTGCAATATATAATGTGCCTGTGCAACTGTGCAATGTGCAGGGTTCCTGAGATAATAAATATCAACAGAACAAAAAATCAATTAGTCTTTTTGACATGAAGTGTATGTTTGAGTCCTTAATCAGTGGAGAAAGGATTCATTTTGAATCATTAAATTAAATTAAAACATTTTCTCTTTCAACAAGTAATGGCCAGCACTCTTTATTTACAAGCCTCAAATCAGTAATGCAGTCAATTTTTTCATACTCACTGAATTTGAAGGCTCTGGACATTTGTTTGTTTTATGAACTGTAGTCAAAGTAGAGTACAGTCGACTTCGTGCTTTGGTTTCTCTGATGCCCATGTTACTGCATCTGTAACGTTGTCATTTACGTTCCTCCAAAAGCCTCTTCTACCTGTAACACAGTACAGCACAACACTGAGCGCCAAATGGCTTCAATTCTCAATATAAACGTTAATACAACATACATGGAAATTATGTAATATCAAGCCCATGCTGCTTAGTTAACTAGGGAGCTAAAAAACTTGTACCTGGTTAAATCTCATGTGTAATAATATGCTACACTGACTCAACCATTGACTACTTAATACTGTCAATGCAGCCGGCTAAAATAAATAGGTGCTGGCTGTGTAATGTCAGCAGTGCGGCCTGCCTCTTTGTTGGGCCTTCTGCTCTAGTCCTGCTGGAGATGGGCGGGGCCTATGTCCCTTCTCTCTTCCCCCAGTCCCCTCCTCGGAAGTAGACGCACCAGTCTATATTCCGTTTTTATTTTTATACATTTTTTACAACAACCCCTTTTCCCCAACACTTAGCACCATGGACGCCAAGATGGACGACTAAACCGAAAAACGGGTCCCCGATTTCACCCCTTTATTTATCCTTGAACTGAGAGGACCGGATGAAATCCAACTGTGGTTTTCTCCGCTTCGCAGGGGAGGTAAGGCTTTCGGCTACGACTACTTACTGGACCTGAGTCACCCCTTTAAATGTCCCTACTTCATAGTTAGCGAAGGCTTTGCTGTAAATGCGCTTCATCTCATTTTACATGTCAAGGGGGAGCTTAGTGACCAAGGTTTTCAACATATATTTCCAACTAAATACCAGTTTTATGCGTGCCAGTTTGTGCGCGACGTCAGGTCGGCTAGCCAGTTGCTAGCGACTGCAGCTTGTTAAATTAGCACCGTTCACAGTAATGGTCGTTTTCAGGATGATAATGGAAGGAAACGGTTGGTTATGCACCTGCTTCGGGAGGCCCGGTGGTTCCCAATGAGACCTCCCGAAGTAGGTTCAGGGTATGTCCCAACGAAAGAAATAAGAAGTCGGATTTTATTCTGTCACTCTTCAGAATTTGACTTCGGTGAGCTGGGCTATTATGTAACTTTGTGCTGAATGATGTTACAGCAGGCACAGAGGTTACTCTCAAAGAAAGGGGTAAACTTACATTACCATGGTGTGTTTCGGGTCTGTTTGAAGCAAGTGGGGACTGATCATTTGACTTAGACACCTCCCAGAATCTTCAATGCCCTGAATAAATAAAAACGACTTCAGACATTTGATATTTTATATCATATTTGATATTCATATCTTTGATAATGAATTCAGTCAGCTTTACAGTCTCTTTGATTACTAACAGGATAGGAGAGCAGAAAAAAAAATTCAGACACAAATTGCTCTGGGGATGGAGTGTATCGATTTTATATCCGAGTATATGGAATTCCCAGCGTCCACATATCATCCACATATATCCTGATGTACATAATGTCTTTGAAATCTAATGAGAACGGTTAACGGTTAAAACAAGAATGTCTTGTTTTGGTTAGAATATCCGACAAATCAGAGAACTTCATCACATTACAGCAAAAATGTTGTAAAATCCAGCTTTGCTGTAAGGCAGAGCTTTTTAGTGGTTTGTGGCATAATCCATATCGACCCAATATACGTAGAGATACAAAAGGCATAGTAACCACAATACAAACAAAATAACTCACTGACAGTTTCTGTTATCATGTTGTCATAAATCTTAATACCACTTACTACTACTTCTCTCAAAAAAAATGTTGCTAGGGAATGACTGGGTAATTTTAACCCCTTAGTCCTCTAAAAAGTATTTTAAAAAAACCTGTGATGAGGAGTGGCAAATAGATACTGCCTCATCATGAGCCAAAAAGGGCTCCTCCATTAAATGTTGTCCATCCTGCACATCTTACACTGCACTCATGCACACCTCGGTTGCTCGCAACACCCAGTGTTGGAATAGCATAAAAACTTTGCTATATTGCAAAAAGTGAGAACATTGAACCCCTTTGTCCCCTTGGGTACCAACTGTGTGCTGTGTCCATGTGTAGGTAGCTGTATCCAGTGGGGAGGTAGGCTCAACCAGGGGAGGAAAGAATGAAGTTCCACGAACCCTGGGGAAGCCAGAGGCTGTCTTTTCTTCTAGAAAAGGCAGCTTCTAGGGAAGCCAAGATGTGGAGGAACTACGTGCCAAAGAAGCCCTCCTCACAGGTGAGGACTTTATTCCGGTGTCTCCATTTCATTGAAAAAATATATGTCAGCATTGAGAAAAACATGTTGAGGCGCTACAGTTTGGGGATCTGAAGTCTTACCCTCAAACAATTGCATCCATACTGCAGCAGTCTCAGGTTTTTCATTCAGAAGTTTAGTGTATGTTGTCCACAGTGTGATGTCACAGCCTGTTTCTAGCAGCGTTAACATCTGTAAAAGTTTCAGTGATTAAAAAAAGTAGACTAACCATAGAGGATGAGTTGGTCCGTGCAGAGTTGTGTTATGATCATGACAGGCTTATTTACCTTGTAGTGATCACAAAGTATTTATTTCACTGTCAGAAGCTGGCAAAAGCTGAATTTGAAGCAATGAATGAGGTTGATGCGGCTTTTGAAACAGAATTTCTAAAAGAAGATGCAATAGTATAGTATCCGCTGCTTGATCTGTTTGAGAACCCTTTCACATATGAGTTCTGGACAATATTCACAGAAACATGTCAGGATATTATCCACATTTGGTTGTTCAAAAATGCACTACACAACAGGAAATTGCGTGTTTCACATGTGTAGAAATATTCCATATGATTTGTGCAAGGGGCTACAGGCTGCTCCGTAATGATGACTGTTTTTGCGGCAATCGTAATACTACGTGTATTTGGACATATGTGCAATATCACCAAAGGAGTGGAAAATAATATGCAACTAAGCAGTACAAAGCAGCTACGCTTAGTGTACAGAGATCCCACCATACAAGGAAAGCTGCGGCAGTTTTGATCTGTTTTCAGCAGCAGTGTGAATGAGCCAATTGGAAATACGAGACACTGAGCAGAGCAATTCTCTGGGCAGATGTTTTGTAGAATGATGAAAACTTTTGAACTCCTTTTTTTCGCATGTCTTGCTGTGGGTTTGAATAAGTGTTTCAGCTAATTTAACCAGTGCTAAGATTACAGGTCATCAACATGCCCATTTGCTTGCTGTGAATTCACTCTGTACAATTGTCTGCGCTATTCACACATGTGGCTCCCCCGGACTTAGGACTATGAAGCTTGCAGGGTAAAGTCTAGAACAAGTAATGCAGACATTTGTGTTTGCACAAACAGCTCCTCTGGATAAACTTTGGATAAATCTAGAGTTACAATGCATGTGGGAAAGGGGCTTCAGTGTAACTGCTGGATGAGGCTGAAGCATTTTGTTTAAGTTTGGAACCTAATTTATATTTTATATACATCTATTTATGTGGCTAGCCTTTGTGTGGACAGAATAGCATCAGTTTTTGGACAATATCCGGACTCTAGGTGCCAAGTCCTTAAAGGAGCTGCAGAGTCAATTAAGTGTAAGTGATTAAAGGCGCTTAAAGATTGAGTTTTAGGAATTAATACAAATTTTTGAAAATTAACGACACAAATTGACTTGTTCTTTGAAACAGGTGATGCGATTTCACCAGCTTGGAGAGCTTATTTTTAGACTTGTATAGAAACTATTATGAGAATCAACTTGTAATGTAGTTTTTCTTTGCAGTATGTAGTCTGTTCTCAGCTGTGATGCATCAGACATGACAGTAGATAGCATATCATCATAAGGAAGTGATGTATCAGAAACACAATGAGTCACTGAGCAAAGACTCAGCTAACAGACGTTTTGTTTCGTCACATCACCAGACTCAGCTGGTCTCACCCAGTCTACCCATCTCAACTCACGTACTTGAATGATGTCACAAATGTTTAGTTTTATCACACCCTAAGCTGGTCTACCCAGTTGAGGGCGCGTCCTGACGTGATGTCAGATACCTGTGAAGTTACTTCGAACGCTGAATCATTCAGCACTTCTTTAGCCCATGAGTTATTTTAATCAGTTTGGTGTTGAAGAACTTGAAGGACCTCAACCCCACGCAACACCTTTTAAGATTAACTGGGAACCCAGCTGTGTGCCAGACCTGAATACCTCAGTAACATCAGTGGACCTCACTAATAGTGCTGTGGCTGAATAGGATTAAATCCTTGTAGCCAGCTATGAGCATCAAGTGGCTGTTTTAGGAACACATCAGTGACCATGGTTTTGGAGTGTAATGTTCATGTACTTACACCATTGGTTAGATGAAGTAAGAGCATCATGTGGCAAGTGATTATCATTGAGCTTTAAAAACTCAACATAAGTTATAGTCCTAGTTTCACACATACATCAACGGGGCTTTCATTCAGTTTAATAAAGGCAATAATAATCAAGCAAGTTTATTTGTCACTTGCAATCATAGAATAGAATCACAATAAAACTAAATCCTGCCATTTACTTCAATGTAGGCTGTGACTTCAAGATCCTAGTGGCCTAAGAATAGAAGTTCTGCTTATACAGTATAGCTGTTCCCTATAGTCGACGTCTAGGTGAAGATTGAAATGGTTGTACTTAGTCCTTCTTATAGCCGAATACAATGAAAGATGGCTAAATCAAATCAAAATGTGACATCTTTACATTTAAGCATATCATTAAATGACTTTGCATTCAAACACTAATTAGTTAATTAGCCAGTTTATCCATCTTCAGCTTTATCATAAGTCTTTATTTATTGATGAAAATTATAATACTCTGTCATAGTTTTCATTTTTTTTAAAAGTGCCTTTTACTTGGTTTCTGTCTCAATTTTGCTATGGAACGAATATTTTTGTTCCAATTCTAAAAGAAATATAATGTTGTCTACCATCTTGCAATATTTCTCTCAGTGGTTGACAATAATGAAGTTGACCTTCATCCTGTATCTCCCCTCATAAGTACTGTTGTATTTACCTGCATATTTTCCTGTGGGGGACTTGATGCTTTGGTCTCCTTAACGCCCAATGAAGTAGTGATTGTGGCCTCATCTAATCAAGCTAATCATGCCAATTGAGCTAATGGCAATAACAGTGTTGTATCCCTATTCATTGATCTGTATATAGGAAGCCTGCAGTGCTTCAGTTACAACAATGGATAAACCGAAAGGCATAGAATAGAAAAATAAACTGCGATAGTTTGTCTCTCCAACATTGATGTGTGGTCAAGACGTGTGTTAGATGTTACTGACTGTGGTTTGTGCGTGAATTTGTCTTTATTTTTTCAGGTATGTTTTTCAACAACTCAGACATACAGCGTGTGTCCACTTGTGTTGGTGCCACTGTTGCAGCTACCTGCAATTTGTGTATAGATGAACAGGTGATCTATATGTGTCCTTTCAAGTTAAATTGAATTAGCAGTGGGATAATCTCTGATTGTTAATCTAGATCTCTTGCTGCTGAGTCACTGCCACATGTTCATGTCTCTGCTAGTTAAATCTGACCAATGCATCGCAATCAGCCTCCTGTTGTCCATCTGTTGTTGTCTGGTTTTGGATCCCAGAGTGTCTTTGGGTTAGCTAATCAGGGAAACCTCTGTTCTCCATCCAAGAATTACTTTTTGTTATTTTTCAATGGTAATTCAGTTCACTTCCTCATGAAATTAGCAGAGGGATAATCTCTAGGAAAATATATTCAAATTGAAACACATCATGGAGGAACACCAGAGGAGTAAACTAAACAAACAGGTTGATGTGACTAGGAAACCACTGTCGATGTGGGCCAATAAAGCCTAATGAGATGCTGGATATATACTTCTCAAAATTAGCAAGGGATATGGCGATATGGGCATGTGCATGGATATGCAATGAAAGTCAATTGAAATGTGTTGCATTATTTTTAGGGACCAAAAATATTCACAAAATACAAATTCTCTGCTTTGTGAACAGATTAAACAATCAAATGAAACAGTAATATATCTCAATATCCCAGACTAATTTTGAGTAGTGTATATTGAGATATACAAATAAACCCAGCTTCTTTGTTAAAATAGCAAAAGTTACATTGTTCAGACCCTAACCTTTATCTGCATGTGTTTCAATACTAAAGAGTGGTTGTACCATGTCAATAACCTTTCTTTGTATGTTGTCTGACTCAGGAGTTCTGAAAATCATAACCCTAACCCTAATTTTTTGCCACTGGCATGACCGTCATTTCAAGATGGCAGCCAGATGAACCCCATGGACCGTTAGCTGATATCAATGTGAAAAATTCTTAACTAGACACCACAAGGGTCCTAAAAACAACAAAAATGCCATGTGGGTATATGGGAACCTATTCCTCCTGCTAGGTTATGTCTAGTCCCTGGACCTGCCTATGTATACTTTTGTGCTGATAATGAAGGGGCCAATAAAAGGCTGTAAATGATGGCATTGGGACAGTTTTGACACATCAGTGCCTTTGGCGAAGTTAACATCATGTAAACTGTTGAGGTCAAGGAGACAGTCGGTCTCCACAGAGACATATAAACAATGGTAGTGTTGCTGGGTAAAATAATCTCCTGCAGATCTAATGTTTGACTTGGTTGAATTAAATCTTTCAATGGTCATGTGACTGTTGTTATTGCTTTCTCTATCAAAGACCTAAGACATACAGGCTGCTGATCAGCATGACTGGAACTCCGAAATTTCCAACCTCCTACTGCTTTGGCTGATAGACCTAGACAACAACATGCAACTTTTTGACAGATATAACTCTATCCAAAGTATCTGGATTACCTTCTTTGAGTTTCTTGGTGGCTGCATTTGGAGAGTGTCGCATAAGGGATCCTTTTCCTGAGAAACTTTCACAACAGCGATGGTCCTAGTTCTTCCAAACCAGCAGCTGACTCATGCGACAGATTGTTTCCTGGGCTGTACCAAGCTGGAGAGCTGCTGAGCTCCAATGTTGTCAATGTCAGGCAGTGAACAGAACACTTTGACAAACTTCTGAACCTGTGGAGAGGGCAGACTCAGAACAATCAAAGGAATCTTTGCCAATCTCTTTGGGTGAGGAATGAGGATACTGAGGAAGATGTAAAGCTCTGCAGGGACCAGGCACTAGGCAGTCGTGCTGACTGATAAATTGTCATTGTTAATCATCATCGTGAAATGTACATTTGAAAAAAATGTTTTATTTGCATGCCTCATGCATTCAGACTGGGCATAACATTTGACCTAGCAGATGGTGCCCTGCACACGATGGGCTATACATCATTTGGCTAATCAAATGCCCCAGGTATCCATCATCTACCGTCAGATTAACAGTATTCATATTCAAATTATAAGTTATCAGTGAACCTATTAAAGCTGAAAGACAGAGAAACTTTATTGCATATATGAAGACTTCAATATTTGTTTATATATCCCAAGTTCTATTGCCCTTGCAGTATTGAACAATGTGGTTACACATTGCAGCCTTTGCTTATATCAAGCAAGCCTTCTAGACTGTTACTGGTTAACACACCTCTCCTCAGTGTCGTGTTAAGGTCTGGGAAAGTGATAGTGGACTGGCATAAATGGGTGGTTGTGTCCTAGGCAAGTGTTGTCTATGCTCCAATTACCCTTAACTTGTAAGACACACTGCCAGGACTACATGTCTCTTTAGGATCCCCCCAGAATGAGCTGAAGGAAGTTTCTTAGGAGTGTCTAGACTACTTAGCTTAGCCTCCTGTCGCTGTGACTTGGAGAAGCAGTAGAAAGTGGAAGTCACTGATAGATTTTGTCTTTTTTGTCCAGTAGTGGAAATGGGCTGGATCTAGGCCAGTTGTTTTTAGTTTGGCCGGCTAAGACCTGAGAGTCTGAACGGTGTCAAGTTGCAGACTGGTTGGCTCACAGGGACAGTTGGACTGTGACCTTTGACTCCTGCTGCTAGTCCAGTGTTATGCATTCCCACTCACTTAGCCAGGGAGTTTAGCTCTGAGACAAATCATAAATAGAAACATTTTTGAAGTGTTGAAGTTGAAATTTCAAGAAATCATGATTTAAAATGATTTTACTGTATGGCCAGGAAACTGACACCATCATTGGCCAATTTTACCAGGGGTTGTGAGTTTTCCTGCATCAGCATAAATTCTGACATGTAAGCAACAATTATTTGAAGGGTCTGTTGTTTAGTAAAGCTATAGTTGGTTGGTAGAACAGTAAAAGCATCTTGTAATTTGGTGTTACGGCTGCTTTGGGGAATACTAACTATCATCTATATGAAACCACTTTCAACCACAAATGACGGTATTCAAGCCATAGTTGACCCATTCATACCAGACTGCTAATCCTTTGAGAGTGACGTGTGGGCATTACAACCCTTCTGGAAACGTGCTATTGTTGAGCTCTGCAAATGTCATTTGCTTTAAGCACCACAAGTAGATGTCTTCGTGCAGAGATTCCAAAACAAGATCTATCTGTGAGTGATGCAACGATTAATGAATTGATATTTTGACAGGAAAAAAAACTATTTTTGTCATCAATTAATAATTTATGTCAATTCCAAAGCAAAAATGCCCAGCATTTGATGGCTCTGGCCTCTCAAAGATGTAAACTTCCTGTTCTTTTTTCTTGTCTTACATTGTAGCCAATTGAATATTTGGGGTTTTTTGGCTGTTTATTGCAGAAAACAATACAGCTGCTGACATCACCTTGGGCTTTAGGAGATTGTGATGCATTTTCAGGTGTTTTCTGATGTTTTATGGACTAATGATTACTTTTCTTTTCACTACTTATCAAGATAAGATATGTATTTTGTTGTTAACAATATCTATGAGCAATAAACTGAAAAAGTATTAACATTTGGAGGCACCACCCAACCTAATGTGCGGAATGTAGGTAGTATTTGGTCATTTTTTTCTCAAGATGCTTTTGAATATTGTCTTCGAAGTAGTTACAACACCAAGGCCTCTGATATCGTTTTTCAAAACCAAAAAGTACCAAAAGATGTACCATGAGTGCCAATGTTAACAACTGTGTAGTTTTGCATGACATACATTTTCATCACATAATACAGATTGGTAGTTATTTTCTCATTTCTCATCAACTTTTATTTGACCTTTTGAGATTAATTAAATTATATTGGATTTGATTGCAGCATCAAGCCCTAGTGTTGATTGTCTGGTATAAAAGTGTAAAAGGTATAAAAGTTATTAAAGTTTATTTACTTTCCTTATCAAGGCTTATGCAACAACTGATACAGCTATCTGATTAGTCTCTGTCCAATTGAGCAGAGCATAGTTTATGACTGAAAAACAGCAATTATATACAATAAGGTTATTTTACAGCAAAATTTCTACTGTTACTCTATAATAAAAATCTGCATATGTCGTAGAAACCTCTGTTTGAACTTTTATCACAAAGCTATATTGTATCTGTGGTATGTCAAACCCAGATCTGATGACACATGTTGAAATGCAAGGTTTTCACTGCTTCTGGGTTTAGATTAAAAAAATAGCCCTATAGCCCTATAGAGTATACAAACTAAAAGCTTGTACATGCTATGAAACACCCCTCATAGAGTATAACATGAATATTGAAAAGGTGACATCAGCAGGTGTATTATTTCCGTGTTCAGATGGTAACAGATGGAATTCCTGTTATGTTTTTGGATCAGGTTTTGTCCAGTTGTCCGATCCTGTTTGTTCTTTTAGTGTAAGTATGTCAGTTACAAAGGCCTCACTAAGTATCTCAAACTAGTATCTCAAACTAGGATTCAGTAGGATAAATAAGTTGCGTCAAAATGTTTGGCCCTGTCGTGGAAACCAGGCCAAGTGTTGCCCCTAGATAACCTTGCTGTATTAAAGGGAGAACGGCAAAACATTCTTTGATACCAGCTTTTCAAAATAGAAGACATGTTGCTTTTCTTGTCATATATCATAGGAAGCTGCTGCAAAAAGATACCAATACCGGGGACGTTTCTGGGATAGGGATGAAATATCTTGAGAGAACAAACATTTAGTCTTGATCATGAGAAAAGATTCTTGCCTCAATATAACGAAAAACTACTTTGTGATCTTCTGTGGTAACTGTCAAAACGGACTTTTCCCAATTGCAGAATATTCCTTTCCTTTTTATAACATGGACAAGATCAAATGTTTCAGTAGTCAGTGCAAACAGCCCCATTGCAGTTGACATTGTTCTTAACATTGTTGTTTGTTGTAGGATACAGACATCTCCCCTGCCCAGCGGGACGAGGCTGTGCGCTGGTTGACGGAGCTCCATGGCAGACTGCAGCTGTACCCAGAGACCCTGGTGTTAGCTGTTAGTATCCTGGACCGCTTTCTAGCTCCCATCAAGGTAAAAATACAAATATCACCAGTACTGCTTTAATACAGAGGTTTCTTTGAGCAGAATTACCAAATAGAGCTGCTTATATTCTTTATCAAAACAATAGAAAATATTAGCTCTGTCTCTGCTTTTAATTCAAAACAGAACCCCTCAGACTAGACTTTAGTTTGCTGGTAGTTTGGTTTGTTTCAGGAGGTGATTGCTTGATTTTTGTCTTGATAGCTTCACTACTTGACAACGTGATGACAAGGCTTTTCTAACAGCTGTCTGCAAGGTGACGGTCTGGGTTTACACAGGCACGGGAAGAGTCACTTCTAAATGTCCTAGATTGGGACAACGTCATACTAAACAGACAGGAAGTTAATGTTTTTATCTTGGAAACAAAATCTTCCAGGATTATAAGGAGCTAGACTGTGTGTATTTCTGATATGAAACAGAGAGAGAGAGGTTTCAAGCCTAATTTTTGTGATCTTTGTTATCTGATTAATAAAAACTGCCAATGTTAAAGTAGAGAACAGACTGCTGATGCATGTTTTCTGCTTCCTTTTTCTTTTTGGTTCAGTCCATTACCACAAAAACGCTGATTCATGTTTTCAGTAGTCTGAAACAAATAGTGCTGTAGGCATTATTGATAACCAGCGCTGTTGAAGTGGATATTGATCAGTGCAGCTTGATACAAACAAAGCTCAAAGAACTAATTAGAATCATCTTTATGACTTTAATTTAGTTATCTTTATCTGAATCTTTATCTGAACCTATTAACTGTTCTTTCTTGTTTCTGCAACATGACTCAGTATCTTCCATAAGTATGACACGCGCTTGGTTCAGTGTGGACAAACAAAGGCAGTGTAAAGGCGAGCCTTTGTTGCAGCAATGATGCCTGAATTTTTTAATTTTTAAAACGAGAATCCTTTGAAGGAGTCTGAGATATCCATGATACCACTAGACATTTCTCACAGAAGACATTATGATTTATCATATCAGGAAAAACGTTTAAAAAAAAAAAAGTGTAGCCAACAACCTGAACAATGGCTGAGTTCCAGTTATTGTCCCACTATGCCCTGTCACTCAGTGAGCATGCACAAGGACCCTTGAAATGGCTGCTCTAAATGGAGTTTAGCCATTGTTAATGTTTTTAATGAACTTGAACTCAGCCCCCGTTGTAAAACTGTCTAAAGTTAACATTTATTGATTTACTTATTGATGGGCTTGTCTGTCTTCAGGCCCGTCCAAAGTACCTGCGCTGCATCGCCATTGCTTCCTTCTTCCTGGCTGCTAAGACCTGTGAAGAGGATGAGGTGAACACAAACAACACATCGCACACATACCACTATTACATTTTTTTCTGCAACAAAGAGTCTTCAATGTTAAGATATGTGGAGTTCACAGCCCCGGGACAGCTCAGTTAAGTGTGTGTATGTGTGTGTGTGTCTGTGTCTGTCTCAGCGTGTGCCCTCACTGAAGGAGCTGGCTGTCTCCAGCAGCTGTGGCTGTTCTCCATCAGAGATCTTGAGGATGGAGAGGATCATCCTGGACAAACTGAACTGGGATCTGCACACCGCCACAGCACTGGACTTCCTGCACATCGTAAGTCCATCTTATATACACACGCATCGTCAATTTGTCTAACAAGATCTGCACTACATTTCAGGGCCCTGCAAAGTTTTAAGTTGGTTAAATGGCTTATTTGTTGAATACTCAAACACTTTCCACGTCCTAAGGTCTGTCATCATTAAATTGCTGATCACTGGAAATATTTATCCAAACAGTCCAGTGGCCTGTTTGTAGATCTCTAATCAGTGACACCTGGTGGCAATAAGCATTACTGTCTGTCCTCCTACAGTTTTTAGTTTTTATCGGTCTGTGAAAAAAAGAAAAGTGAAATTAAAAAAAGAAACGTGAAATTAAATCTTTTTTGCTGTATCATTTCATTTGTACTTGTGATAACAGCAGACCAGAAGTATCCAAGGACTTTATCATCTCCAAAAAAAATAAAATGTTGAGGAAAAATGGATTTGTAGCTTCACAGCTTTGATTAGCTTTCAATCTAGTCAGGTTTGTCTGGTTTGCTTCAGGATTTCATTCTGCCTCAAATCTGACATTTTCAAACAATAGAACAAAACATGTATTACTTTTAAAATAACTTAAAAATGTCATTCTTCACCAGCCATCTAAATGTTTGAATTGGTGGCTCATAATGATTAGTTCCTCCCGTCCTCTTCTGCTCACTCTCCCATAGTTCCATGCGATGGTGTTGTCGTGTCGTTCTGGGTTTTTGGACTCCATGTTGGGACTGAACCGCTCTCAGCATCTTGCCCTGCTCACACGCCGACTCTACAACTGTCTGGCCGACCACACACTTGTACAGGTACACGCGCGCACACACACACACACACACACACACACACACACACACACACACACACACACACACACACACACACACACACACACACACTATTTACTCTGCACCATAAAGGTCTCTGCTCCTCTGTGGCTATGTCATAGTGGTCAATTATAACATATTCTGGGTTTTTTTTTAACACAAAGGCAAGTCACCCTCTGAGTTGCAGATTCTAGATCTTGACTTGTCACATGTCTGAAGTTTGTTCCCCATGTGTTCCTGTAGCTCAGAGGATCCATGCTGGCCTTGGCCCTCATCACCCTGGAGCTGGAGACCTGTTGTCCTGACTGGCTGGCTCTTACCATCGACCTGCTGAGGAAGGCACAGGTACTAGACCGACCCTGTTTTATTATTTGTGGCAACTTGTGGCCAGCCAGAAGCTCTGAATGCTCAGTGTGGATCATGTAACCAAAGCAAACAGGGGACAGTGTTGATGGAAGAGCAACAGAATGCTCAGATTGTGCTTCTGTGAAAACCAGAGCAAAGAGGAAACTCTGACCACGTTTAACTTGTTTCCCCTAAACGGACAGCTGTCATCTTGACATCAGCAGTTCTTTTTTTTTTTTGGAAGAACAACAACATATTATAATAGAAAATTATAATTCACAACTTGAAGCTAGTGAACAAGGATGTTGAGAAAGGACAAACAGAAAACACAAGGCAAGGGGAGTGAAGCAGAAAGTGCTAAACATGAGGTCTCAGTGCAGCACAGGGGAAAGATAAGATCTGGAGAAATTGTCAAAGAGCTTGAGCAGAAATTAATTCAACTATTTTTTTATTGAGGAGCAAAAATACAGAAACCCTCAAGTTCCCCTTTTTGGTATCTTACTCCTGGCCCTGTGTAGTCTTCCAGCATTTTCTTTCTGTGGCTGTAATGAATGCTGCAGCTGCCAGACAATATATGTCTTGCTCACTTGCTGTCTCCATCTCCTTTCTCCTGTGTTTCTCTTCCTCGTCCTTCTCTCCTCCTCTCCCTCTCTCTCTCTCAGATCGACAGCTCTGAGTTGATTCGGAGTCGAGAGCGAGTGGCCCATAGTCTGTCCACACTGAGAGCTTCCCTGCCTCCAAACACTGTCTACATCTACCAACCCCTGCAGAGCCAAACCACCGTGCAGCAGGACCCCACACTCCCTTCCTGCACATTGGGTATGTTCAAAGGGGAAGTCAGGGAGTTCTACTACATCTGTGAAAAATGTTGTATGAAAACTTTTGTGGCTCCAGAGAGATGTAATGTTCGAAAGAAGTGAGCTTTCCGGACCCCTGTAGCCCCCTCCTCATCTCTTCTCGAGGCTACATTAGCAGCTGCTAGCTTAAAACCAGAATCTCTGAGACAAACTCTCAGTAGTCAAGCTGCATCGTGGGGAATGTAGGAATAAGGTTTTGTCAAGGAAGAATGTATGGAATAAAAAAGACAATATCCCTGGTTCTGCTGCATCTATGTTGTTTGTTTATTGTTTGCATACTGACTTTTACTAGAGAACTTACAGTAGTTGTGGTGGTAAAGTATTTCTGTAATTTCTTTCTTTCCAGGGATCATCACCTCTACCACCGAGTCTTCCAGGGACCACACCTTCGTCACCGCCAGCCCTGCCCAGCCACAGACAACTGCTGGAGTGGAGGAGGGGAGCCAACAGCCCTGGAGCTCCGTCTCTACCAACAGCAACATCCATGCTCTACTCTCTCCACCCAAACACCTCCGCCATCCTAACCACCTGCAGAAGGTCACACTGCGTTTCAAGGCCTCCACCAAGCGCAAGGTTTGGCAAACTTTGTGTAGTAATCAATTAAATGATTAGTCAATCAACATTTTATTTTTTATTTTTATTGAAGCAATAAGCAATTGAAATCTAAATGTGTGCCATTTCTTTTTCATAGTTTCTTGAGCTGTTATCGACCAAATTATTTTTAATAAAAACTTACTGATAAAGGAAACAGTTGTTAGTGTTAGCTGTAGAACGGAGTCACAAAATACAGTAAGTCTGTCTGTGTGTTCAGGTGGAGGAGATGGAGGTGGACGACTTCTACGATGGCATCAAACGCCTCTACAATGAAGACGTCACCACCACCACTGTCCAGGAGGGGGCAGCAGGTGGAGGAGGAGGAGGTCTGGGTGTCTGCAGTGTCCTGTTGTCCCGACAGGAAGGCAGCTCAACCCCCTGCCCGCCTCTGCAGCCAGTCAGTGCCTCCTAGAGACCAAACAGCAACCTGTTTACCAAAACCACCTTTACACTGAACCCATCTTCCTGTTTCACTGTCAGAATAAACTCATCAAATCAAAGTATTCAAACTACATTCAGTCTTTTTGATCAAATGGTGACATTAAGGCTGCTCTTTTGGTAAAAGTGATGGGCACCTCCCTCAGCAATAGGCAACAGAGTCAGAGAAAGAGAAATATATAATTCAGTGTTTCCATCTGCATAAAGAAGCAATATATAGGCAGCTCCTCAGGAAATGTTGCCCATCAGAGTCGCCAGAAAATATTCTGTTACATCACTGATTTTGACAAAAAACAAAAAAATGTTGATGTTATGATAAAGATAAAGCAGTGTTACAGATGGTTTTAGTGGTTAAGATGGTTTTGGTTTCAGAACAAATGACCCCAGCGTGACCCTAAACTGTTCAGCTGACCCGAGTCACTTCCCATCATCCCCTGCAGCTGGAAAACAGAGCCCAAAAAAATTAAAACATTAAAAAAATTAAAAACCTGCTGCTGCTACTACTATCTTATTAATTATGATATTTGTTGAACACAAATACAGTATTACAAAAGTAAAAAAAAAATTTATAAATAGAAAAGCTACCTGAAAAAAACCTAGAATTGACATGTGTAGCCCTGTGTCTCGCTCTCTGTCCCGCTGTGGAAGATATTTGAAACCGTGATCGTTTGTCAACTTATATTTGTTGTTCACCTCTTTTACTCTTTTCTTTCATTTCATATATTTATGTTGTCATTCCATCTGTTCCCTTTTCCTTCCTCACTCTGCATGTTTTCATCTCTTTTTATAACATCTTCATAGAGTCTAAATCAAATGTATGAATGTTTCTGCATAGATGATTCTCTGTATTACTCGCCCAAATAGAAAAAAGTTGTTTTTTTTTAGTGAAGTGCAATTTGATTGTTAATAAGATGCTAATTTAAAGATCGCTCCTATCAATCCCTGTCTCCCCTTTCCTCTCAGCTTGTTGTGACGGCTTGACTGAATGAAAGTTTCTCAGGTTGTTCTCTTTGCCCACAAACTACAAGAGGTCTCTTTGACGCTACTCTCTGCAGACGTCTTGGCTTTCAAATGATCATTTTATTGATTGTTTTGTAACTCAGGTCCTCTTGATACAACAAATTATTGGTAACAAAAGCAGCTCTCAATGGGTGAGTTAACCACAGTCTGTTACCGTACTCCCCAGCCACTCTCTGAAGGACCTACAGTAGTTGTTGTCCAATCAGGGTGCTGCAATTCAACATGATGTAACTTGGTTAATTAAATGTAATTTATATGCTCTCATCTAAAGTCTTGGTCATGAGGACTCTTTGCTATAGGGAACTAAAACTGTAGTTTACAGGCTCAACTCTAATAAAAAAAAAAACACAACCTTGAGATAATAAAAACATTTTAAATTTAAAGCTAAGAGACTGAAATGTGGTTTTTGGTGTCTGAACTTCAGAAGGGAGACAAGCGACAATCTTCACTTTGAAATCTAAAACAACATGTTCTGTTTTTATCTCTTGAAGTTTTGTTTAATATATTTTTATTCCTGCAAAAAGCTCTGTTGTTCCTGCTGTAGGAGCTGCTGGTGGCTACTCCAGGTCCCTGAACACACCGCGGCACCAATAAATAAAGAGTATGAAAACCGTGCAAGCTTATTGTCTTCATTTTATCATACAAAATCATTCATGTCGTACGTTTGAATCTTATCCAACAGAATACAGTTTTGGTTTCTAGATAAATGTTACAATTAAAGAGGATGAGGGGTGAAAGGTCACATCATGAAAGTTACACAATGGGACAAAACTTAGTCCCTGATTTAATTTGTTTAAGTTTAGAGATCCTCAACATGAAAAAGTTTGAGAACCACTGACTGAAATGTTTTAGAATGTTTTGGCTCGAGTGGCATCCATTCATGTGTGTTTCTGAGATTTCTGCCTCTATGGAGATAAATAGATTTTAAAAAATGACATTTAGAAGTTCAAAAGCAGAAACCGTATCCCTCTCAATCTGGACCTCACAGTTTAGTAATGACTCTTTCCATCATTTTAGAAATATAACTCCATTGTTAATAACAAAAAGACTGCGTTCCAACGTTCCAATGAAACGTGGCAACAAGTCCCAACAGTCACTCAAAACTACAAATGTGAGCTTCATGGTGGAGCAAGACAGGGGCTCACCAGAGTTGTCAGCATGCATGATCTGAGGTAGATAGATGTTTGTGCAAAATTCCAAAGAAATCCATCCTATAGATTTTAAAATGTCAGTCCAGACCAAAGTGATAGACTGACAGACTGATGAGTCCATCCCTCCAGCAAAGCCAAAAACTCATACACATTTCTTTGTCAATGGAACGATCTGTTTTGGAGCGTGTATGTACATCAGTCTCGCTGACTGCATACCGAGACTTCAGCTTTTCTGTGCAATAACAACTCACTGCAGCAGACCAATGTCGTCTTCAAGTTGGTCCTTTGATGGAGGACAAACACACTATGGCTGCTTTTAGTTCACTCTAAATACAACACAGAAAAACTGTGATTCACAGGCTGAAGGTTCCTAAATACAAACAATAGTATATATAAAATATTAGTGTCCCACACTGCAGTGAGAGTTTTACAAACCAATTCCAGTATGTCAACAGACAGGAGACCACAACCAGTGGACCCTTCTTAGTTCACTGCAGTTTCCCAACCAGAGGCTGGGCTTTGTTGTTGTACTCTATAGACTGGACATTTGTCACATTAAAGGCTGGAGCACTGTGGTGGCCGCTGCACTGCCTCAGGCTCCCTGTCCACAGTGTGTGATTTGTTTGCTGCTGCTTAGCTGCCATCTTCCCGTTCGCTTTCTTTCTCTTAAACCAGCTTCCAGGATGTAGGATCTAATGATAGAGGGGGTAGGACCCCAGCACCCTTCATCCCATGGGGGGTATGTATGTGTGTGTGTGTGTTTTGCATGTCCTTTGTTGTGTGGAGCTGAGGTGAAATTGTGTTACCTGGATCACCTGACCAGTATTCCTGGAGGTCGTGTCCTTGCACCACACATCAGCCGCTGCAGTCACACACTATTTGATTCTGACCTCCACCACTCATTGCATGTGTTATTATTATTTTCTTCAATGTCCGCTCATTTTTTGTTTTCTTTTGAAAATGTAATATTCAATAATAAGTATTTACATTTTTAATAAAATGTCAAGTCTAAAACTGGTGCTGGCAGTTACAATTACAAAATCTTTCATGTCCTGTGCATGCACAGTGAAGTCAGTGTAGCTTTCAGGAGCAGATCATGAGCAAATCCCATTAGTCCAGTTCCAGATGTTCCTTCTCATATTAACAGCCACACTGAAAATTGGTTAATGGTATGTCACATACGTTGATACATAGTTGTATGCTACAGTTAACTGATGGCATCTACTACCACATGTCACTGATGAACAATATTACTCATGTCCCACTGTCCATGGTTAGGTGCCATTTCAAACTGGAAGCTTTTTCACACTTAAAGTTCCATGGTCAGACCAAAAACTGACATAGCAAAGCTTATATGTGTCTTTGTAGGTGGTGCTGGAAGTTTGGTACGAGCGGGGCTAGCACGCTGACGAGCTACCTGGTTAATATGATGGCGTTCTCCATTATGGACTCTGGCTCTTCCAACACTGTCAAGGTGGGCTGATATTGCTTAGTGAACAAATCTGTAATTCCAAGTTGAAAGTTTGAAAGTTGTCTATACACTGATTGCAGCGATTCACTGAACTTAATTCTGGTCCAAAATGTTGCAGATATGCTGCAAACGCTGGTCTGTCTCTTAGCACAGAGTGTAACAGAGGATTATAGGTGAACACACCGTATAATTATAAGAGTTTTACACACCATCAGCCACACTCAATGTGCAGCTGCACCGTCGGTCCAGTATACTGCTCATTTCAGCAAGTCCAGTTCAGCTTCCTCAAAAGTTAGTGTTCATCCTCTTCACTCCAGTCAGGTCATACACTAGACTGATGTAAAGCTCTTTCCTCTGGCCTTCATCAGGTCTCCCCAGAGGCTACACCTTCTACCAAAAGGTTCCTGGTCGAAACATCTAACGTACAATGTTTTATTCATCATTCATGGGAGACTTTTTTCTTTGTCTGAGCAGATGTTGAAAGGTAGGATGTCATGCTTCCACCTTAATGGGCAAAAATGTATTATCGTACAAGTTACTGTCTTATATAACTGACATCACTGATTAGTAATCTACTTGTGTTACTGTTACCCATTGTTTTATATCACAGACGAATAACTATAGTTTTGTCAAAAGAGAGAACATGTTGTAATGTTGCTGTGACTGACACTGGTTAGCAGCACTTAACCCTCCACACAGCTCCTACATGAAGCATGAACTTCTTCAGTGTATCATGTGAAAAAGATGTCGACGGAGCTTTATTAGCAAAAAGACGGATTTTACTACAATCAGTGCAAATCAATGGGTCCATTTGTATTGTGAGAAGTTGTTAGAAGGACAAGAATAGGTTGCTTTGGCAGGATAGGAGAGAGCTGTATGAATATGTATGATACCGACCATCAGTCAGTTTAAAATAACGCAGAATTGAAAGAGGTCGAGGACAGAGAGGAGGCGGGTGCTTCGGTTTAAAGATGGGGTTATTGTTGGAAGAACTGATTCTACTTAAAGCTGCTGAAAGTGTTGTTGTCATTTTTTAGTTAACTCCGCATCCGTTTTTCAGTTTTTAGTAGAAGCCATCATCATGAGCGCTGGACTTGGTAGCTTTCCTTGTCCCATCATTCCTGGTGTGGGTACCTGAACAGGAGGAGAGGACCGCCTCTTCAGTTGGAGTTCTCCGTCCTGATTGGACAAAGTGGGCAGGGATACCAGAAAATGCTTTTTTTTCCTCTTTTTACTGCATGAGCAAGAGGAGGAGAGGCGTGTTACTGACCACACACTCTGTGTGGCAGTGATGCCTGTTGGAATATAGAGCTGTATTATTATTTGAATGAAAAACTATACTTAAAGCAGCCTTAAACATCCCCTCCAGACGTTATTGAAGATGCGTATAAAATATTATACTTTGAATAATATCTCCATTTTCACAGAGAGGTTTAATTTTTTTGGTTAAAATCCTCACAATGGCATCTACACCTACTCCTTCATCCTAATATCATTAAAAATACATGAATATGCAATATGCCATTTCTGCTTGTCCAGTTCTGAACTTCTACAACCTGGAAGGAGTTTTCCAAAAGCTGAGTTTTCAGTGACCTCAGACATCGTTTCCATGTGTACAGAAGGACAAAATGCAGAGAAAAAGCTTTGTTTTATGAAATACATGTGCATGTGTGGATTCGTGTTTTGGCACTGGAAGCTTTAACTTGTGTTTACTGACTATTGGACCAGGGCTGGTTTAGAAACTACATATGATGTCAGACATCATAGAAAGTGAGCTCTGAGAAACTTTACACTTCGACACTTGCAGGCTGTTTTCACATTCATTGCTCAAACTCTGCACACGCAGCATACTGCACACTGTGCTGTAGGAACACGGCGGTGCAACATGTCAGACTCAGTGGAAGAGGAGCCGCTCATGCTAAGGTGATGAAAACACAGCGAATTGTCACCTACTGGTTTGTGCTGTTTCAAGTAGCAGTGAGACATGATAAGTGAGGTCCAGCTGGAGGAACAGATCCATGTGTTTAAAGGCTGATGAGGCACCAGGCTGTGTTTATCAGGCAGGACTGAAGTCAGTGTTAGAGGCTGTGGCGTGAACTGCAGCACCTCAGTACAACCAGCTGCTGATCTCAGTACAGAGCTCCATGTGATGACAGCTGAGCCTGATCCAGTCACTGGACAAAGACTGTGAGCTGTGCTTGAAAGCGAGGGAGGTTTGAGTTCATTTTGTCACACTGATGCTGACTGATCGATGCTGACTGATCTTCCCACAGCAGGGTCGTAGCCCCGTTAACATGACAGCAGCAGGTTGACGTAAACTGTGAGGAGCAGACGGCTGGGGTCACGTGATCAGGACCAGGTCTCACTCTGCAGGCGGCCCGTCCTCTCCATGGCCGTCAGCATCTGCTCAGCTTCCTCGGCGGAGACGCCGCCCTCCTGCTGGAACACCTCCTGCAGAGCGTCGCACACGCTGGCTGGCATCTGTTTGGCGTTGCTGCACAGAGAGACACGCAGTGTTGGTACTGTCTGCTGTTTAACACAGCAGATAGGAAATGCATGTTACATGAACAACATGAAACAGAAGAAGAGGTAGATTTGCTTTGGTTTTGTAAAATAAAATGTGAGCAGGTGAAGTGTCGTCTTCTAAATGCTGCAGGATTTGATTCCACTGAGTCAGACTGCTGCAGCTTCAGACTGACGGCAGTGGATTTTGTCGTCTGTCTCTTCCATGGGAAGCTCTTTATGAATAGTGCAGACTTTACTGCACCATACTGTTGCTGAAGATGACCCAAAAACATGAACTTATCCTAAACACCCAGATGTAAACAAAGGAGAAGTTTTCTCCGTGGACTCACCCAGCGATGTAAAAGCAGGCACCTTTGTTGGCTATCAGGTCCCACAGGAGCTCAGCGTTCTCTCTCACTCGCTGCTGCACATACACCTTCTCCTCCTGAGACACACACATTTATGTCACGATGAGCCACCATGGATGTACAGGAGTCAGACACAGACAGACACACAGACACAGTGCAGAGCGGGGCACGTAGACACTGCAGGGAAGTTCTGAAACTGTTAATTTTGAGCTGAAAAATTTCCAGGAGTTTGCAAACTTTCTTTTTACACCTGGAGACATTTAAAGGGCCAGACACACCCAACTGACATCATAGAATTTGCTGCAATGAACGCAGTCGGTTGTGTCGCCTTACATCTGCTGTACCTCAGAGGGATGGAAGAGCTGCTCTAGACAGCGAGCTCAAACATTCTGCACCTGTGTGAGAGGAAACATCGCCCCATACCACCAGGTGGCGATAGTCTGTATTTGTCATTCAAAATGGGAAACCGAAGACTCTAGACTGGTGATAATGAAAATGTTGGTATGATACAGCAGATTATTGACTCTTGCTTATCAAGAATGTGCCTGATAAAAAGTCCCTGGTGAAGAGGTGGAGGATGAAGACTAAACAGGTGAAATCATGGACACTACAGCGACAGGCTCAGGAGTCTTTCCTTCTTTTACCTCCTTTTTTTGGCCAAGGACTCCTGTAGCTGAACATCCAATCAGAGTGATTTCTCTCACTGCCAGGCTCTGCTGCAGATTCTCCACTAACTAATGCCAATGATGCAGGACACGCCGCAACAACGAAGGCCACAGACGCTCAGCGATGACCGCAACATTGGCTGACAGCCGGCCGTTGACTTTGTGTGTGAAGTATTCCACTGGTTGCATGTACAGTGTGGAACGACTCTGCCACGGCTTTTCTCTGCGCCACTGCCACGGCAGACTGTCGGCGGCCCAAACACAGATCTGGTGGAATTTAGGGGTAACATTTGGCTCTTTAACGCCATGATGTTGAGCTTGATGATGGCTGACTTTTGCACCAAAAAGTGGTGATATAAGAAAGACTGAGGAAGATACAGACGTCATGCTGATGAGGGGCTGATGACCATTTCCACCAGGATTGTTTCGTTTTTCCACAAACTAATTCTACAGTCGCATCATGTGTAGTTCTTTGGTTTATGTTGTCGCTATTAAGTTAACCTTGAGCGAGTGTGTGTGTGTGTGTGTGTGTGTGTGTGTGTGTGTGTGTGTGTGTGTGTGAGAGAGACCTGGTCTCGTGAGAAGGCAGTGAAGAGGTTCAGGTGTCCAGCCTTCATCATCTCCTCCCAATCTGACCTGAAGAAGAAGTCTTTGGACTCAGAGCGACAGCCGAAGAACAGGACGTTGGCTGCAGAGCAGGAGGACAAGGAGGAGGACGGGTGTAATGTCAGAGCTGTGAGATGAAGGGAGCGACTGCATCAGAGAGGTAAAGAGCTCACCGTTTTTTCCCTCTGCGATTCTCTCCTGTAGAGCCGACCTGAAGGGTGCCACTCCTGTTCCGGGTCCGACCATGATCACAGGGGTGTCCTTCTCTTTAGGGAACCTCAGACTTCCCTTCTTCACCCACAGAGGCACGGACACGTCGCCTGCATCAGCGTCCAGCCCAACAATACATCATTATTGCATCAAGAGTATTTTTCTCTAAGTTATGTGTTTGTTTACAGAGGTTTACAGTATGTAGTTATGTCATGGCTGTTGGCGACACTTCATTTACAGAGCACTTATGTAATCAGAACCACAGTCATGTCAGCACTCCTCTGCTCTCTCTGTCTCTGTTGAAGATCAGCAGTCACTTTTTCTGACTAAGCTATCAGCAATGTATCTCTACACTTCCTGCGTAGATTTTTCACATTAAAAGCCTTTCTGCTGCAAGAAAAGGACAAACCCTTGCTGTTCCTAATATGTTATAAATATGAAACAGCTACAGGGAGTGCTGAGCAGCACAGTTGAGGGGCACTTGGTGTTAATACGTCTGTGACGGCAGTATTTCTTGCTGCCAGTTGAATGATTTGGTTTATTCCGTGATCTGAATGTTGCCGTTTGAATGTTTGTGAACTCCTGATGTGTTTTGATTTGGAATTCCTGCTGCAGTGTGTGGAGATGTTCCCACACCAGCTGCTGTCTGTGTTTAACCACAGACTCTTGTTGCTCTTCAGCCTGCAGCTGCTTATTAGTGATGATTCTGTAGATTGTTAGTTTGGCTTCTCAGGCCTCTGCACATGTGCTTCTGCAGTCAGAAAAATAGTTTGTATTGTTTTGGAAAGTCAGACAATCGAGAATACTTATAGAACCTAATAAGATTTAATCGTTTGAATCACTAAAGGAATCTTCCTGAGTTTTGTTGATTTGAGTGGGCAAAATACAGAGTGTGTTATTGTGCTAAAGTGAGACAGTGAGAGCAGCAGAATGGCGACATGACTGTGGAAATGTAAATTATCAGCAGTCGGCCTTCATTTGTTCATTGTTAATTAAATGTCTGGTGGGTGGGATTTAGTAGCATCTGACAGTGAGGATGCAGACTGCAACCAACTGAATACCCCTCCTCTCCCTTTCTAAGCATGTAGGAGAGCCTACGATCACCTTCAAGTTAGGTAAAAATGTGACAACCCTTCTCTATAGACAGTGTTTGCTTTGTTTGTTCTTGGCTACTGTAGAAACACGGCGGACTGTTTGGAAGAGGAGCTGCTCCTTCTGTAGATATAAACGGCTCATTCTGAAGTAAAAACGCAAACACAACCCTCCAAATCCTACACACTGGAGCTTTAAACTACACTGTCATTGTTTTTTAGTTATTATTATATTTTTCAGTATCATATCTAAACTCCAAGCACTTTGATACTCATCCATCTGTGCCTATGACTCATGAGACAAATCTGTACCACTGTTGGACACAGAATGTTTGGGCCACTTCACAATGAACAGGCTCATACGAGTGGATCCTGTACGAGGCCTAATGTGTGGACACGTCCTTTCTTCTGAGGTGACAGACCTTGTTCAGGGTTCAGGGAGGCTAACCAGGTGGAGCAGAGGCCTTCACGCGGTTTGTACATCTTGGTTTTATAACGAACCACAGCTACCAGGATCTGAAGCCTGTTTGGGTGAGCCTGTGTGAGGAGAGAACTTTTTTTAATAAAAGACTGGTGAATAACAGGAAAACAAATGCATGTGTCTCTAACGCTCACTGAACGTCATAGCAGTAGGATACTTGTGACGCATGATGAGCTACCTGGAGAGAGGAGGCGATGGAGAATGAGCGAGGCTGGATCTCAGGGAACAGATCCAGGAGATACTCTACTTTCAGTTCTGCTGTAGTGTGGGGGAAATCTGCCAAGACCTGCAGCAGCAAGAGTACAGTGAACTCAGTGAGCAGGTCAAAGAACAGGAGCGTATGTTTCAAGCTTCTATGTGGAGGATTTAAACATAGTAGTGACAGAAAGAGACTGAGGCAGACAGAACTGATCTGACTGATCTGACTGTAAAAAAATGTATACCATTAAAACATTTTAAAAGGTGCTATAGTTAGAAGGAATCCCACAAGTGGGCTTTAAAATCATTAAGAAGCTCATTCAAACTGTCGGTTGGAACCACTCTACGAAGCTCACAGCCCAGCACTGACTCTAACCCTGAGCCTTCACCTCCAGCGCTGTGCGTTTGGGCCGGCTGCAGTAGCTGTGCAGCTCCTCCTGGCCTGCCGCTGAGCTGAACTCCACCAGCTTCTCGTGCTCCAGCTCGTCGGTGGCGAAGGTGGACAGCAGCTCAAAGAAGGAACGGCGAGGCACGGCGGCGATGTCCAGGTATTTCTCCACCAGGTGGCGCAAAGTGCAGGGCTGAGGAAGCCTGGCTGGAACTGAGAGGTTCATTCATAAAGAAACAGTCATTTTGCCATCCACCGAGGCTTCACAACTCTGCTTTAACAGTAGATCAAAGCACTATGAGAAACATTAAATCCATCAAATTAAACAGATGGACACTTTCTGTCTGACACAGTTGAACTAGCTGGTGAACACAGTGGAGCATTTAGCAGCTAAAGAGGCAGATATTGTTCTCTGGAGTTGGTGGAGGCCAAAAGCAGAGAGAAAACTGGACTCAGCAGCTGTTGTGGAACTACAAGCTATGTGCCAGTTAGTGAGCCTGCTGGGAAACATGATGACTGGCCAAGAGGCAGGGAGTCCAAGTCATCAAAAGTGAAATCATATCAATCAATAAAATAAGACACGGAATAAACATTTAAGTGTTGTAATAATGAAAATAATGAGGCTGATTTTACATTCACTGGTTCACTGATGCATTTTACATTCATGAATTGATATGATTGTTTCATAAGGTCTCATTTATTCCTTCATTTCATACTGAACATCAGGGCTTCATTTGGTGACGACTCATGACTGTCGAAGAAGGTTACCAGGGTGTTATTTTATCACTTATGGAAGTGGAATAAAGCAATCACAGGTAACATGGGAACCAGACTCATCTATCAAATATGGATATGTTTCCATTATCTTGATAACACTAGTACACAGACTATTTCCCTCCTCAAATGTTTTTAGAATCATATTGCAGTGAGCTGTTTAGCTGTAATCTGATAACATCTGAAAACAGACCATAACCTGTCATGGTGTTGTTGGTTGTTGTAGGTCCATCCAATTGTGTAACACCCCTTTGAAATCAAAAATGAACTGAGAGACTCCAGACTAACTCACATTTGCACATCAGTCTAGCGATGCCAGGCTAAATCGTGTGCTTATTAGTTAACAGAGTTCTGTACTATGAACTCAATGTCATGAATGGACACACACACACACACACACACACACACACACACACACACACACACACACACACACACACACACACACCTACCTGCAGTGTTGTCTGTGGCCCTGAGAGTGAACCTGGCCTCAGGATCTAACCTCAGCAGCTGACAGAACTGCTGTACGTCCTCCGGTGCGTTACAAGGAAACATCATGACCACGTCACCTGCAGCAAACCTACACAGCAGCAACAACACACAGCTAATGATGGGTCGAATCCAACAAGGCACACCACTTTCATTTTAAATTCAAAAGCAGAGGAAAACATCTACATGCCTCAGGTCTCCACAACATGAATACATTTATCACAGTGATCTCAGTACAGGACACACAGCTGTCTCTCTCGTTCACTTCAGATTTGTGTTGTACTGAAAGTGTTACAGAAACAGGTCCAACCTCCTGAGATTACTGTCATGACTTTCACATCAAAGTAACCAGGATGCTTAATGAGACAAGAGACTGACATGTTAAACCTTTGTCAGAATAGCACGTCTGAAGTGGTTCCACGTTACTCACTCAATGTTGGATCCAGTGATGTCGAACTCAATGTGCCTGACATCCTGAAAGTGCGACGTGTCCGTCACTCTCCTATTAGACAGCAGTCTGGAGGGGAAGGGATGGGACTGGGAGGGGGGAGTTTGCTCCGTGGGAATCCTCAACCTGTCCTCCCTCTCGTCCTTCACATCATCCAGGAAGTGGAAAGTGTACGTTGGAGGGAGCCTGCCCGAGGAAACAAGCAAAAAAACAAACGACTGACTGCGATTCAGCTCAACACCAAAACACACAACCAGCTGTCAATCAAAATATGCAACCACTGAATGACATGCAGTGTCAGGTTAAGTGGATACTCACGCTTCATCTTCCCTCAGTGGCGTCACCTCAGCCAGAGACGGGTACAGAGCAAACAGTTTCCCCCACAATGATGTGAGCCACGGGTCGATCACAGCGTCTGACCTGGTTCACACACACGCACACACATGCTGAGGTGAGCAAACACGCAATGCCGGCTGGAAACAACTATTAAATGTCATTCCCTCTCTATCCCCACACGTCCTGTCTCTCTCTGAGATAAACTCCATCAGTGAAACAACAGTCATGTCAAACTCCCACTCTTAATTCAGTCATGGTTCGCCACAATGAACACTTCTCGTTAGGGGTTTTCACATAAAAAGCCCTTTAGCAGCTAAAAGCTCATGATTGTCCTTTACTGTGCAACATGTTCAGGAACTTTAAGATGTGATTGTTGCTGATTTATTGTCAATTTTTTACTCCCATTCAATCAAGTATCCCATGATCCACCACTTCCCTCAGGCGAGGCGTTTCTTACCCCAGGTCATGTTGGTCGTCTGCCAGCCCAACAGGCAGCAGCGCACTGGCACCCAGCTGCACCAGGCGCTTATGAAGCTTCTTAGCCACAAAATTAAACCTAAGGATGAAAGTGGTTGATGCTTTTATACAGCAGCCCGTGAGTCACTCTGAATGTGTGCTGTGAGAAGTGTAAAGCTGAGAGGGACTGACTTTGGATAGGATGAGTCCCCCAGGCCCAGAACAGCACAGTCCAGCCGACTCAGAGAGCCAACAGGCAGAGACTTCTTAAAGATAAACCTCCAGAAGTTCTTTGAAGGAAGTAAACAGAAAGACACATGTGAACATGGTCCAACCTTCACTATTTATTCTATGTGACTAAAGAGAATTAGGGCCACTGTAGAAATTATCTGAGTTCTGACTTTTATTCATTCCTGGAGTTGTTTGATCAATCATGGATGCAACGGTTTACTGACTCAAGAAAGAAACCACACAGCTTTGTCAGGACTTCCAGAGGCCTTATTTAAAGGACAGTTCCAAACACTAAATCATTGTTCCTCTTCCCATTTGTGTACTGGACATCTGTCTCATTACCTTCATGTTGTCCGGAGGGTCTCCTTGGCCAGTGGTGGAGCACACAATAATAACCAGGGACTCTGAGATTAAGTTGGCCTGTTGGATGAGAGGAAACACTCAATGAGGGCACAGCTCTGCCATGTTGCTCGTGCAGGCTTTCAAACAACACCACCACTCACCACATTGTAAGAATCCAGAGGCAGCACCTGAACCTGCAGCTGCCTCCTCCGGCCCTGCCGAGCTATCCTCTGGGCCGTGTCCTGGGCCGTGCCGGTCTGGCTCCCATACAGGATCCGCAGGGTGGGCTCCGACATGATGACCGACAGACAGCGTTACCAAGTACGTTACTTTAGAAGGACTTCGACTGGAAACAAACACATAAAGAGCAGCTTAAAGAAATGCTGTCAGTGCGTACGTGACGGTGGGTTAATAACAGCGTTATGTCCGGCTGTTTTCTTTGTATTGTTCCAGTAGCTTCATCATGTTATTGCCGTGGCGTGTGTTCACTTCCTGACGTCCCAGAAGAGCCGTCATATCTTCAGTGACGTCAACACGTATGGCGTCGTGTTTGTCTTTTACCAGTTCAATGTTAACCCAAAAAGTGTTCTTCTTACGGCGGAACATACAAGTAACACCTTGAAATACAGTTAACATTACACCGACATTACCAAGACTGACTCTGAACACTGTGCCTGGCTCCTGTTAGCAGTCAGCAGGCTAGTTAGCTGTTAATAAAACACAGTCAGATACCAAATCCCACATGTTGCCCACACCGGGGAAACTTACTACCTGCCGCTACTTCTACCTACCTTTGCAACCTACCTTACATAAAGCTAGCACCTGACCCGACTGGGTGAGACCCGACCGGCAGCTCCTCACTCTCAACATCAACGTCACACTTTACGGCAAGCCCGTTTCACGTTGTGATTGGCTCGTGCGTTTGTGCTACATTCAAAGCCACACAGGAAAAACCTGAGATTAATATGAGAGAGAGGTTGTACAAAGATCAAACAAACAAATCATTACACATATTTAGGACTAAAAATCTCAAACACAGGACATTTTAGCTTGGCTGTGAATGAACTAAAAGACAAAGCAAAAAGAAAAGAAAGAAGCTGAATTAGGCCAATATCCTCTACTGTTAAATATTCAAAAACGAGCTCTAAATTTCTGGAATCATATTAAAACAAGTGACCCACTCTCCTTTTCTTACAAAGTCCTATGCTGCCAGGAGTCAAACCCACAAAGGAGTCTCCTCTGCCTACTGGCCCTGAGGCTGAACGAACCATCAACCACTCAGACCCAACCAAATTATGATGAAAGAAAAATACATAGATTATTTGACAGAACTAATAGAATCCCAGAACAAAATGGAAACGTAGCCCTAAACAGACAGTACAGTGTAGCAGCCTACCTGACCACAGTGTCTGATACCAAACTGAGGAAAACCCTAAGTACAGACTGAGTGAGCACAACCTGGCAGTGGAGGCAGAAAGGAGAGGTTGTGTTCTCACTGTGACCAGGGAACAGTAGAGACAGAGCTACACTACACTATATAACTTACTGCAGCCAATATGAAAGTCTCAGAGACCAATATTTTGCAAAAATAAGAAAAATATTCCCAGATTTCCTGTACCCAAGTGACCCAGAGAGACTTCCGGTCCTGCTGGGAGAGAGGAAGCACTGCTGTAGACTGGCAGCGAGATATGTAGCAGCCTGCCATGAGCTCCATAACTCCCCGTCACACATGGCTGATAATTCATGTTTATTAGCTAATAATCAACCTGTTATATATATTTATGTCTTATGTCTCTAACCTACCTTCCATAGCCCCTCTTGTTCTCCATGCCCTTTTCTTTGTTTATTAGTGTTTATTGTTGTTTTATCATTTATTATCATTTAATATTGGTTTATTGTTTATTATTGTTTATTTTGTCAGTTTATGTTTATTATTACTGTTATAGTGTATATTAAGATGCTTTGGCAACATTGTATTGTATGCAGTCATGCCAATAAAGCCACTTGAATTGAATTGAATTGTAGAGCTATAGAACAGGACAGATGATAAACACTCATGTCATGCATGAGAGGAACCGTTCGGTATAACCTCCTTTTACACCCTCAGAATGACTCTGGGGCAGCAGTGCTCTTTTTATAAAAATCGATGAATGTCTGATGGTCTGCTGTATCTGCCTAAATGTCTCTCAAGTGTAAATCTCTGATTTTTCCTGTGTGGCTTTGAATGTAGCACAAAATCATGGGCCAATCACAGCGTTAAACAGGCTTGCCGTAAAGTGTGACATTGATGTTGACAGTGAGGAGCTGCCGGTCAGGTTTCACTAAGTTAGATCAGCTGCCGAGCTTTCCAGTGTTGCTGATGGCGGTAGGTGGAAACAACCAGCAGGTACCAGCAGCAGGTAGCAGCAGCAGGTAGCAGCGGTCGTATTTAACAAAGCAAATGGGTCAGAGCCTTCCATTGGATAATTGCTGCAGTGATTCATTAAAATCATTTGGTAACAAGTTATTTAACCCTGACTGATGCAGTGAGTAGCGTCTCATTTCTTTGACAACCATGTCTGAAGACATATCGTGTGGTCGTGGAAAACATGTTTACTCTGTTTCACAAGAGTGAAGTTATAGGCCTGCATCAAGCAAAGAGAAAAACGAATGAGGTTGCTGAAACTACTAAAACTGTGTTAAGAACTGTCCAACGCATTATTACAACCTCATATTAAAATCAATTATGCTAAATTAAATAAAGTTACAAAAAAAAATCACCATAAATGTTTGGTGAAATCAAATGGAATAACATTGACATGATTAATAGTAAAAGTAAGAACATTTCCACACTCATGATGTGAAGAGAACTCGATTGGGACTAAAACAGCTGTGTAGCCTTAAGAAAACCACTTATCAGTGAGACTTATCTGAAAGAAGGCCTCAGTTTGCTAGGGAGCATAAAGATTGGAAAAAGGTCACGTTGTCTGATGAGTCCAGATTTACTCTGTTCCAGAGTGATGGGCCCATCAGTAAGAAGAAAGGTGGATGAAGTGATGTACCCATCATGCCTAGTGTTTACTGTACAAGCCTGTGGGGGCAGTGTTATAGTCTGGGGTTGATTCAGTTGGTCAGGTCTAGGTTCAGCAATGATATGTGCTCAAAAACACAAGGTCAACTGACTACCTGAATATACTGAATGACCAGCTTTTTCTATCAATGGAATTTTTTTCTTTTTCATTTATTCCAAGATGACAATGCCAGGATTCACCAGGGTGACACACCATGTTCACACATCAATGTCCACCAGAGTCCAGACCTGAACCCCACTGAGAATCTTTGGGATGTGCTGGAGAAGACTTTACGCAGCAGCCCGACTCTCCCATCATCAGTACAAGATCTTGGTGAAAAATGAATGCAACTCTAGACAGAAATAAAAGTTGTAACACTGCATAACCTAATCAAAACGATGCCAAGATGAAAGAATGTTGTAATCAAAGCTAAAGGAGGTCCAATGAAATATAAGTGTGTGTGACTTTTTTTTGGCTGGGCAGTGTTTTTTTGAAGTTTTTCCGAGGTTTACAGAGGCCATAATAGGAAAGTGAATAGATATCAGTTGTCAGTGATGAAGTCAGAAATCCTATGAGAACTAAATCAAAAATATGAAAAGAGTCATACATTTTGTCACTGAAAAATACCGAATAGGACTATGAAAATATAAATTTATTTCAAAGGTTAAATAAGTGGACACAAGATGTGCTAAAAGTCTTTAGTCTTTTTTTTCCAGCCTTCAACGATCATGTCACAACCCCTCAGCTTTATTGTGACCCTGTGAAACCACCGGTCTCAGCTGTATATGAAATATTTCAAACTGGCTTCTCCACCACAGTAAAGAGCACCGGGGTTAACTATCTCATGGTGCGAAATCTCACAAGTTTTTTCTACTTTAAGCTCATTTTTATGATATTTCTGTATTTTTTGTGAGTTGAATGTTTGACTTTTACTCATAAGGTAGTACTTTGAAGTGCAGTATTTCTGATTTTAAACGTAAAGGAGCACTTCTATCACCAGTGTTTAACCGTACCACATTCAGCCTCATCAGGAAAACAACAGATTTCAATGGTAAAGATGTAGCTGAATGACATCACACTCCCTCCGTGTGTTCTCATCTGAGCCCCTCTGTTCTCTGTTTTGGTAGCCGGTCTGTTTTAAACGTGGCTGCCTGGTCACAGACCTTATCACATTACAGCTAAACGATACCGCAAAACACGAGAGTCATAAGACAAACTTTACAGGGACAGTTAAATGGCAACATGCTGACTCTCTCCAAGATCTCTACCAACAAATTATTTAAAACAGTTTGATACATTATGGAGACTCGACAACATCAATCGGCTTGCATACTGTATTTCAGTACATTTCCAGATGTGGCTGCTTGTATTCACAGACACAAAGCTTTTACATTGACTACGAGGTGGGTGTGGGAAAATGACACATATATATATATATATATATATATTCTGCTGATTGAAATATGTGATTGATACAGAACACACAACATTTCACAGACTCACACACAGTAAAGATATTTCCTGAAACATGCTGAGATGTCAAAGTTAAGAGCACTTGAAAGAGTAGAGTAACATTAGTGATGGCAACCGACAGGTGATGTGTTGTGAGTTCGCACATGTGCACCATATGTAGCATTAAAGGATGCGTTAGAGACAAGTGGAGAGGAATGTATAGTGAGGTCAGAGGCTGGATCAACATCCAGGTGAGCAGACAGTGAGGGCAGGACAGGTTGTGTGACGGATGGAAGAACAACAAGCAATGACAGCAAAAAGCGACAATGATTAAAACACTATGTCTTAGTTAACTTAGATAAATGTTGGACAGGTGTTACTTTGGTTGACAACACAGGGTTATTGCTTAAAAAAACGAGATTTCCAGAAAAAGGCACGCATCAATTGAGAAGATAATAAGGCAAAGGCAAAGAGTCAGTCTTCAACCAGTGAGTGGTGTAAAAAACATATTTTAAAAAACAAAGAAAGAATTTAAAAGAACAAATTACAACATGCCTGGATGCCAGTGACAACCAAAAACACATAAAAAAAACAAAAACAGGTCTGCTTCAAACTGTTTCTGCATATACATAAAGTACTGTTTGGTTAATACAGGAAAGTGGCTCAGCTCATTTAAAACCTTCTAAAAGCTTTTCTATACACGATAAGATTAACTTATGATCATGCAGATATAAAGTACACTGTAGTGGGCGAGGGAGTAGCACAGCGGTGCAGCGGGATCTAGCTGTGGTAGAGGCGTATCCGCTGGGATATGTTGCTACGACACAGAGGGCAGTTCTGCAGAGCGTCGCTGCAGACCTGACAACAGCATACATGACCGCAGGGCAGGAAGATGACCTGAGCCTGGAGACACACAGAGACAAGACACCGTCAGTCCTCTGGATGAGTGTGAGTGTATGTGTGCAAAGGTTTTGTATTTTCTCTTTCTACAGTTGCTGAAGAGTGATCACCTGCATGTGAAGAGTTTGGATTATATCGATTTTTTAGCTAGTAACAGTGTGTTAGTTTGTCCTGACACAGGGGTTTCTAAAGTCTGACGCTCTGGCCACCCCCTCAGACAAAATCAAGACATGTTATTTGGGGGATATAAACAAGTATGCCAATGAGTCCGTTTCTGTTTCCTATTCTTGACCTTTTCTTTTTAGATAAATTAAATGGTACATTTTCTTATTTAGTTTGGAAGGAATTCCTAAAACCTCTTACAGTTAATGTTAGAGACCAGATCCACTCAGGTTTATTAGTGATAAATTCTCTATTACGTAATGGTGAAGTGTTAAATCTACAATTATTACAAAACATTTTTGTTGTCTTGATTTGAAAGATTTAGTTTGAGGAGGACTGTTTATTATCAGTCAGTCATTCATGTCACGAGTAACTGTGAAAAGGCACGTTTGCCCCAACCTTTGACTGGAGCAGACTGGGTACTGATGCTCTATGGTGAAGCGTAAATTGAGTGTCATTAAACTTGTTGTTATTATTCACCAGCATCACTTTGTGTTATCACTAACACAGGCGTAGAGCTTCTCCACGGGAACTTTCTATCCGTACAGTGTGAAGCATTGCATTGTGGGATTGTTGGCAGAAAGTGGTGTACATGCCATGAACACATTTTGTTCCATTGTTGAGTTTTGAGCAAACAAGATTGTGTGCACACTCAGAATTTAGAGACTCATATAAAAAGGTGGACAGTAAATACAGAGAGCTTTCAGACAACGCTGGTGAGTCAGCTGTGGGCTGTAACTAGACTGCCTTTTTCTATCACCAACGTTGACCTTTTGGGAAATTGGCACCATTAAATATGCTGAATGAACTGTCAGTGCTTCCTGTTTGCAGTGCACGAGTGATTGTAGAAACAACTTTCACTGGGTTAACTCGATTGTAAAGAAAACAAAAGAAAATTAATGAAATGAAAAAGAGGATTCTCAATGTTGTTGATTTACTCAAACAGTGAAGGACACTTGGCTGCTGTGGGCAGAGGAAATAAATGAATACTTCACTTAAATACTGCTGCTGTATTCTTTCTGTCTACTTTTAATGTAGCCTTCTTGAAAACTATTATTCCCAGCGAACAGGTGAGTTTAGGCTGTATTTGTGGTATCAGTTTGTTGCTGCTGCCATCTGTGCAGCTGAAATTTAATTTAATTTTTTCAAACAAAACAGGACCCAGGACAAAGCCTTGGATGTAGCTGTGTTATAAATCATTGATGCCATGCTGCTGGTGTAAAGTCCAGGTACCACAGTCATGAAACAACAGTAACAAATGTTGTGGTGAGTGTTTTTCTTACCCCAGTCTCCATGCAGACCACACACTCGGAACTTCCTGGTCCCTCCACAGGGCTGGGGGCAGACGGGGTGACGGGGGTCCCTGGGGTGGTGGGTGTGCTGGGCATCTGAAAGGCTGAGTTGTTGGAAAGAAATGGAGGGGAAGGTGACGGAGCTGTGGGGGTGGCTTCGGCCTCCTCATCCTCCTCCTTGGGAGCCTTACAAGCTCCTGGTGCTAGAGGAGAAAATCAGACAGGTCGGTTTTTCACTGGCTTCAGGAGTTTTAGTGCCTTGACCATCATCCTTCTTCTTTGAAATCTAAACTCTAATCCATTTGTAAAATTTGCCAATACGCCTCATTTTTGGCCTTATCATGGTTGTATTGACAGGAATCACATTCCCTTCTAGGATTTCAGCTGTGAACCTTCCCTGACTGGAGGAAACATTGCACTTGCATGTTAAATATCCCTTTTGTTTCGTTTTTTAAAATTGTTCTATGGTTATATCAAGGATGAGTTCATCCATAAAGAAAATGAATTATTTAACTGACCTTGAAAATCTCTGTCGGAAGAAAACTGATCATTTTCTAGTGGGTATTTTGGGGCCATAATATAAACTTGAAAATAGAAATATAAAGACTAAATCCTTAATATTCCGCCCAACCATGTAATGTAGCTCGGTACAACAGCCAATTTAACTGTGACCTCAATAATAAACAAGAAAATTGGATTTACACATGTTTGATAACAGAAACTGAACATTACTAGATGACAGATGATTGTTGAGACTTCACACATCACATGTTGTTTTGTGACTGGTGTGGCCACAGATCATTTCTTTGCACTCACACATCGGACTCCATTTGATAACTTGTTGTATGGACAGTATTAATGTATAAAATAACGAGATATTGGATGTGTGTGATGTACCTTCAGGAAAGTAGTCCCGAGCCCATTTCAGAAGAGCTTTCTGGATTCCTACTTCACTGATGCCAAGCTGACAAAAGAGAAATGGACAATGCTGATTATTCTGCACATCAGGGACAGTTACACCTACATGAACATTCACAAACTGTAAACACCAGACCGACATCTCATCAACTTTTAAGCTGATATCGTAGAAATGTTAGCAGTCATTTGGAGTTATTAGTGTTGGAGAATTTCACTCATATATTCCCTCTCTCTTCAGCTCTGCTCATGTTCTTAACCCGTAACAGTCGCCCAGAGATGCTAATGGACTGAAACATGAATTGAAACTAAAAATAGAAATTCAGTCTGACTTTAAGGCATGTTAGGCACACTTTCATGAAGGACAGGAGATTACATGTTTTTGAGCTGGTTACAGTATGTAGTCAGGTGGCAGCTGACAGAAAAGTGTTATTAATGATGCCGCAGATAGACCTTCTTGAGGTCGGAGGCATTCATGTGACGAAGGGCCTCAGTGGTCACTCTGTGATGAGCCAGGATGGGCAGGTAGTGCTGAGCTGACAGTCTGCACAACAGGTTGACCAGCTCTTTCTCCACGCCGGCTTCCTGCAACCAGATTAGAGTTTAGGCGCGGCACAGTTTGGTTTCCACATGTTATGCGTGTCCTCCTCTGCTTTTTACTGTACCTGCATGCGCAGTGACAGAGGCTTGGCATCCAACAGTCTCTGGTACTGGATCATCCAGTAGTTCTGCTGGTTGGACTCAGACTTCCGCTCCATCTCCGCCTGGAAAACACACAGTGAATGTTGATCTCATTTAACCACTTGACAACAGGGGAGAACAGACTGAACGTTTCAGTGCAAATGACCACTAACTGATTCGTGTGAATGACTGAGCAAAAGGCAAATGTCTGCAACCAACAGCAACAAACAGGACGCTGTCTGATTCTCTCACTCTCGGTCGTCGGAAGGACTCACTGTCGCTGTGATGTTTTTTTCAAGATAGTAACTACTTACAACACAATAGTGGAAGGAGACAAACGCATGGTGAGTTTAAGTGTTTTGCTTTGAATCACTTCATGTAATCACCGCCCTTCAACAGCGGGGGACGCCGTTTTTCATCCAGAAATGCGATCATGATCATAACCCCTAGATTCCACCAGATACGTGTCCGCTGCGTTGCGTCTCCGCCACTCGAGCGGAGCTGATAGGTTTCACTTTAGTCTGTGTGTTAACTTCCACCAGGTCCGCTGCAGCCCAGCTCTGGCAATCCGGAGCCCTCCGGAACAGATACGCAGGACTTCTATTTCTGGTGGATGCTGGAGCACGACGCGGCAATTCAGCTGAATTTAGCACCGAGCAGACAGGAAGTCACACATTGAAACAACAATATAACCTCCGGTTATTATTCAAAATAAAACACTACTTGTTGACACCAGCACACAAATCTCAAAAAAGAGACAAACACAAGTACTTCTACTAATCCTTCGGTCGGGAACACTTCCTGTTTTTATGACACATACTGCGGTTGCGAGTGATTATGTGATTACCACGGGAACTCCTCGGTCTCGTGACGCCAGCTGCGGTGGCGGACTCAAAACGCAACCGGTGGGGGTTGCCGGACGCTGGAGCAAAACCGGATCGGAGTCATAACGCAGCAGACACGTATCTGGTGGAATCTCGGGGTAAGTAGGTCAGGCAGGATGAGAGACACTTCTCTACGTATAACTACAGACTTTTCATACAAGATGCCAAACACACTAACAGTTACCACATTTCCATTGTTTGGTCCTGTAAAATTGCTTTGTGGGTCATTTCTCTTTTATTTGATGAGTGAAGGATCTTTTTAGACTGTGAACACCATCAGATGGACACAGCCCGGCTCCGCACCGCTGGCTTTGCCATTCACACAGATGCCGGCTCGCCTCCGCTGGGGCTCTGATACTACCTCTGGGGGTGCATCAGAGCCGCAGCGAAACTGTGCCCCCTCTCCACATCTGTAACTTTCAGTGCATGATCCCTGCACTGAAAGGGCTGTGTGAATGGGGGTGCTGTTTGATACTGAAAGGAAAAGTTTCCTCACCAGAACCTGTCGCAGCTCCTGCTCTCTCTGGTCTCTCTGCTTGAGCAGCTGCTGCAACAAGTCACTGAGAGCTGTGCGCTGCTCCACCAGAACCTCCTACACACACACACACACACGCACACACACACACACACAGTCAGGTAGAGTGACCATACACACTTATTAGTAAATACTGTTGAGAAACTACAAAATGAAGCAGGCTCTGAAATAATTAATACTATGAGTATGAGTGTATCTAATACCCTTCACTCCTGATTATTTTCTTCACCCTCAGTGTGTACAATGATTAACAGTTGTTGCCATGGAGCAATGACATGAAATGATATTGTAATCATAAAAAAAATAAATAAAAGATCAGGTAAATGTGGGAAGGCAAAGAAAGAAGGCGGTGACACCTACCTGCAGGTTCTCAGCATCCAGATTGCGTCTTTTAATCTCCAATTTAGTCAGCTGCTTTAATTCACCCTCTATGAGCTTGATCTGGGGACAGTGGAGGAGCAAACATGAAGCTAGCAGGAGAAGGGACATGCTACTGAACGCAAAAAGCGAAAACACTGATGAAATGATTTTCTGTCTGCGGGCTGTACTACCCAGCTGTCCTGGGAACCTGACTGGTGAAAAAAAGTCAAAAGCATTTGCTGCAAGAGGATGAGTTAAAATGAATTAGTAATGGACTGGCTGCTGGTGAAAAAAATAATAATAAACTAAACGAAAGAAGAAATGTCAATAATGCCCAGAATCAGCAGCATATAACTTCATCTTCATCTTGAACAGAGGAACTGTATCTCTTCTAACAGCCAGTGAGAGAAACAAACCTCTTACAGCTTTTTCACTCCTGCATTAATTTAGTTTTTGGCCACCTGGAGGCAAGATAACAAGCTGCAAACATGACACTGGCTATATGCATTTTAAGTCGATATGGCAAACAGTGGCCGATTTAAACATCCAACAGACACAGAGAAGCATCAGCATTTAAATCCAGTCTTCATTATCTTGAAACAATGACATCAAACAAGCTTTGACGTACTGTAAAGCTGAGGTCTCCCACACATTCTTTAAAATCAAATTCAAGGCCTTTTTTTCAAGGACATTCCAGGCCTAATTCAATAAGATTTGACACACAGATCCAGGTTATTTACAGCGGGTTATGACTCTGCAGGTATTGAAACAACATGCTCAAAAGCAGTGTAGTGCTGACATTAGTGAGCTATAACACCTAGCTTCAACCTTCAGTGTCACTGGTTTCTGTCACAATTTAAAAAGTAAGGCGTAAAGAGCGACACCGAATGTTAACTTGAGGAATGAAATACAGAATCTATTCCTGTAACGAGTGATAAGAGATGAGTGTGCTTCTTCACTGACTGAACAGAAACATGAATCCACATAAAGTTGATCATGTTATGGTGGGCTCCATTCGATCAGTACCATAAAAAACAGACCCCACTGACAGGTTTAACCCTAACCCCACCCATCTCCACCCACCCACACAGACCTGGTTGCGGATGTAGCCGTGTACAGCGTCTTTCTGCAGCTGCAGAGCCTGGAACGCTGCTTTCTGCATCTCCTCCTGCAGTGAACAATCAGAGGACATGGCAGTGCTGATTCACTCTGTCTCAGCAAGCATGAATGATCCTGGTGTTATCTACAGCAGACACTCTGTCACCACATACCTCCTGTAAGATCTGGGCGATGGCTTTAGATTTGTCCAACACCTGGAGGGACAGCATCTTATCGAACTTCTTGTCCAAAGTCTCCAAACTGTTAGAAGACAAGGGAAGAGAAGCCACACTGGTTTGTTACGTTAGCATCCATCTGCTCAGACCTGGTGTCTGTGTGTGTATTTGTGTGTGCGTGTTGGACCTTCTGCAGGCCTCAGACACCAGGCTCTGTCGGCGAACATCACTGGCTTCCTGCAGGAGGCTCATAGCAAAGCTGTCTGACAGCATCTTCTGCATGGCCGCTACAACACACAAAGAGGAAAAGAATCTGTTGTGAGGCAGACTATACGATGTCTTGGATTCTGTTTAATCATTATATTATAATATGTCGCAAGAATTTTCATTTCCTGGTTTGAAAGGCTCATTTCATCTCATTGTGTTAATTTTTAGTCATATAAAGTTCCTAGAGATTTCATAGTATTGTGTCTCACGACAAAGCCTAAAATATCACAGTATTATTTTGAGGCCATATTGCCAAGCCTTAATTAAAACCTGTAAGGTTTATCAACTAGGGAGAATGAATGTGCTCAGCTATTATCATGCTGCTGTGCTTATGACATATCTTGTGTGCAATGTTTATATTAAGTCCTGAGGGTGGTGCCAGAAGAGAAGGGGTCCAACCTCTGGGGATCTTGAATGTACACTGAAAACTGCTAAATGTATGTAAATGAATGGAAATATTTAAATTAGTGCTTAAAATGACAGCAGGTTACCGTCAGGGATAAGTAAATTTTTGGGTCCATGGTTTGTTCAAACAGACACGACTTCACATACAGAACACTTTATAGGTAAAGTGGATCAGCCAAGCTGCTTACCTGCCACTTCCCTCTTCCTTAGTGAGTTGGCTTCTTCCTGTGTGATGGCAGCCAGATGCTCCATACGGATCCTGAGGAGGACGTCAACAACATGTTTACAATAAAGCTCTCCTGACTTCTAACTGTCAACAGGGGGAAAGAGGGTGAAACCTACCAGCTTCACAGCTCACCCAACTACAAAAACGTTGTCAATCAGTAACATTCACTTGACAATTTCACCAACGACAACTACGATTAAAAAGGAAGAAGTATCTCCAGAAGGAGACTATGGGACGGACATGATGATGTTACATCAGCAGGGCGGTTGGGTTAACCACCAATCAAGATGCCACCACATCACTGACTGTGAACCAATCACATTACAGCCAATCTAACTTTTACAGAATAAACTTTCTTACAACTAATTAATTCATTATCTTATTTTATTTTTCATGTATGTTTCCACCCCAGTATGCTGCCGTTCCAGAAGGCCTCCTGTGTCGTGTGATTCTGCACGTTGTGTATCTTACTTGGAAAGTGCTCTATAAATAGGCTCAGCCTGGTAAGTGGAAAACAATTGGATGAGTGCTGCTGTGTGTTGGAGTGACTCATATACTCTGGCTGTAATAGATCTGGATGTTATGGATCAGTAGTCTGTCCACTCACCGATCTTCTTCCATGGCTTGAAGAAACTCTGCACTTTTCTTCTGCCTAGAGAGAGTGAAATAATACAACAACTATAATGTGACACAGAGCTGCAACTATTAACCTATTAAATTAATCGGTAACTATTTTGAAAATTAATTTGAGTCTTTCTTTAAAGAAAAAAAAACTCAAAACTCTGTGTTTATATGTTTGTGTGTGCTGGACTAACACTGTTTTTTTAAATAACATTTCATCGTTCTCCAGCTGTATTAATTTCCTGGTCCCTTTCATCCCCTATGACACTGAACTGAATATCTTTGGCTCGTGGACAAAACAAGACATTTGAGGACGTCATCTTTGGCCATGGAAACACTGGTCAACATTTTTCACCTTGTTCTGACATTTTATTGACAGAACATCTAATTGTTTACTCGAGAAAATAATCTCCTGCCTCACAGATACACACCGGCTCAGTGCATGATGTCGCCACTTCCTTCAGGTCCTACCTGTTTTTGTCCATCAGCATGTTGCTGACGCGGCTGCTGATGCCGTCTTCAGCTTGTCGGACTTTCTCCAGCACCAGCAGCCTCTCAGCCTCCTGAGCCCTCTGCTGCTGGTTGACCCCCAGCTCCACACGCTCCTGCTCCTACACATCCCACAGATAAACACACTAATGCAGCGGAAATCAACACAAAACAAACACAACAGCAGGAGAACACTCCCTGATTGGTCGTAACGTCACTGGGTTGCTTTCTTGTTGTTAGTGTTTCACTGTAAATAGGTGCAGTGTCGGCCAATGCATACCAGGCGAAATTTAAACAGTACATGGCGGAATTTGTGTGAAAAACAAACAAAGAAAAAAACTTTTAAAAACTGAGCTGCTGGGGCACCATTAAGCTCAGTGGGTAGAGTGGGCATCCTGTGTACAGAGGCTTTGTCCTCACTGCGGCGGCCCCGGGTTCAAGTCCCGGCCTGGGGCCCTTTGTTATGTGTTACTACCCCTCTCTCTCATCATGTTTCCTTTCATATCTTCAGCTGTACTTATAATAAAGCCATATAAAAGCCCCCAAAAAATATACTTAAAAAAAACAACGCGAGCTGCTGGTGACAAAAGTCATTGTAGCATGTGTCTAATCACAATTTGGTAAGCAGACTAGTCTGAGGCTGGGTTGAAATTCCTACGGGCCACAGAATAATAAACAGACAGGATACAACCCTTCTCCCATAGATTGTTTCTGGGGGACCTGATGACACTTTCTGCCATCACAACAGTGGGTTGAGTGGAGAGGTGTTGCTATGCCAGCAGCTGATCAAAGTCATTTGGTTAATAAACGTTGTCTAGCTTGGCTGGCTCACCTTTACCTTCTGCAGTTGGGGTAAATAAAGGTCCTGGACACTGTCTGAGGACATACGGTACCTAGTGAGCATGCTGTATACCTGTCGGACTGAGTTGAGAATGTTCGCCTTGCGGGAGGTGTTCATGAGCATCAGCTGGGTGTGCTCCTTCTGCTTCTCCTCCAGGTGCCGCTCGAAGGCAAGCTTCTGCTGATTCTTCTCTTCCTGAGGAGCAGAGAAAAAAGTCAGATGCTTAAACTATATCGGTATGTGTACGTGGCATGTGCATGGCAACTTATACGCTTTACTAAAAACCAGCTGAATATATAAATGAAGACTAACCAATAAAAAACTGAATAATGTAATGGCAGAACAAGATGACATTAACGGCTTCACACCCAATCTTGACATCCACACGGCCACATCACTGTGAATGGAGAATATGAATCTGTCCTTCTGGAAACAACGCTGATGAAAGTGAATCCAAGCAAAGAAGGCTCGCCTTTATGCCGCCTTTCTTTGTTCACACTGAGCCCAGCAGGGCCGGCTAAAAGCAACATGCCAGCGTTGAGGAACCAAAGGGTGTGACGGTACACATCATGATGTTGAGATCTTGGTGTCTTTGTCTTCGTTTTGTACTCGTTTCCTGGTGTCCATCTGTTAATCTAAACATTTATCAATTGACAGTTTATAATCATATGGATGCTGTTATAATGTCTAGTGATTGAGATCCTGACCCATCATGCATCGTTGAAAGTGACAAAGTTATGTTTTTCACTCTAAATTACATAATTACATAATCATCAGTAAACAGGACCCTGTCCGACTCTCAATCGCGGGGAGGGAGGCTGTTTTCTGGGGGAAAGTTCACTGAAGTCTCAGCTGGGAGGGCTGACCGTCGCAGTGATTTTTTTCAATACAAGTTGTCAGAGACAGTAACTACAACAACCCAGTAGTGGAAGGTGACAAAGACAGAGTTAAAATGTTTTGCTCTAAATCGTGCCACATAATCACCGCCATTCAACAGATGCTGTTTTTTGAGCAGTACTGTGAGTCAGTAGGACAGACATGATGACAGACACTTTTCCATGTATGGATACAGTATTTTGTTCCTCATATAAGATGCTGAAGACACGACCTGCTACCACATTACTGTTGTTTGGTTCTGTAATGTTGCTTTGTGGGTCATTTCACTTTTATTTGATGAGTGAACGATCTGTTTAGTTGTCAGACTGACACACTCCTGATCCGCTCCTCAGGCATTCCCATTCACACAGACGCTGTCTCGCCTCTGCTGCGGCTCTGATACTACTTGCGGATCAGAGCTGGAACAAAACTGTCCCCCCTTTCCGCATCTGTAGCTTTCACACAGATAGCATGGCGGAGTATCGGCACATGATTCCCGCATTGAAAGGGCAAGGTGATTGAGGTTAGTGACTGTGTTGCCGGAGTCTCTCACCTTTCTCTTCTCGTAGTCACTGAACTTGTTCTGCAACAGAGAGTGACGAAAGACTAAATGAGACTTCCAGTTAATTCAGTATAAACAGCAAATAACAAGGTCCAAGTAAAGAGCACTACATTCTACTTCTGAGTGTTATTGTCACATATTGTACCTGCCAGGCAACCTCCAAGCTGTCCAGACAGTCAGTCGGTTTGCCACAGTCACTCTCCAGCACCGGCAGGAGATACTGGGATGGGGGGCAGTACTCTTCTCCCAGCTCTGAAAACAGCACAGTCAAATACAGTTACACGAGAATATTAAGACTAACACTTTACTATCCCAAGGGTAAATTTCCTTTTCAGAGCACCATACTCGTCACATAGACCAGTAGCCTTTATTTCCCACAGATGGATTACCCCTCTCTCCACAACTCCTTCAGTGTGCTGCACTAATGTGGATTAATGTAGCTCAGGTTTTACAACTGCTGGACATATTGTGAAAGCTGTGAGATGCTGCAGTAGATGCAGCTTTACTTTAATGCTGCAGAACTCTACTGTCATCAAACTATCATAAGAACTAAAAGAAATATATAAGAGTTGTACCACTGCATTGGCTGACACTACCACTGTGTTGCTTCAATGCAACTGAAGCATATGGTTCAATGTTTGCACAGCTGTGACCTACGAAGGCAATGTATATGGGAAAGGGCATGTCATCAGAGCTCAGCCCTGCGCTTCTGCAAAGTTGTATAGGATGTTATTACAAATACTCAAACCTTCATCATTGTATTATAAATCATTCATTATGATTACTTTAACGTTCATGCTGTAATTTGGGGTGTCTATTAGGAAAATGCTTTTCAAGAATTAATGTTAACAAGACTAGGTCAATACCTAGTGCAAGGCTGGACTGTGTCTGGCCAAGTGCTACAATGTGGACAGTTCTTTACCAGGGCAGTGAGTGGTAGAGTTTACAGCATGAGTTGCGGCAACTTAGGAATGAGTGGAGTTACATTACATTCACCAGTTATATTCATAGATTTCTTTTTTTAAATACATTTGACTGATTATTAAGACAGCTGTAGCCTGAAATATATGTATTATTCAGATCTATTGATTAAGAGAGATGAAGGGCTGAAAAATGCTCAAAGGCCTCCTGCATAGACGCACCTTCAGATTTATTAAATACAGTTCAATAGAGTGCTGTAGGAATGAGTCCTAAAACCCAGAAATCAGTTAGCATTTTTGCACTTCCTGTTACCTTGTCTCAGAGGCTGGTAGCTTTTTTTAAATGGGATTTCAGTTAAATGACTGAAATAAGGTGTGTGGTTACCACAGGCTTAGAAGATACTCTCATTTTGCTCTATGACATAAAATACATGAAACGCCCCACAGATTAATTATAAAGCTCTTCCGTGTGTTTAAAAGGGCAGTTACTGACAAGTGTCTAGATGAGACTACAGAGGTTGTCGGGGACGTTAAACGTCATTACAGCAAACACGGAGACTGATAAACTTGTGTTTGACACAGAGATTTTTTTTCTGCAATAATCCAAAAGCCAATTTAATAATGGAGTAAACCTCACCAGAGCAAAGGAAGCGTTGGATGCTCTCTGTGCCCTCTGCACACACAGACACGGGTGGGTAGGTCATCGTGGCAGCGTCAAGTGTAAAGCTCTGTCACACAGCACACAGACACAGAGAAAGACACACACAAGGTTTGTATACTGCCATATATCAGTGTTTAGCGTTCCTGTGTTGAAGTTTGTTTCTCGAGACACACACCTCCAGGGTTCGGATGTAGGCCAGAGTTTTGGGCAGCTGGACGATGTTGTTGTCGCTCACATCGAGAGTGCGAAGGCTTCTCAGCGAACCAACTACTGATGGCAGCTCACTGAGAGAGTTACCTGTACAGACATAACAGTGACGGGCAAAATAAATTAATCAATGTCATGTGACTTGTACATGTCCTGTCCCTCATGGAGTCAACAGGAAGCTGTGAGCACGATACCTTTCAAATTGAGCGTCTGCAGAAGCCGCAGATCCCCGATGGAGTCTGGAAGGGTCTTTAAACGGTTCTTCTCCACATTTAGAATCTGACAGACACACAACACACATGGATGGTGAGCAGCATTCACTCACTCATTTCCTCTGTATCGTGACTCGAGGCCAGAATAGTATTACCTGCAGTGACGTCAGCTTCCCAATGTCCTCTGGAAGACAGCTGAGCTTGTTGTCATGCAGATCCAAAACCTTTAAAAGGCCAACAGATTCAGTCAAGCTTTTCTATCTTAGTGATGCAGCAGGGCTCAGAGAGAGACCGCAAAAACAGCCCAATGAACAAGTGGTTTGTAATGTTTACTGCAATAACAGCCACTTAAATGTCCCACCATTGCTTGTGTCTAGCTTACATCACCTTTAAAGTGGCAAGAGTGCTGATATCACATCCTTTGGGCAGCAATGACCTTAGCTCATTGTTATGGAGGATAAGGACCTGAAGGAGAGTAACAGAGGACATGTCTGACTGCTGACTGTACAACCAGAGACACACATACAGACTCGGTGTGTGTGTGTCCCTGTGTGTTTATTAATGTATATGGTAATGTATCACCAGAATTTTTTCTAATTTCTAATCACTAATCACTGGTGATACAGTAACATTGAAGAAAGTACATTGAAATATGTATTTGACACAAACAGTTATGTTCCTGGAAATGTCTCCATGTTGCACCCTTACCTTCTTCTGTAGCACCTTGCAAATGGAAAAGGCACTTGAGGGAGCCTGTAACAGAACAAACCATGGATTTAGATAAATAATGAATAAGCATAGTGCCAAAGGAAAGGCGAGGTAAAGCAGTGGACATATTCTAAATATAGCCAACACTCACACTGATATTTATTTCGTAGGTAGCTGAAATACGTTTTGCTGCTGACCCCATACACCACACACAGCAGTACAATGCCTAGCTACCTACATCAGTACCACTGTTACAAACTGTGGGCCAGTTACTGTAGGTACAACCCTGACTATGTGCCCCACACAACCCCATTTAATAAAAGCCAAACAAACCCTTTAACAGTGCCTTTGGTTCACCTCAACTTGCTCTACAACATAAACCCATTTATTCAGGGGTGTTTGCTGAGAGCAATGCTGTTTTTCAGGCACACCCTGATCACATTCACACAGATACACATTCACACCTTCAAATGTTTGACAAGGAACATTCATTATACAAATAATATAATAACTGTTGACAAACTCACCTCTGAGAGCTCACAGGCTGAGATGTCCAGGATGTCATCAGCACCTGCCTCCTTAGACTGAAGAACGAGGAACAGTTATTGGGTCTTTTTTAGACAGATATTCCGTCTTTAAGATGGCGAGGAAACATAATGTTATGTTCACAAACTTCCACACCAGAAATGAGACAGGTTATTGATGAATAACCTGTCTCATGAATGCGGGGCAGTCATTATCGGTTGTTGACGCGGCCCTCAGCACCAGCACCAGGGTGTTCTAAAGCTGTGCAGTCAGCTGGGAAACACTGTGACATCAACATGCTATTCTTACCCGGCACAGTTGATATTCCAGTCTCTTCTGGGAGTCCTCGCTGAGCTTCTTCCTTCTGAAGAACAGAGGCATCCTGAGTCCGGCCTGTCTCCCTCTCTGTCTGTCTGCTGGGTTTCCCTCCTGTTCCTCCACTACAACAAGAGCTGCTCCAGAGTGCTGATGGGCCGGTTGGAAAACACTCACAACACCGCCTGCACAAAAAAAATTAAGAACCGTGTGATATTATGGACTAATCAGATGAAGTTATGTAACTTGAAGTCATACTGTGATAAAACTTTTGAACTTCCATAACGTGCAATAACTATAATGAAATCAGTGGTGGAAATTATGTTGAGGGGAAAGTTTAATGAATTATTTGGCAACTCTTAGGCACAGAAATAGCTAAAAACACACAATAATGACATAACATCAACAGGAGAAAGTGTTAGCCTCCAGTTGCCTATTTACACAGTAAACAAGGTGGGTGACTTTAGCATTTGTTTGAAGTCATGTTTGTTTCCACATGTTGAATGTCCATGCTAGTCCAATATTCACTGTCCTGTAGCTCTAGTTTAGTAGTCTCCACCAACTCCTGAGAAACATGTACGGCTCTGTAGCTGCTAAATGCTCCACTTTGTTCACCAGCTGGTCTCCTAGCAGGCTGGCCACACTGGATCCTTGAGTGCTGTATGACGGCTGTGTCGCTGAGCTGCTGCTGCTCACTCCCGTGTGTGTGTGTGTGTCCACACAGGCAGCATAGTCTACAGATCGTCTCCATGTAGGGATGTAACGGTTACCGGTGTCACGGTAAAATTCCCGACGGTGAAGGTTACCTTTTAAGATTTAATTACCATGGTAACCGCCGCGGTCGGTAACCACGGTGTGGAAAACTCGCGGCGTATGAGCAGCGTGCGCTTGTTATGTAGTGACGAAGACATGGCGGAGGGAGGACGTGATAGTCGCGGCCCTCAAGGCATTTTTCCGCTTTCAAAGAAACCAAATCTGCAGTCTGGGCGTATTCTGGTTATTGTAAGAATGCTCAGGGACAGCTGGTCGAGGATGGCAGCCCTGTCTGCAGGAGCTGCGAGAAGAGAGTTGCTGCAGAGCTGCAGTGACGAGGATCTGAGACAAACACGTACTGAGTGGACTGAGTTAGTGAACGCAAACTGACTTTCATCTCAGCTCCGTTCACCTGAGCAGTCTCTACCTGTGGCTCAGCAGCCATCTGACCAATCAGACTGACCGAGTCCACTGACAACAGACGAGCAGGCAGACAGAGAGACAGACAGTCAGTATATATAAGTAATATCAGAAATATATAACACTTGTGGATTATTTGTAGAATAGACTATATATAAAGAATACTATAAAATGGTGAATATAACAAGTGTCTAGATAGAGATAAGAGTCAAAATAGAGTATTCATAATTAATTTAACAATAATCCTTTTTGTTTTGATCTAAAACTTGATCCAACCTGTTTCTAACAAAAGTGATATGATCTAAATTGTGAGTTTTGTGATCTGTTGGTAGCACCCTTAGTTATAAGTAACAATGACAGTAGTAATTAATAATGACATGTTCTATTCATTTTTTTCACAGAGAGGGTCTGCTGGCCAATCGAGTGCTGCGGCCACTACATCTCATTCTACCTCTGTGACGCAGACATTAAAGGACACGTTTCAAAAACAGGCTGCCTCATCACAAAAAGCCAATGACCTATTTTGCACAGTTCTGATACATTATTTTATACTTATTTACTATTGATTTTCATACCGTTGCATCCCTATCTCCATGTCTATTTATGCTGAGAACCGCACTTGTTGGGGTAAAAATAGGCGATACTCCGAATCTCTAGAAGATCCAATGCTGCAGCCTTGCTTGATACATGTGTGAGCAGCGCAGTCCATGCAGCCAGTGTGTCTGCTCTAACCTGTTCATATGGCATAGAAATGAAAAGCAAGAGTTAGTGTGGCCAGCCTGTTAAGAGAGGAAACTGCATGCCCTAACCGCCCTCTTTCAGCAGAGCTCCGCGTCCTACATAATCCAACTGGAGGGAAATATTGCCTCAAAAATGAGACATGCAGCACAACACAATAAACCATAGATGATAATATGAAACAATGGAAATGTTTGATATAGAACTACATAGCGCACAGCTAGAGCAGAGTCTCCTGATAATTCATGCGGGCTTGTTACGATCATCAGCATCGTCATTATTGTAATTATCACAGTTCACACGGTCATTTGATCCCTTCTTAATGTAATAATATTACTGAGTGCAGCTTTACCTTATTCAGTGTGTCAAAGCTAGTTATTCTCATCCATTCTAAGGCAGATTGAATACAGTTCATTGAAGATGTTTTACTGTTTCTGTCTCTAATGTTTCAACTTAATCCAGTTTCTCCATTCTATCATGTCACTGGTGCATTACCTGGCTTCTTACAGTGTTTCATGGTGGTGGTGGGGCACCTCTGGTATCATCAAAAACATGAACAAACATATATCAGGGTTTTCTCTGCTATTACAAGGCTTTAGGTGCAGCACCCATGATGTTTTGGGCACCACCTAACTCAACTGGGTGGGAAATCAATGTGGACACAGCAACAAACGTTCTAGACAGTGTGGGTAATACAACATCTGCATTTCTCCAGTCATTTAAAAAAAAAAAGGAGAGCAGATAAAACAAAAGGGACTGCCGAGATGACACAAACTGTGTGGTGAGATAATCGACTTAACTGTTTTACTACTGTTACAGCTAATACACCTCAGACAGCAAGTGCAGCCAGACAAACCGTTAGTGCTGGACTGCGGTGTAGCAACAAATCCTAAAGATGAAACATACAAAGTTGTGGTGCCTTGAGGTTTGGCCTTGTGAGACTACTAAGTGGTTTGTTGATGCAGAAACTGGCTGCTCGCATGAACTGCAGAAAACGTGGTTCAGAAAGAGCTGATTCTGTGTATTATCTTGATGTTGTCAAGTAGAAAATAGACATTCATTAAATCTCCCACCCAATTTGTGTCTGTCTAAAGTGTGGAGATATAAGAGCTTCAAAATGTGTCATCAGCCTTGATTGACAGCAGTCAGCCTCGCACTGTCATGAGCCATGTGTTTGTCCCATCTCAGCACCAGGATGTAATGTTGCAGAGATGGCAGCCAGCCGTAGACCATCAGCTTATGTGGATTTAGTGAAAGTGACTGTGTACATGTTACAATGGTGAGCCCTACACTTTCCTCCCACAATCTTTTTAAAGCAATATTTTGTAGAAATTGTCCTTTTGTGTAATCTGGCACCCCCCACAGTTACTGAGTGCAACACCTCTGTGGTAAATACAAATCCCAGGTGTCTACCAGCGTGTCATACCAAATGTAGGTGCCAACTACAAAAAAACAACAACTCATGACTTAATAATAATGTGATGTATTAAAAACTCTTATGTTGATGTAAACATGCTGTTTCAAAGATTAGAAAATGTAGAACTATTGGGTAAGTGAAGTGGGATACAGAGAAACAGTGACACATCCAGGAGCAGGAAATGTGGAGTGGAATGGTTTATTCCTAAAGGTCGAGAGGAGAATGAAATATACACGGTTGAGTAACTGAAATGAGTTTAGCAATCACCTTTTTCAGTGATATTAGTAACTACTGTGACTCCCTCAAAAAGTCTAATGAGTGACGAAACTTGAACCAGTCGGTTTGTTGATGGTTCACTGTGGTCTGAGACCATTAACGGAGACGCACCTCACTGTCCTGTCATATGACGGTAAAGCGGAAGCTTGTTTATAACACGGGCCTGTGGGTGTGGGTGTAGCAGAGAGGAGGGCTGACTGTAGCTAACGTTACCCAGACACACAGTGGAGCTAGTACAAATATTGCCAATTAACCTCGCACCACGTTCCACCTCATAACAACCACCATAAAGCTCCCTATGCTAACCCCAGTAGCAATACTATGAGAATTAGCTCACTGTATGTAGCAGTGCTTCCTAGGGACACTGCGAAAGGGTTACGATGTTAAGCCTCCCCATGACAACTTGCCGGGTCGAGCTAACGAAGCTAGCATGTAGACAATTCACTCGAGCAACGCGGGGAAGACAGGTGAAAAGCTGGGTTTCATACTCACAGGCTGACGGGCTTCACTCGCGGCTCCCCGCTGCCGTGGAGCTGGGAAACACAGAGAGCGACTTCCGATGTTGGCTGGGCATTTGACGTTAGGTGGGCTTAGTAATAGGCCGGGTCAGTGGTCAACACCAGAACCGAAATAGAAACTATATTCTATTATACTACTGTGCTTCATACGACAAGATAATTCCAGCAATATTCTTGGTTTCCACCGTGTGAGCCCTGGGCAGCTGATTCATCCTCCTCTACGAAGCCTGCTTAATGAAATCATAACAAATACCTGTCTTCTTCCTTTAGTTGGAAGCAGAGTGCGACCTGACTGCAACCGATGCATACCGCCCCCTGCAGGATGGAGTGTACAGTGTCATGTCCTCCAGGCTGCAGTAGAGGTGAATCAGGCTGGTCACATTCACAGTGTTTCGTGTAGGAAATAAAACGTAACTCTGTACGGCTACCATTCTCCTCTTTACGTAGCCCACCATATTATTTTTGTTTGTTACGTAAATGTAAATAAGTAGGTAGAAAACACGATTTAATAGTGGTTATAATGAATTTGGAATTTGTTTTACATTCACTACCAGTACCTGCAGTTACCCCTAGAGAGCCTACTGAAGGGAGCTGTAGACACCATGTAAAGGGCACATGAACACTGTTAAAGGATGAGTTCACCCAAAAATGAAAATTCAGTCATTATCTCCTCACAATCATGCTGATGTTTTTTTTTTGTTTTGTTTGTTTTTTTTGTGCTTTTTATGTGTTTGTTTTCTGTTTGATTTGTTTTTCTGAAGCTGGAAATCATTAATTTATTATGTTATTGGCTATCTACCAGTGTATTTGCATTTTTATAAGTTGGAAAATGATCAAAATTAACAAAACTAAACTAAACTCAACCAACACTCAGCCATTATCTTTATCCTTCATAATTCCAAGCAGCATACTTGAGAAACAAATGAGAAAATAGACCTACAAAAACACACAACAATGGACTGAACTCTGGGGGGGTTTACTCAGCATATAACTGTTTATCATAATTCAGATAGTCTCAATGTGCTCCTCTTTCAATTTGTTCATAGACTGAAAAATAAGATTCTCTCATTTGAATGTGACAAAAGTTTGGTCACATTGACTTCCTGGTTCATTGTTGCTTCCTGGAGAAAAATACTTGTTTAGTTATGAGAACACTATATAAGGCATAAAGGTGAATGTGACGTACATGTTCTCTTCCACTCACTTGATTTTGTTCGACATTCAACCTTGCAATGTATTGGTTTATCCACCAGAGGTCACACTCCACATATTTTTGTTTAAAGACAAAGTGAAAGATAAGCTGAGGTAAGACAGGATTTAATGCTTTTTTGATCCACCAGAGGGCTGAGTGCTCTCAAATGATAACTTTGTCATTCTCTCTCCTGCAATAAATCACATGTTTAATTATACACATTGACCCATGACAGAAACAATTTACATTAAATGTGAAATTGAATTTGTATAATTAATTAAATGGAAAAATGGCATGTTATTAAAGTACATAAGTTGCTGTTTTATGCATTTTTTTTTAGTGTATTGTAGCAGTGCAAAGACAGAAATACATAGAGAAACTCACAAAATAGGTAATAATAAGTATATAAAAATAATAACAGAGTAAAAAAAGAATCATACATGGACAGTGAAACTCAAATGAAAGGCAATAGCAGTGCAAAGGCAGGAAAAATAACAAATCGCCCGATGTGGTAAAGATTGGACTGAGTTCCAATGTGTCAAACTAGGTTTTGTGTGTGTGTGTGTGTGTGTGTGTGTGTGTGTGTGTGTGTGTGTGTGTGTGTGTGTGTGTGTGTGTGTGTTTGTGTGTGTGTGTGTGTGTGTGTGTGTGTGTGTGTGTATGTGTGTGTGGCCGCCATCCTCCTTGTAAATGAACCAATTCAAGCAAATGTGTTTGTATGAGGTTTTAAATCAGCCATTTACAGCCAGAATAAACACAGTTTCACCTGTACTTCATCATTCTTGCCTACTTAGTAAACATGTTGGTTCCATAACATCTTCTCATATAGGTCTGCACTGGTTAATAAGACTATGGACACAACCAGGTGACCTGTAAGACTCAGGATCCCTCAGCAGCACATTCCCACACACTCAAACTCTGCCGTGCTTATTACAGACCTCTGCAGGTGTGATGTGTGACAGGAGTTCAGGCTCTAGGCTTCGTTAACAAAAGTCTCACAGCACAGCAACCTAAAGCCACGAGTGTCTCCCCAGAATATGTGCATTTGTAGGCTTATCCATCTGAACTCTATTGTTGACTAGTGACAGTGTTGCACTGAGTTTTATTTTCACTATGGTATATCTGTTAATGTGGTGAGCACTGGTGGGAAGGGCCTTTTTCAAGTACTGCACCCAAGTACAATTTATGCACTTTACTCCATGTAATGCTACTTTTACTTCACTATGTTCGAGATGTAAATAGTCACTGCATTTCTGTAACATTCTTTGGTAAGAATATAATGAACTAAAATATATAACGCAGCCACACAGGTGTTTTCACTTGTGATGCTGATTGGACTCACTCAATAAGACGTATTTGTAACGAAACACTTTAAGAACTTGTATTTGGGTACTCGAAATACATTTTTTTACTTCCAGGTTTAAATGTAAAAAACAAACAAACTCAACAACAATTTGTCTCATCACTGTCTGTTAGAGGGGTACTCAAATAAAAATCTTAAAGGGCCACAAAGATTTTTTTCAATGACTCAAAGGTCCATGTATTGAGGTCGGTCAGGCCACATGCAATAATACTGTAATATTCAAAACAAAATAGACAACAAAAAGGACAACAAAAATATGAACTAAATTTAAAAAAAAATCCTCTTTTTGTTTGCTTTCAAACATTGTGTCCATCACTTCAGTCATGCATTATTTCTGTATCTGAGAATGGCTTCTTGTGCTTACCCAAAATCCACACCACTCTAAGTGAGCACTCTGTTACTTTTTGTTGTTGTGTCATAGATGTGACAAGAATCCTGCTTGCAGCTTGATATGACGATTTCAGTGCATTTATTTTTGTTGTTCTTACCTCTGAATTTTGAGGAAATGTCTCTTCAAAATTCCTATGCTTCGTCTCATAATGCTGTTTCGAATTGGAAATCTTCATCACAGCTATAGTCTCCTGGCATATTAAGCACATGGGTCTATACTGATAAGAGTTCACAAATTAAGAGTTAAAAGTTGTTGCAGCTTCGGTACAAGGTGAGTGATTATAGCTTATTTTGAATATCCTAAAGTGACAAAACAGTCTTCCAGCAGCAGCAGGAGTGTTGATGTGTCAGTGGTGGACGAGTCGGTTGTATGAACCTGCTCCTGCACTGAACCACAGGAGTCAGGTGGCGCCTGAGAGCCCACTTTTTTTTTTTTTTTTTTACAAATGACTTGAGGTCATAATAAAAGAATGATCATAATACAATTTGTTAAATATGATCCAGGAACACCTTACTTTGGTAATGACATGGAGACCCGTGCACCAGACTTTGCTGCACCAGTCGCCAACAAATAATCAATCACACATCAAATAAAATGTTATAGTGTTTTTACATTTTTATACCAAACATGACGTCAAATATTGTAGTTGTGGAAATGAGGAGGTCTAATATAATTACATTCAATAATTAAAATCATGTATGTGGACACACACCAGTCAGAGGTCAAAACATTAAGTAAATCACCTATAATCCATACAGAAATGGAGGATCACTATACAGTTGAGCCGCTGTTTTGATGACTAGCAGTTTGACTTGACAGGAAATAAATGACTTGAGGCTCGACTTGGTAGTTAAAGAATTGAGACTAGACCTAACTTGAGACGTGAAGACTCGAATGACTTATGTGTTCGTTTAATGTTTTCCATCCATCGTCATACTTTTTGAACAGGTTAGATAAATTGGCCAATAATATCATAACTAGACAGGCCAAAAAAAATGACTCTGGACATTACTGAGACTTGGACTAAATAATTGAGTGTTATGTGTGCTTCTTGCTGAGCTGAGCCGAATACAGTTAGTCAACAGAGAGAGCGAACAGCCCGGGAGCCACGCCCCCCCCGTAACGTCATCAGAGGAGTGCCTTATAAACGTGTTAAACCGGGCCAACCGGCTCACCTCCTCTCAGGGACAGGGACGGGGACAAGGACGAGGACAAGGGCAGAACCCTGCAGGGAACCGGAGGGCTGTTACTGAGCTGTTGTTGTCTGTCTTCGGCCAGAAACCTTCGTATCGTGAGTGGGACCAGAGCAGGGGAGTTTGCTGACAGTACCCGGGCGGTGAGCTCAGGAGAGTACGGAGAGTACAGCAGCCGAAAAGTTTCCGTCCGGCTCGTTCCCGCTCGAGCTGAGGCTGCTGCTAAATCACCTCGTCAGCCCGACCGCCTCCAGCTGCAGCCAGGTGAGCAGTGGACCCTCTGTCCGACATGTTAGTGTAGCTTCCCTCTCCTTCTGCAGCACTGGAAAATCACATATGTTCACGTCTTACCATTATCGCCTCCACGGAGACTGACCGCCGTATTTTCTTTGGTAAAAGTACGACTAATAACTCATTAGTGGGCAGGAACCTGCCGGAGGAAGATCCGTCTGTTCAGGTTAGACGTTTAAAGGAGCAGTCTGTAGTTTAAAGGAACAGTCTGTAGTTTAAAGGAGCAGTCAGTAGTTTAAATGAGTTTTTCTCTGCCTAAACAAACTCTGTTTTCATGACTGAATAAACTGGATACTAATTAATGCTGTAATATAAACTACGTAGTGCCACTTTAAATTGAAACTCTCGCCAAAAAGCAACCTAGGCTTTATTTGTGATTGAATATGAGTCGAACCTTCGTGTAAAAGCATAATTACGACGAAAGATTTACCATAGTTTTTTTTTTGGGCAAGCTAATTTTCAATGGGGTGCAGGGGCACTTTTACACTAGCATCAAAATCGCTATTTTTAAAACACTAAGAAGGCTCGACACAACATGAAACTTTGCTCGTAGTATCACCAGGGTCTCTACACATGAACACGAGCATTGTGAACGTTGTTTGTGTGCACAGAGTTTACTAAAAAGAAGGTTTTTGGACAACTCGACCTAACAGGCACGAGAGTAATGGTGGACCGCTCCTCAAGCCTGCCTGTTAGGTCGCACTCGGGGATCGACACTTCTTGTCTGCCATGACGGCGGCGCGCCGGAGATGCAGCTACTAACGTGAGTTGTCCAAAAAACGAAACTACGGTAATTATGCTTTTACACAAAGGTTTGACTCATATTCAATCGCAAATAAAGCCTCCGTTGCTTTTTGGCGAGAGTTTCACTTTAAGGTTTGGATCAATTGTATTGGAGATTTTTGTCTTATTAAAATAACCTCTAAAAAATGTGATGGTAACACTTTGTAATAACCAACTTAAGGTAAAAGTTATTTGTCTTTTAAGGGACAGTTTAGTACGTAATAAACCATTTTTTAAGTCATTGTTTTTTTGTAAAAATTGTACTGATGAGTCTTTACAATGGCATGGTTTAGAAAGCATTTCATTGTTTGTTAACAGTGAATTACTATTACATAAAGTGTAATTAACTACAAATTTACCATTTATTAGTTATGGTTATTATGAAGTCTTACTCTGTAATGATGATGACGACACTAGAAATGATAATAAAATTAAGTAGGAGTGGTTGTATTAGGAGGAGGAGAAAAATGATCACTTGGTAGCTTTCCCCTGATCTGTGTGAGCTGAGGTTATTAGTATCTATTTATAATGATATCGCAGATGCAGAGTGACTGTGAACTTGGTGGTGGAGCCATGATTCAATGATTGCATTTATACCAAAGACAGAAAGAGGTAATAACTCCTGGATAAAATGACTGTCCCAATAAAGTGGTGTTATTTCACATGTAAGATCTATCGGGCTGTAAATTAGGTAAATTGTTCCCAATTTCCAGGCGAAATGTCAGGAAAACAACGTGGACCCGTGTCTGATGGCTGATCGGTCGAAACCTTTGAACAAAATCTGATGCTTTTTTTTTTTCCTGCCTCTGTGTCCATGTGAACACAGAAAGCAACTGAAAACAAACAAGTGAACATGAATGCCAATCTGTATTTTCCCAGAGACCAAGAGGAAGACTTCAGTTTTTCAGTATAGACCAAAGTCAACAAATCACATTGCTTCAGGGGCTTTACAATCTGTACAGCGAACAACGCCCTCTGGCCTTCGTCCCTCGATTGGAGTGAGGGGGAAAAAAACTTTCTACCAGGGAAAAAGGAAGAAAGCTCAGAAGGGCTCACAGAGGAGGATCCCTTACCCAAGACAGACAGAACAGAACAACAAAGTGACGGAGTTGACAGACTACAATCACAAAATGTCTGAAACATGTAGATTATAGACAGGCTGGGAGAGTAATGGCATATGTAATGGGATTACAGATACAAAGGGGATTACTAACAGGATTACAATTTTTAAATTGAATAACAATGTACTCATCGGTAACTATGCACACAAGCGCACACATGACGTCTTAGTGATATTCATCTTCAATCACCTTTGTTTGCATATGTTTGGCATTGAGGTCATTCAAATGTAGCAGAATAATCAAGTTACTTTTTGGTTTGAATATGTTACTGAATGCATTTTTGAACATGTAATTAGTAACTGTCAAACTGAGCAGTCTGAGGCGTCGCTACGTGGTGCCCGAACAACACGACCTCCTCTCTCCTGCAAGACGATAGGCTCCATGAGATGATAAGCAAAAATATATCAGTATGAGATTTATGATCCGGATCCATGAAGATTGTATCGCATTAGTGAGCAATGATCAATTCATAAAAATCGACTTGTCCTGCCGGTAGTTCATGCAGCAAATGATCTCATTGCAGTATGAGGGACCACAGAATCTTTTTAGCTTGATCAATAACTTTAATATTTTATTGAAGTTGCGGCACATTACATTTCTATTGACTTGTAGAATAACCTGCCCTTTATTTGACTCCTTTCTTACCCTAATACATGTACAGAACCTCATTCACCAGTCATTATCGTGGATCATGAATAACAACCCCTGCATGCCTAAAGGTGATTATTAGGAGTTATTAGAGCAGCGCTACAAGATCAGAGTGTTAACCAGCGCAGGGTGTGATAGCAGCTTTAAACCACAAGTCTTTCTCAAGATGTAGGCTTTTTAATGGAAGCAGATAACATATCGTTATATCCTTAAACTCTTTATGCTAATAGGATATTCATATTGTCATGGACTTAATGAAGACTAAATTAATCCTGTGTAAGATTTTACAGTGTGTGTGTGTGTGTGTGTGTGTGGTATCAGCCTGTTGCATTTAGTTTGAGCGAAATGAGTCATTATTGGCTCTGTCAACCTGAAAACTGCATGTAATTCATCAGAGCGTCCAGACTGCAGTGCAGCTGTGTTTCTCTCCATTAGCTCCTGTTTTTATTGACTGCTTCATCAGTGCGTTTGTCAGAACAAGAGTAGCTGCTGATTTACTGGCCTTTGTGTTGCATGTAGAGGTTATAAGTGTCTGTCAGTCTGAACAATGAGCATTAGAAAAGGTCATCTTGCTTGAGATGTGTATCTCAGGGGAGTGACTAAAAGCTGCAGTCAATTCAGCAGCTTTTATAACCATGCCGTACTGAAGTCACATATGTATCTATTGCGTCTCCTGATTAACATGGTATTTATTCATTTATCCAGCTTTTACTTAGTAATCAGTAATTGTTGCTTAAATCCTGGCCTTGTCCTGAAAATGTTTTGGTCTTCATAAACTGGTATTGTGATGTAGCAGAACACAACGTTCCTGGACCTGTCATCTTGTTTGACCACATTTGCAAACGTGTCCTGAATGGTTGAATTCACAGGTGGGCTGAATTGTACAAAGAGCTTTCCTCAAACAGTTCACAGTGTTTTTAGACTGTTTGTATGGACGAGAAGTGACAGAAGACGCTGTGTGAAATGGAGACAGGCGGATTCTCGGCCTGGATGATTATGACGTGTGTCCAGTTGCAGATGAAAATGCATTGATTTTAAAACATATGACTTTTGCTCTGATACAATCAAAGCTCTGTGGTCACCAGTCTGTGGTCTGTGATCTGATTGGTAATTAACTGAATATTCTTGATGTGTAACATCGCTAGAACTCTATCTTAGATAAAGATAGATAGATTATCTTACAAAAGTAGTGGGGCGGTCATTGGTTATTCTGAATTTTGACCCCAAGATTTTAATTTTTGCTGCAGATGTATATCGGTTATCACTCTCCTTGATAACTAATAATCAGTGTCAGAATAGGCCCTGAAAAACCATATTGTTGGACCCCCTAGTGTGAAGAATGAAATGAAGAGCGCTTGAGAGAGAATCTTGCTCACTCAATCAGTCAAGACAGTGTTTCCCTAGGAGGAAGTTGTAGCAGCGGAGCTGTCACACACATTTTTTTTTTGTATGTTTTGCGCCCTAACCCGTAACCCTAAACCTATGTGATTTGCCAAACTAGCGGTTATTTTGTATGACCCCTATCACCCACTGACTGTTCAAATTCACTGGGTGACTGGTTATTTAGAGATTAGTGTTTACTCAAGTATTACTAGTGCTAGTATTATAATAAATGACAGCATTTTCTGTAACATTACTGTGCGATGCTCATGCAAGGCAACATTACAGGCTGGACACAGTGGAATGCGTTCGCAGAGCTGCTGCGTGGCGTTACCTCTCGTCCTTGTTCACAGGTTAGACTGTTACGCAGGATGCCTGAGATGGTTCTCAGCAAAAATAGACTTGAAAACGACCTGTAGACAGTCATTTCAAAATCATACCAGCATTTCATATTTCTCCTTTTACAGGTTTAGTGTCTGTATGTGTAAAATATGTCACAGACGTGAAGAGAATACACACAACAGGTGAGAGGCAGTTTCTTTTTTAACTCCCACTTTTCTTTCACATTCCCTTCCTCCCTCCCCCCTCTAGATTTCGCACTCTTTCAGCGGGGGAGAAGAAAATCACATCGTCATACTGTATTTACTGATAATTATCAAAGTCAAACTCCATGTAAACGGACATGGCAGGCAGGAGCCACACTCTCAGGTGTGTTAATTGACCTAGATATGAAGCGTCCACAGTGCAAAATAATGTAACTTCTCCCTTCTCTACTCCTCCTTCTCCTTCTCCTTCTCCTTGTCCTTTGCCATCTGCATCTCCTTCTCCTTCTTCTTCTCTCCTCTCCTTCTTTCCTTAGCAGCAGCGGTCAAATTTAATCAGCGCTGATGTATACAGGGGAAACAATGCTAGACAATCCGACAAAAACTTTTATTGTCAGATGTAAGTAAATAAATTGAAGAAATAAAGACAGCAGGCAGTTTTATTTGCAAATTCAAAAGTATCTGAATTACTGAAGCCCCAGACAGTCACCAGTTAAACAAAATATTTCCTCGGTTTTTTCTTGTGATACCAAATTTAGATTTTATTTCTTTCTTAAAATCACGAGTTATTTATGCCATCAAATCAATCAGAGGTAAAACCTTGAAATTGCACGTTCATAAGAAGTTCATATTGTTTGCTTTGAATGTCCCCAAACCTTTCTTATAGTTGTTGTATTATTAATGATCTCCTGATGAGTAAGCAGCATTTTAAAGTTGTCATGAAGTTTTCCCTAAGTGCATTATGTATTGTGTATGTATGTGTATGTAACAATGTTGGCCAAGTTACTTTCAAAATGCAATATATTTCAATATTACTGTCTGCATAGGGTAATAGATTACTTATTAAACTATTTTTTAATTACTTCTGATATAATTACGTCTGATATATTATGAGATAGAATTAAATATTTTTAATTGTAGGCTTAGTCGTATGAAGCACAAAAGACCTATACCTTAAATAATGTAGCCTCAAATGACATGATAAGACAAACATCTCTTTTTCTATGGCTTCTTATTTTAGTCCACAGAACAAGGAATGCATGGACATGTGTGATTCAGGAATGTAAATTAAAGTGCGCTCAGAGGATCAGGCTTCATCACCTACGGACTACGGCCCATTTCAGTTACACAGAGACTGAACAAAGAATTTATTGGCTCAACTATATTAAACACAAACAGAGCCAATATTAATATGTTCATGTTCGTGTGGATGAATTCAACAACAAGCTATTCAACTCAGTTGGTAACGCGGATTGTAACGCATTACATGACATAAATTTAGTAATACATTACTGAAGTATTATTAGGAACGCTCTATATTACTCACTTACATTAAAAACAAAAAAATCAACACCACTGACTTGTCATAGAAGCACAGGTGTTAATCATAACATTAAGGATGGCTCTGTTTTATTCTTGTGTAGCACTCAAGTCATGACAGTGTGGCAGAGAATCATTCATTTCATTATTTATGCTTGAGCTTTTCTTACTGTTACATGTGTAAGGCTCTGTTTGGAAGCACATACTATACTAACGTGCTGTTTATACTAACCATGATGTCACATTGAGTGTGTTTGAACTGCAGTGTCCTCCTCAGCTCAGCAGCTACTAACAGCGCTGTGTCCATCTATGAACTGATTTTACCTTTCATTCTTTATTCTTTAAACTACGTCTCTTTACTTTTTTTCTTTGCTTTTTTTTTTTTTTTTTACAGTTTTTATTCAACAGTAGCTGGCACATGGCTGTATGGAGGATATGTTTTGTCCGGTTTACTTAAGTGTGAACAATCTGCTGGTAATGACATACTTAAAGGTGTAATAAATAGGCCAATCGAGTGGTAAGTAGGCAGATAATACCTGGAGCATTTTATCAACAGATATAAAATCAAGTTTAAGTCATAAGTTAAATGAAGGTGTTGCTCGACTATGTTTTGTGAAGCTGCATCAAAGGAAGGATCACAGGGAATGAATTCATCTCAGTGATTCTGACCATGATCGAGCCATATATGGAGGTTTTTTAACGTTTGGACAGAGGATGAAGAGGATGAATTCCACACTGGAGCATTAGTACAAACCTGAGCATCAACCAGCTGCTTGGCTACAGATAACAGAGTGAACAGTCCTGTTAACAGATGGCTGTACATGCATCTGTATGTGTCTATATGCATAGTTCCATACGAGAGGATTGTCTCAACAGTAACAAAGTATACAATCTCTCTTTTCTCTAAATAGTCTTAACATAGTCCTTCTTAATCAGCATGTCCAGATGGAGATCATTTCTTCATATTCAGTGAACAAGGCACATGGTTCATTTATGATTCATGATTATCCGTCATTCTACAACAAAATGGACACTGTAGTCTTTATATGGGACTCACAAAACAAAAATAATATGAATGAGCCAATAAATAATAAGTCATGAAAATAAACAATTTGTTCCTAGTCACCACAGTCAGATTGAACAGAATAAGGTAACGGATGACATATTTTTGAAACCTTCTGACCTGTGGACAGCCTGGATTTTGCAGTCTTAATGCGCCCATTTCCTGAGATTGACGGCTCATATCAAGGCGATGTGATGCAGAAGATGATTTTATGCAGGATTTGCATCTTAATTGGATAAGAATTGTATCAGAGAGCTATTTGGCAGATTGGAACGTCCTGAATTAACACAGGTGTTGGTGTGATTATTACAGTGGCTGCTCCTCTGCAATTAGTTCCACGTGTGACCAGGAATATTTAAGTCAGATTAAGGAAATGTCGTGTGTTAACCTCTGGAGGATTTAAGGACTCATTATCTGGACTGCTTCCACTAGCTGCAAACTATCCAAAAGAGATTCTAGTGATAACTGCAAGTGAATGATAATAGAAGAGACAAAAGGTGGAAGAAGTTATCCCGTTGGTGCATGAGCTGTTTGATCCATCTACAAATCGCGCTGACTTTATTTCACAGGGGTGGAAGCTGTTGTATTATGCAGACTCGGCCCGCTAATTGATTTCACGGCTGGTGATGTGCCGCCCAAAGGAATCTGGCACCGAAGACAGGAAATAGATGGGGGGAAAACAGCAAGACCATTGAAGCACAGGGTGACATAAGACGTCCTGTGTTCTCACTGTAAATCTAGTAAAGTATTATATTCATGTGACGTAACAACCACTTCTTATTTATTGCTTATAATTCAGTTGTCACATGGCAGAGTTTGGTCAGAGGCTGGGCTTTATGATAAATTCAGAAATAATGATCAAGTCACTCATTCAGATGCATTCAGCAGCTGTGGTGCAGTGCTGTGGTCCTGCTATGTGTATGTGCTAGCTCAGGCTGCTACTGACATTTATTTTTTTATTGATACTTTTTTTGATAATACTTTTTTTCCATGATTTATTGGTAATTCTGTAATAAGGAAAGAGGTAAATGTTCACATTGATGAAGATGGATGCTTAAAAAAATATTGAAATGTTTAATTGATTATAATAAGATTTAGATATATAAATAGCCTTAGTACTATAATAGTATTTAGTAGGGCCCGACCGATTTTGATTTTTTTGGGCCGATATAGATATTGGGCAGTCAAACATTCGGATATAACAGCCAAATATATATAAAAAAACATATAAAACTATATCATATAAAAAAATATTATTTTTTGTGCCCTTAAAACGTTAATTCACATTTTCTCTCTTTTCTCTCTCTTGTCATCTTTTGCAATAGTTATTTTTTTGCTGTAACGGTCTCAGTCAGGCAGGAAAAGGCCAATGCCTCTGCTGTTGGTTGTAGGGGGACCTCTCAACATATCGTACGTTAAAGAGAGAAAAAAATAAAGCACACACGGTGCGCTGCAGTTAATATGATATACATATACATGTGAACATGCATAGTAAAGCACAGTTGATGCTAGCTGTAGAATGGTAAAAGTCTTACCTGTCTATGTGTATTTGTTCATGATTATGAGGAGGTTTGCATCTGTTGTGAAGGTCTCACTGACATGGGAGTGTTGGCCGTGGCTTGTATTGTCTGAGCTTCCCTCCTCAAGGCTTTAGTTGTTATCCTCAGGAAGGCCTCATGTCACAGCGCCTTCCTTTTCACATTACAAGCCACCATGGCCTCACACACACACCACACTGTAGCATCTTGTCAAACACATTTCTGTGTTAGGTAGTGGCAAACTCCACTGTGCTCTGCTGCATTGTTTTTAGTGTGTTTGCGTCAACAATGTGTTTCTCACATGTCCAAAAGTTCACTTAAGAAGTGAACATGGACATGAGGATCCTGCTTGTGTTTTCAGTTACACGATTGTGCATGCAAACATCTTGGGCCTTTTTACAGAACTAAGTCTAAATTAAGTTAGGAAACTTAAGTGTGTTTGGCAAAGACCTTGTCCTAAATTCAAAATAGTCTGGGGAACAATGGGGAACAGCATGAGCATCAAAATATTACAACTGAAAGGCTACATAAAATGTAACTGTTGGAGAGGCTAGCGCTGATGTTAGCCTGATAGAGAAGGGGCTCCACTTCCAACACTGTCTACTGCTGAGTCACTTGATTCGGGTGTAGAGTGTACACATTCCCATTGCATGCAAAAGCCCCATCTTAGCGGGTTTAAGTGTGATTTTGGACCTGCGGAAAAGGTGTAAAAGAGGCTAACAGCGGCAACGCACTCAAGATATCAGGCATAGAATGTACAGAAAACTCAGTAATTAGAGGAGACAGATTAAAAAGGCTCTTACAACATCTATACACTGTAAACTACCCAATATCCAAGTTTGAACAGGGAACTAAACTTGTTCCTATAGGCATCTGAGAAGTCTGAAAGTCATTTTTTGTGTATGTATATTTTCCCATAATCTTGCCCACATTTTGTGATTTTAACGTAACTTTTGATTTTAACTCGCTAATAGTGTGACTACCAACCTGCCCATACTGATCATATGACAGTTTACCTACCTGCATTGTCTGTCATGTGGTTATCTAGACCAGTCATGTAACTGCTGACCTGTCATCATTGATCATGTGTCTGCTAACCTATAAATGTAAGAGCCCGAAGGTAGCTATTTTGTACTGCCCTGTTTTTCTGCAATTCTGAAAGAACAAGATCCCTACAGTGAAGAGAACCAGAGGGACACCATTTTCCACAACAAAGCAGCACTCCTTGCATCCTGTTTTTTTTTTTTTTTTTTTTACTGATGCTAGTGTTGAGTTTGTTGAATAGCTAGCTTTCTTCTGTAACAGGAAGATGAAGATATGCGTTTAGTATTTTTTCTTTAATGTGTCACACAATATAGGATTATCCCCATGTTAAAAGCCAAATACTGTAATCTGTAGAGAATTAAAAACCAGATACTATGGCATGTCAATGGCAAGTCAGGACGACAGAACTATTATGAAAGTGGATAGCAGTAGAGCTGAGCTGAGGCTAATCAAGTTCAACAGGAAATTCTTCAGTAAATGAACAAAGCTGGGTTCATCCTGAAAGGCTGGGTAACTCTTCTCAGTTTATACAGTGATGCAGTCCTGGATACCATCCTATAAATATGAATAACCAGATATATTATGTTCTAAGTAAACATCATGTCCTGTCTATAATTGAAGCCAGAAAAAGACCTTGTGTGTTTATTGACCTGATATATGCACTGTAAAAGTTGGAAAAGGGCGATATTTCACGAACAGTATGTGATCATTTGATTTCAGCCTGTAATCAGAGATCAGAGAATGTAATGCTAAGAATGGAGACATCAAGATTCAAGTGGGTTAATTGTAAAGTTGAATTTGTGAATTAAATTGACAGATTTCAAAAGATGAGCACATCAATGAACAAGCCTCCACTAATGGGAAGGTTTGGTCTGGGTGCATGAGGCTGTTTGTGGTTTGAATGCAGCCTTGGGCTTCTTAACATGATGTTCCTGTGGCTGATTAGAGCCAGGTGTCTACTCTAGGAAATGAGGGTATTGAGGGCAGCCTGCTTCACTGCACAGGACCAGCTGCTGCAATCTCAAATAATCTTGTGGGAAGGCTAGTCGTAAAGCTAAACATGCCCTTGCTGAAATTAGATGCTCAGAGGACAAATTGTGCTGCTGTTGCTCATTTGGAAAATGAAATCTAGCCCTGCAATTATTTTATGTTGTTGTTGGCGCTAATTATAAATCATGGAAGCAGCTGAAGAGGCAGTGTTGCTGACTCATTGCTGGGTAGCACACTGCTATGGCTGTACTCAGTGTGGTTCAAAAGCAATAGTATTCCCAGCTGTGCATGAAATCAGTTTGTAATGGAAAAATGAAGAAAGCAGAAATACAGTAAATGCTGCCTGACGGCATATGTCTAACACTGTCCATCGGCAGCTAGAGCTCACTTTTCAATTATGAAACAGTTCTATAATAAGTTTGGCTTTTGCTCAAGGAGATGATGAAGAACTGAGCAGCTAAATCAAATGAAACTACATTTCCAGAAAGTGTGGGCCATAACATCTGTTAGAGGAGCAAACGCTGCTCTGCTTCAGAGAGCGTCCTCACGGGACATGTTATCAAGTTAGAATAAGACTTATACTGATGTAGGTCCAGATCAGAATGTGTGTGCTTTGTTTACACTTTGAACATTTGTTGCTGTGTGTGTTGTCCTGTCTGGATTTCAATTGAATCGATTCATGGAGAGCATGGCATTTCTTTTTAGCTATGCCTGAATTTAGCATCCCCTTGGTTCCTTCCGCAATAGCCTACTTTGAAATACTGCAGAATAATCTCTGTGTCAGAGACAAGTGTAAATTAGATCCCTTACAGTGAAAAATTCATGTTAAGCTATAAACAGACTACATCACAAAAATGTGAGTATCTCTTCAGCTTGTGTTAATCACACAGTCATCTAAAGGCTTTGACACACCAAAGCAGTTTGTCAGGGCCGTTAGTGAGTGTCTGTGGCTCTAGTCGGTGTGGTTGGCACCTTCAGCACCAGGTTTTTAGAAGTAGTCCACTGATCTAACTTCATACTCCTTTAACACTGTTGGACTAAACGTGGAGAGTTTTAAAACAAATGATGAAAACTGATACAGCAGAACAGAGACATCACCCGTTATTCCATGCAGTCTCGTTCCTGTTCTAAACCTGGCGCCTACATTACCCACAGTACAACTTAGACTGCCTCCAGTGACTTTATACTACATTTTTACATAGACAGTAGTACTTCCTGACACTTGTTCACACAGTTTAGTGTGTAAAACTGGTGAGTTAGCCTTTAAGTATCAGTACTTTTGAGAAACTTATACTATTACCACAAAATGTTTCTTTACATTTCCACTGTCCTGCTTCAATTGTTTGTCCTCTGTCCTGTCTTCAGGTTGCTATGGTGAACAGCAGGGTGGAGACACCCACGGTGGCTGTGATGGGTGGTGGCGGGGGTGCACCGGGAAGGTCGTGTGCAGGATGTGGAGGTCGTATCGCAGACCGCTTCCTGCTCTTCTCTATGGAGCGGTATTGGCACACACGATGCCTCAAGTGCTCGTGCTGCCACGCCCAGCTGGGCGAGTACAGCAGCACCTGCTACAGTAAAGGAGGCATGATCCTCTGCAAGAACGACTACATCAGGTGAGACATGACATTACTGTCATATAAGGCAAAGACAGGCAGCAGGTCTTCACAGTTGAGCCGCTATAACGAGTAGATTTCTTTCCTGTCGATTGACTAATTAAATAATTGAATAATAGTCAATTTGTTTTCTAAATTTCATAAGAGAGAAAGACACACACACGACTGTCTACTAGTTTCAAAACATCCTGCCAGTCTTAATTCTCTCAGGTTACTCTCAAAAACATCACTGACAAGAAGTGTTGAGGTAATTAAACTTGTTATGTTAACCGATGTACTAAAGGCTAGAAGACAACTCATATGGATTTAAAATGCGTGGACAAACATACTTTATCTACATGATACTTCACATTTTATCAAAAGGTTTTAACATTTGGCTGAGGTGGAAAAGTTCTCATATGAAACCTATTTTGCAAACCAGTTAGTCAAAAATGATGACATGTTGAGACCTGCTAAAACTTTGTCGTATTTTAGATTTCAAACAAAAAGTTAGCTCAGTTGGGTGTCACATGTACAGAGGCCTGGGGCCCTTTGCTCCGTGTCATCTCTGAAGCAGTCCTATCTATAAAGCCATATAAAGGCCAATACATTTAAAAAAAAAAAAAAAAAGTGAGCCAGATGAACACCAAGTAGTGATCCACATTGTCTGTTCAATGATAGCATGTTTAGCCAGTTACACTTGTTGCCTGCAACTCAGTGTGCTTTGGCTTTGTCAAATAATGAGCTGCAGCTTCATCGTTGCAGTGCCAATTTTTAGCAGGTCGATTTCTCCTACAGCCTATTCTTCGTAAACGCTTATTGCTCAGAAGGCTCTGACAATACACATTTCACTATCACTAAATTACACACTGTAAAAAAGCAGCAGGTGGAGTAACAGAATCATTGGAGCTGTCATTTAATTAGGATACAAAAACAGTAACTGTATTGTATCTCAATAACAGAAGAAAGTACAGTAGATGTAATCAGATTACCAACAGGATTACACTTTGAACAGGGCTGCCAGCTGTCATGCACTGACTGTGAGACTCACCCAGTGAACACTTCTCACATGCTCCCACGCCAAGCCGTATAACTGATGCAACTGCTGACGGCAGAAGAGTCAGCAGCTTCTCTCCATCTCCTCTGCTCTACACTGTAGACAGGCAGCAGAGACAGAGGGTTACTATGGATACGGGGACACTGTCTGTTCATCTCTGAAGCTTTCTTGCGATTTCCCGTAACTGGTCATTTAGAAAAATGCATCATATCCCCAGACACCCTGGTTAGGTTTGTGTTCTGGTTCAGGCTGTGATGTCTGGAGGTTGACCGGTCTGATGACCAACCAACCTCACTCATCATCTACCAGGATTATATGCACTGAATAGTGTCAGAGGATGCATATGCATAAAATACACTTCACTGATGCCCAGTTTCAGCACATGGAGTTTACGCCTGTTGTTTTGTCATGTTGACTCCAATCAGAACTTCAGCCTGCTGCCCTCATTGAAATACATTTTTACTTATATAGGACACTATACTGCACTAATCGAACCATGCGCATTACTTAACTGACTTAATAAACAAACTTATTTTAACTAACTAACTTACTTTTAACTAACTTTTCCTAAAGCTAACCAAACTGTGACTGCTTCACAACATTAACCACATATTGTTACCATGACAATGAAGATTTCCTGGCTAAAGCCACCTGACTTAGTCCTATCCTGCACAACCGGACACACTGAGATATTACACGCAAAAAACTGCAGGGAGAGTGTGTTTTCAGAGCAGTGGGTTTTGTTTTTGGGATACTGGACTGTCAGTTAAACATGATCAGCTTCATCAAGGCTTGAGAGAGAAACTAGTGCAGATAAAGAGAAGAAGGCAGGTGAAAGGGCAGATCTGAGGGAAGAGGGCACTACTGCATGAGCAGGATGGACAGCACACAAAGTACATGTTAAACTGGTGATGGTAAAACAGGAGAGGGACAGCTTGTGTCTGTGCTGTGTTCTGTGTAGACAGCGAGCCATTTAGTGTCTGCAAGGCAGCCTGATGTAACACAGACAGGGATTCTGTTGGTGGCCACGTCTCCGGGGCAAACACAGGCTGGATGTGGAAAGCCGCAGCTCAAGGCCTGCTGAGGTGGAGCTGAGACACAGCACACTTTGTATGTCAGGCCAGTAATAATACATTGGCTTTTCGGGACCTCTCCTGAAATAAATAGAGCTCATACTGTACACTCAAGTTACACCACCATGTGCAAGAAGATATACTGTATAGTCATGAGAGGTCTCTGTGTGCTGAAGACGTTCCACATTTAGTCCACATCTGAGACGTGTCAGATATACACGTTTATTCAGGTACATTCAAACAGCTAATTGATATTCGTGTGCTATGACAGTGGTGTTCTTCCATATCGGAAGTTGGATGTAGAGAGGTTCCTGTTGTATCTGTGACCAGCCTGAGGTCAAGCTAACTCGACCAGCTCAGTTTTAATCAGTGTGGTTACAAACTTGGACTGGGCTCAGTTCAGTGTTTCTGCAGATTTACATGATAATGATAGTCAATACCACATTTCATCTCTGAACTCATGCTAACTTTGTGTCACATACATACAGAAAACTATTTATTCTTGTATTTTATGTGACTTCTCAGTGAAGCAGATGAACGCTAAGATTTTCCTGTAGCTAGTAGAAACTAGACGGGGTGGCCAAACGTTTCTCTAGGAGGACCAAAAACCAAAACTTAATGGTGAGCCATGGCCAAAAGCAAACACCTTTTGTATTGCATAGCTACTAGCAGTGTTGTTACGAATAATCCGTTAGAGAACTCAGATTTGTTTTTGGTTGGAATGAGTAATGTAACACGTTAGCAATTAAAGTAATTCGTTATTTAGTTCCTTTTTCGTAAATATATGCGTATAGGGGCCGACTGTTTGACATGCGTTTTGAAAAAACTTCTTACTTGATGTTATAATCACTGCTATAGAGTAAAGCAACTAGAGAGTGTGTTTGAAAAGCCTACATGCACTCTAGCATATAGTTTGTATGAATGTGTTGAATTTAATGCTGAAAGCAGCCTCTGTAATCATAAAATCAGAGTGTATGAATGGTGTGAACTCACCTGTGTAGACTTATCTTACTATCTGAATGATGCGCTCATTAAATAGCAGGAAGCAGACTGTGCCTTTGACTTCAGACCAGCTTTTTGTTGGTCTATATGGCACTGTCGCTTTCTTCTGTCTCAAGATGTCAATCTGCCATCAGTGTGCCTAACCACACCTCACTTTAAGACAAACATGCCCGAGGGTGTTTGCTGTTTACACAATGTGGGTGCTGGGTGAAAAAATGATAACTGCGTCTGTCTGAAACTAGTAACAACACTTGCGCTGCGCTGTGCATTGCTTTGCACCGAGCATAAGATAAAACCCAGTCAGGCACAGAAGAAGCTGTGAGTAGGATGGACAGCATATTGTTCTTCTGCTGGAGAAAATAAGTATATGAATACATATATAAATAGTATATAAGTACATAAATAATTGTAAATAATTGTGTTGTAGGATGCTAGTGGCCATCACCGGTCCAATAGTTGGCAGTTTGTTTAAAGTTTGTTAGGTTGCAATTAGTTTGGTCGATCCTAAGACATAAACTGTATAGTGATGTAATTTCATTGTATTTCAGGGAAGTTTGAGGAACATCACGTTAATAGTATGTTTGTTTTTTGTTTGTTTTGTGGCCATAATAATTGCATCATACATTTTTGATACCATCACATCCTAAGTTTACGCTGTTTATCGATTAGAAAATTGAGTAAAGTACAGCCACATAGTATCTGTTACCACATCGATCACGAAGGAGCAGCAGATGTGTTTTCAATATGCTTGTTTAACAAAAATAGCATGCCTCCAACTCACCTGAAGCCCACATGCAGGCCTTTTTTGTTCCTTAAATAGCCGCAAAACAGAGAGACAAACATCTGGTGACAAGATGGTGTTAAAGGTAACACCACCAATTTCCTATATTAAAGTGTGTTTTCAGGTGTTGAGTACCGCTGCATATGTGAACAAAGTAGTGTAAAGTGTTTTGTGGCTTCAGAGGAAAACAGGTGATATCTCTTATCTTCTGCTTTGATTTTGATCATTTGTTCTAAAACTGTACATAATGAGTTCAACAATGTTAGAGGAGTGTAATATTAGACATGGAACATCACTGGAGGAATTCTGTGAGATTGCATGCAGGTTCCTCTGGAGTCACAAAAGGCTTCATACTACTTTATTACACATACAGTAGTACTCCCCAATTTATTCTTGTGTACTATTAGTCAGCTGTGCTAGGACTTCATATTGTCTGGCTTAAACTTGACAGTTATTTATTCAGTTTTGTTGCTCATGTTAGCAGACTGCACTCTGGCTCTGTGGAACGAGACCAATAGCTAAGTTAGAGAGCTGAGGTGCACCAGAAAGTGCTGACCTGAGGCCTGGTTCAGGTCGGGTCCTCAGATCTTCGCCCTTCATGCCAGTAAAGCAGGATGAGCTGTAACTGAGCTTGGAGAAGCGTGTGTGTGTGTCTGTCTGTGTGTGGCTGGCTTAATTAAGAAGAACAGGAATCCTCTCAGGCGTTCTCATTAAATGACTGTTTGGATTAAGATAAAAAATTCATTACTCTGTGCAGTCGCTTAAGGAGAGAGAGGGAGAGAGAGAGAGCACCCAAACTGGTCAAGTAGGTGTCACAAAGCATCGCTCTCACAAGAACTTGTAATGATGGCAGAGACCTGAACCTGCTGCAGCTCAGGAGCTGACATGCCTCCAGCCTGAGTGCTACCACAGTCAAAGAGCACAGAGCTGACTTCTTCTCTTCTCCTTCTTTTTTTATGTCTGTGAGCATTTGTTGAATGTGCTCTTTTTGCCAGGGACATTGCTTAAAGGAAACGTTCACCAACAACATAAACTTCAGGCAATACTCACCCGTGTCATTACTCCTAAACCCCTCCATGCAGATGGAAAGTCAGGTGAAGTTTCGTAGCCCACAAAACATTTATGGAGCTTCACATTAAATCAGTGTTGCAGCATTCTCCTAAACAGCTGAAGTAGCTGGAAACTTGTTTTAAAATGCCCCGAGATCCCAAACTGATTAAAGATGTTATTTACACTCTAAACATGCGTTAGAGCTTGCGCACGCTAATGCTTTTAGCTTAGCACAATAGTGAACATTTGGTTTTAAAAAAGGGGCTTTTATGGAGCCATACATATACATTTTAAGTCCCCAACTTTCTGTCAGCATTGTGGTGAATGGATAATGACTTGAAAAGTTGTGCCTTTTCCAAATGTGCTGATGCTGCAGATCTTATGTTTGATGAGTGAGTTTAGTTTATTCTCACCAGAGGCCAGCATGGTTGAGGTGTTTCTGTCAGATGCAAATGAAATATAGATGCCTTTTTATATAATGCACATGACCTGGAGGTGCCACACAACAGCAAATCCACATGGCTGTGGTTGCTATGGAAACACATGAACATAGCATACAGCAGCACAGGTATGAGACAGATCTCACAGACTATGAGGATCTTTTCCAACACAACCAAGCAGCCTCGCCACACTCGACCAAACAAGGAAGCAGTAAGTTTGTGCTGCAGGATGGATATCAGCAGAGCTGAGTAATGAGATGGATTTATATTACTGCACCAATGTAATCACAAGCCTGGGAATGTCGAAACAAGCTCTGTGTTTCATTCAAAAGCACTTTCATTCAGTGTTGTTGCACTGTTTGAGGTTTACGTGAGACAATGATAGATCCAGAAAAGCTCGTTTAAGTCATGGATCCATCCATTCAACACGACAGACCTCCGTAAAGGTATGATGGCATCAGCCTCATGGCTGCAGTAGCTTGTCTGCTTCTGCAGGATGAAGACTGCACAATTAAGTGACTTAAGTTAAAAAAATGACTATGAGCTGTGAGTGGTAGATCTCCCACCAATCACCATCGCAAACTGCATGCAGTATGTGTTGTGTTGAAAAGGGAGAATTTGACAAAACAAGATTAGAACTTCATGAGGGTGGGGCTCAGTGAACAATTGGTTATGACAAAGTTACCTGCTGGACAGACCTCATCTCTGAAACATGACAGGAAGAGCTCAGCTCACATGAATAGATGAACATCTGCTCAGCACTCAGTCAGGACACTGAGCTTTCCTTTGTGAACTAAGCGTATAACGACTGGAGTCTGAACTGTGTTCAGCAAAAATGTGTTTGGAAGTGTCAAATAGCAGAGGACTGCTGAGGGTAACAATAATAATCCTGCATCTTAAGTGAACTACACTGCTGAAAGTATTGGGAAATATTTGATGGCAAAAATGTCTTTTTTCAGCTTCAGATAACTAAAATGGAAAAAAAACTTGGAGGACTTTCAGGTTTCGGTGCTTAGTGTGTCAATTTATAAAATGGCCAAGATGGTGGTGGTAAGGATGGACAGAGTGAAGATAAGGTGAAAAACTGGGGGGAATTAAGATGATGAGGCTCGTAAAAAGAGACATCCTCACACAAATAAATCAGATCCTTTTGAAATGATCAGTTCGTTTTTAACAAAACTTTGGGCACCAAAGTTGTGCTTTTGGAAACATACTATGTGAGTTGTGCATCATGTCCAGTAGCTGTTAATAGTAACCAATGGTTTCATCCGCAGGCTGTTTGGACACAGTGGAGCCTGCAGTGCGTGTGGACAGTCTATACCAGCTAGTGAGATGGTGATGAGAGCACAAGGCAATGTTTACCACCTCAAGGTGAGTGGCATTATGTAATTACTCAAACAATTACATTAGCACATCGTTGCGCTGTTATCAGTGTGGTCATCGTGGTTATGAGATGATACAAGAGAGTCACAGTGGCATCTCCTCTTTCATATTTCTTCCCAGTGTTTCACCTGTGCAACCTGCAGGAACCGCCTGGTCCCTGGTGACCGCTTTCACTACATCAACGGGACTATCTTCTGTGAACATGACCGGCCGGGAGCAGGTCTGCTCAGTGGACACCCAACCTCACTGCAGACCAGCAGCATGATGTCTGATCAGAAGGTGAGTCGGATCATTATAGACTTCAGAATAAACTATTCAATATTAGTAATACCATTTGAAACATTGACCTTATCGTCATCTTTAAGAAACGCCTTTAATTTGACATTTGTCAGATGTGCACACTTTTATAAACCTTTTTACAACACATGAAGACAATAAAAGCATAAGCTCTTACCCAAGTAGAGTCCGTAGATTTTTTCTCAACCACTGTATATGTTTATGTATTATACACTGTCTTTGGCAGTCCGTCAGAATTCATAAATTTGTTCATACATACATACATAAATCTGGGTTAAAGTCACAGTATGAAAAGAGTTCAAGAGAACTCAATGGGCAGTCCAAATTTAGTTTCCCTCCAAATGAGGCCCAAAATTTAACCGAATTTCCAGAATGAATGTGCATTTCTATCCACTATTGTTGTGTGAATATGGTGGATGGGACATATTGAGATTAAAAGATGGTGACGCTAATAATCCGCTTGGGATATGGCACAAAGAGATGATGTAATTAAAGAAGCACCAATTAAATGTCAAATGATGGAAATCTGTCTAGAAAGCGTGATATGACAACATGACTGTTGCAGTGTACCAGTGACGGTCATACCAGACCTTTGCTGTACACTCACAGTTTCATTAGGTCTAGGAAAACATTATGGTTTAGCTTACAATAACTATGTTACTTATGTGACATTAGTTAGAAAATGTACCTGCATTATTTGCTCGAGTTTAGGTGCATAAATATATCTCTGTCAGGTCGGGTTAGGGTTGACTTGTGGTTTCAAGCTGGCCATAAACAGCAGTCTCCTGAATGAAAGGCTTGTGCTTGTTTGGCCCATCCATCTGTCCCTGACCTCCTCCGCATGCAGACACTTTGCTCTTTATACTAGTTTTCCTCATTTCCTGCTTTGTAGTAATTACGACAGGTGCTAGAGGTTGTTGCCCAACACACATTAGCTGCCATACAGGTGACCTGTATGGTAGTTTTTCTGATGTGGAATGGCTGAACAGGTGGATGAAAATGCATTTATGGTGTGAAAGCACAGGTGTTACTAGTGCCATTTACTACCTCTTGTATCTGCTGTTACAGGTCTGCTGAGGAGGAAGAGGATGGAAAACCAGATGTGTGCCTTCTCCCCCCACTTTTCTCCTCTGTTTCTCCTTTACCCTCCTCCTCTACCTGTAAATCCTGCCATTGGCTGACTTCATTCTGATGGACTGTCACTCCACAGTCTGGATGTAGTCATACTGCTACAGCTCCAGTGTTGTGTTGGAGGCTCAAGAATGCTGAGGATGGTTGGAAAGTGTTGATACAGTAGAATCTTGTCTGCTGTGAACTATGGCCATATTACTGATAAGAACTGACATGGAAGACTGTCATGGAAGTATCACGTTTGTGTGATTTCAGCGGAATCATCGGTCACCTTTACCCAGCGAGCCAATCAAAGTTGGTGTTGAATAAACAACACTGACAGCAATGTGATTCCTGCTGAAGATGAAGTATATTTCCAAAACAATCAGTGAGACCACACGTGTAGTGAGACCATATGTTGGTTTGAGGAAACATGTATGGATCTCCTGAGTCATGGTGTCAGCTGCTGGACATTTGCTTCCACACTTCAAGAGACAGCTGAACAACAAAACATCTATATTGATACTTAGACTTGTTCTCTGTGTGATGCTCTATGAAATATTCAACAAACATGTTAGTGTCTGGGTTTTTCTTTTGTTTTGTTTTTTACACAGTGTGTCAGGGGAAGTTATAGTCCGAAGTGATGGCATTCCTACCAAAGACAGAAGAGCTTGAATTCTCCAACTTTTGTACAAAACTGGTATCTTCTGGTAGCTAAAATGCACTTATACAGGACCAAACCATGTTTTGTCATGTTTTAGCCCATAAACTACTAATTGTGTATAAAGGGCCTTTATTTACCTTTTATTAAGAGAGAGAGAGAGAGAGAGAGACACACAGAGAGAGTCAAGCCCTTATTTCTAATTACCCTGTCATCCAGTTCAAGCTGGGCCACAGATTTACATGTTTTGGTGTGTAAATGATTCATGCTTTCCTAAAGTTTTGTCTCGGGTCAGCTCCACTGGTGTTTATAGCTTCCTGAATAAACAAAAACTTCACCACCACACATGTCATAGACGGATTATGATCCTCATTAGCTTAATTCTCACTACCCAGCAGGCCACTAATGTTACAGCTTTGTAATGGTCTTTGTATGATGCTAGCAAGCTAACTGCTGGGTGCTAATCAAAGTTACACACGGCTGCCAAGCAAATGAATTCCTGCAGTTTCAACATTTGTTTTTTCTTAAATGGCGCCATATCTTTTTTTTTTTTTCTTTTTTTTAGGGCTATCAAGTAACTTCACAGCAGCCACACACACACACATGGTGTTTCACCTAGGGTTGAGTCGTAGCAGCGGAGGTGTCAAACAAGCACAGATATGTTTTTGCATGTTGTCAAAGCCTCAAAGGTTGTGCTCCCAACGCTGTGATTTACAGCTATGTGATTTGACAAACAAGCCATTCATTTATGTGACCCCTATCACCCACTTGCTCTTAAATACACTGGTCTGTGCAGCTGACAACAGAGCAGCTGTGCTTAACTCTTTTCATTCAACATAATGCTAATCCGGCAGTCTGACACTTACCAGAAGAACAATGTTAGTAGACCTTTGCAGAGGTAGTTCTCAAGTCATGCTGGGGATACTCAGATTGGGACGGGAATATTTAAATGACTTTATTTCTGACCTGGGCAGCCCACAAAAAAACTGACGGGTATATCTTATTTTTCTGTCTTACTTCACAGTTTGTAGGCAGTCAGGCACTCCAGATGCTGAAACGTATCGGCACAAGGACTGAAAAGGCGAGTTTTTAATGATATGTCCCCTTTAACGTCTTCATGTTAAAGAAAACTATGGTGTATTACAGATGGATCTTATTTCTGTAGCTTTGGCCATTGATTCTGTCAGTGATGATAACATAACTTGTCATGATACGTAACATCAAGCCATCTAAAAACAACCTGTGCAGTCCTTAAAAGCAGCAAAGCCATAGATTCAGCCTTTGTTGTTACATTGTGACATGTGTATATGAAGGAAGAGAAGTCTATAGAGCTTCGAACAGTGGAGCTTCTTCTCTGTATTTCACCTTTATTCCCCAAAGGCCTAAACCTGATTCCAGTAAGTAAGCTGTTCTGGGTACAGCATTACGGAGATTTATACAATGATTCCTGACTTTGGTAGGAATGCAACAACAGTACTTCAGATCACAGCCCTCCCTCCATATGAATGGCCTTTCTTTAAGCTTTCTCATGATGTACCTTCTCTCCTTCAGCTGTTAATGGTCATCAGACATCATGGACACTTTTAGAGTCCATACAGTGTTTGTAATTGTGTTTGGAAAGAATATTCTACAAGCCATTTAGCAGCAGTGACATATACTGTGCGTTCTAAATGTTTATTGCAGTAATGGTCAAGTTTTTACAGTGTAAGCTCACCTGTTTATAGTTTATGAACAAGTGTCGGAGGATTAGGAAGTGCACTAATAATCCTGTTGTGATGTGTACTACAGTGTATGAGTCATGTTTTCTGTGTTGCACTTTGTGTTTTTTTTCAGTCAGGTCTTTGGGTTTTGTTGCTCTTAACTGTGTATGAAAAGAAATGAAGTCCTCTCAGAAGAACTAATAATAATGTAGCCTTTGAGCAGCTACAGCTGCAGTAAGTGTGTAGCAGCAAGTTACAGTTAGCAGCTTCAGACTGACGAAGAAGTAAGAAACGCTGGCGGTTCTCAGACAAACATGGCTGATTACCCCCAGGAATGGGATTTCAAAGGCCCGAGCTGAGGCCATTACAGAAGCAATTAAAGTGGGATGCGCTGGAGGCCTGCATGGGCTTTAGCTGCGCTCCAGTGTTGCAGCCTAATGAGGCCTAATCTGGTGAGCTGGTCTAATTAAAAGGGAGGGAGCTTTTTCCTGTGGGCACCAGGCAGCCAGCAGTTTGTGCTCTCTTTAACCGTCTGAGGAGTCAGAATATACATTGTTTTAAACCTTAGGAAGTTTCTTCATCTTCATTCTCTGTCTGTTCAAATTAAAACCTTTAACTTGACATTTTTAACATGTTGGCTGGTCTCTGATCTTTCCAGGGTTTCTCCTCTGGTTTGTCATGATTGCTTTTTGGCACGTCAGACACGTTTTAAATGAGTCTTTTTATATGTACATTTGGCATGGAAACTACAAGATCATCTTGTCCACACTGATTTTAGGACTGTTCCTTTTCCATATTGTTTGTGTGGCTTTCTGCAGAGCAGAATTAAAGGCTGAAGTGAAGCACGCAGGACTGGTGCAGGCACACATGAGTAGCCAGCTGTGACTCTTCAAATTAACGGGCCCACATAACTCAGCAGCTCCTCTCACAGGGTTCGTCCAATTAGCCTCACATTCACGGTAACAATGGGGCTTTTAATGCTAGTGTTTCAAAGTGCTCTTTCATAATGACAGAGGGCGAACACATTCCTCTGGTTTTTCAGTCATGACTCCAAGTGTGAGTCACACCGAGTTTCCTCTGAATCGACTGCAGCGCTTGTGTTCGTCTGTCCCCGCGGTGGCTTCAAATCCCTATGAAGAGCTTGTGCAGTAAATAATTGACAGGGTAAAAAAAGCTCCTTCCAACACAGATAGCTTCATGTTAAACGCAATTAAAGGGTCAATTAAATCAACTTACTAACCTCTAAACCGTTGAAAGTGCTGTGAGAGGCTCCCATTGTAGCACATTTCTACTGAAGAAATAGTTTCAAATAGTAACATTCTTACTTTATATTAAACCAAGACATGCTGTTCGGCTGAGGAAAAGTTGCATTATTCAGCTCTACTAATGGAAATGTCAGTCTTTGCCCCACTTTGCACGACAAATGAATTGTCGTGCAATCTTGTGCAGATATTCCTGGTTTGGTAATCCCCTCACTTCTCAAGGAGCGCCGGCATCCAGCTCAATAATTCTGTCCGTGCACTACTTTAGTGACTTTATGACCAAACAGCTGCCAAACTAATGACATTCCATGTTTTGCAATCATTTTAATTAAAGATTCATAAAAGCAGGTAAAAACCCTGCAGTGCATACATAATCCTATGTGTGCCTTGAGGATATAAACTGCAAGCGATGCAGGTTTCTCTCCATGTGCACTATCTTCAAACGCCCCCTCCTGAGAAGAGAGTTGTCCCCCTCAATCGACTATATCATTGTGAACATATACTTTTAAATAATATGATAATATGCATTGAAGACTGGGTCACCCCTCCATGTGCCTAACAGTGGTTTGGTCCACTGTACCAACCTGCAGCTCCACAATCAGCAGTCTGTCAGAGTGTGTATGGACAGTCTCTGGAGTGTGTTGCTGGAGGCTGACCTTCAGCGGTCACTTTGCAAAAGCGGAGACAGAAGATGAGTCTGACGTTTTTCTTTACTTCTGCCACTCTAAAGAGCACATGTACAGTTATAACCAGACTGCATTTTGTTTCATTCATTAACTCCCAGTCGAATGCTGTGTGACGGCGCAGCCATGATGTTGCTACTCAGCCGCGGCATCTGTTCACATGCTCGTTCAACCCTGAAGTTATTTACCTTTCAGTTATCCAGTATAGTTTAATGGTAGTTATCAGTGTGTTCTCTATACAGCCTACATTTAGTATAACTCCATCGGTTAAACAATATTAAATGGTGGCACCACTTTATCTTGTTTTCACTAGTGGGCAGTGTTTTTACGTGTGATGGCGTCCTCGTCAGCCTCAGATAGACTTCACTGCATGTTACCAAATGTAAGTATGCTAACACAAAGACAAAGGCTGTGATAGACAACTGACAAACATCAACACATCAGCATTTTCATAGTGTGAAAGTTAGCATGTTCCCATCTGAGGGAAGGGGTCGCCATGTTTGATCAGTCAAAATGTTGTTCATTAGAGCCTGCATGGCTGTTAGATGTGTTAATTCCATGTTCCAACACATCTTATCAATCGATTTAAAGATTCATTCCAGTGAAAGTGCCTGTTTACTATTCTAAATGAATGCTCTATATCCTGTATCTAAACTGAGCGGCATCTGCCTCAGCTGGCTGCAGACAACGCAACACTTAAAACGCATCGTATAAAAAGAGAAATCGAAATATCTTATTTATAACAAGAAGTGTATTTGTTCAGTGCATCGTCCTCTGAACACCTCAGGGTCATTTCTTCTGGAAGTTCTTTCTGATGTGTGGACAGTGACGTGGCTGTTATCTAGCCTGTCGTGTCGTTTAACGCTCTGTCAAACTATATGTACTGTTTGTCGACCGTACGCCGTGTTATTGACTTTGAATCTTGCTAGCATGATGTTAGTACTCTGGCTAACAGCTGAGCCGAAGGGTTCAGTGAGCTGAGCGGAGTTTATCTCCCATCGCTGAGTAGTATCTAAGGTCTGTCCTATTTACCGGAGTAGTAAACAACGTTTCCATTACATACGAAACGGATAGGACTGTAATGACATTTTCAGCTATTAGTCTATTAGTCAACTCTAAGGAGTTGCCAGTGAAACAGAGTAACTGTCTGTGAAAAAGGTTATATTTTGATCGCAAAACACATGGAAATATACACAAATGGTCTCAATGTTTTTTTTCTTTGGCAAGTGACAATGGTATAGACAGGATATATATATATAAAATTGTTGGGATGGACAGATTGACAGCAAACAGATTTACATCAGTTTCCTATTGACACAACCAGCAGACACTGAGGCACATGGTCTTCCTGACATCCTGTCCACTTTTAGCTCAAGGACATATCGGACTTACAAGCATTTTAATATAAAATGTTTAAAAATGAACTCAAAATAATCACAGAATGTGAAGAAATAACAGTTTGAATGTTTTGTCAAAGACAACCACTGTACGCTCAGGGTTTCAGAGATATCTACTGAAGTTAGCATGCTAACCAGCTAGCTCTAGCAGGGATGTTATAAGAGAGGGGATATTTTGAATACAACAGTAACACAGATGGCGGTTTTATAATCTTTATAATAATGATAATAACTTTATTTATATAGCACCTTTCAAAAACAAGTTACAAGGTAACAAAAAGGCACAACAAAAATAAAACATAACAAATGCAATGGCCTGACAACAACATAATAAAACCACCAAGAGAAATAAAATTGGACTTCAAAAATAAGAAATTTTAAGTCACCCAAAGTAATCTTACAACGATAATAAAACAAAATTAAGAGAAGGCCAATCGATAAAAGTGAGCCTTTAGAAGAGATTTGAAAGAAGCCACTGAGCTTGCCTGCCTGAGAGGTCCACAGCTGTGGAGCGCGGACAGCTAAGGCCCGGCCACCTTTTGTGATGAGACGGGACCTCGGGAAAGCTGTGCCGGCAGATCTCAGGCAGATCTCTTGTTGCACTGATGTGAGCACACAGTTGAGAGCCATCATAGTTTCAGCTGATTTGGTGCAGCTGCAGACACTTGTAATATTCATGGAAGAGGAGGAAATTACTCAGATACACAGGATTACCAAGTTAAGTTCAGGCTCTTCAGGCAAACATTGAGCTCTTGAATTTGTTCAAGTGCTCTGACGGGATGACCTAACGGCGGATATAATGTTTTTTTCTTGGCTGGTAACAGCGTTTAATGCTAACATTGGCTGTTTAGCTTGTAAAGGTAGCCTGTAGTTAAAGTGAAACTCTCGCCGAAAAGCAACCGAGGCTTTATTTGTGATTGAATGAGAGTCAAACCTTCATGTAAATGCATAATTACGACGACAGAGGCACTTTTAATATTTACCGTAGTTTAGTTTTCGGGCAAGCTAATTTTCAATGGGGTGCAGGGGCACTTTTACGCTAGCATCAAAATCGCTATTTTTAAAACACTAAGAAGACTCGACATAACATGAAACTTTGCTCGTAGCATCACCAGGGTCTCTACACATGAACACGAGCATTGAAAACATTGTTTGTGTACGCAGAGTTTACTAAAAAAAAGAAGGTTTTTGAACTACTCACCATAGAAGCTGAATCTCCGGCGCGCCGCCGTCATGGCAGACAAAAAGTGTCGATCCCCGAGTGCGACCTAACAGGCAGGCTTGAGGAGCAGTCCACCATTACTCTCCTGCCTGTCAGGCAAACTCGGGGATCGACACAATGTTCTCAATGCTCAACAGTAAAGTTGTAGCAGGTCAACAGGTCATTGTTTCTGTACAATATACTGTATATTATTCAGCATTCAAATGAAACAGTTATCAAAACTAGTGTATGTGTTGTTGATGAAGGTTCTCAGTCATCCAGGTCATGGTAATTCTAAGTGCTGTATCGTAGGCAACTGGACTTGTTCCAGTTTCTTGAAGATGCTTCACCTAGTCCCAGCAACCCTAATGAAGGTAGGTTGGGTCAACAAGTGGCCCAAAAGACTCTGAAACTCAGAGCTCACACATTTCCTTCACGACTCTGTAAGGACACTCCCACACAGAGTTTAAAACCCTGCGACTCCCCTTCAGTTAGTTAGAACTGAAGCAGCCTCTTGGATGAGAGGTGAAACATCTTCAAGAAACTGGAACAAGTCCAGTTGCCTACGATACAGCACTTAGAATTAGAGCATATCTTGATTAATGTCCTGATACCTAAAGATTTCTTTTTTCAAAGTGTTCATTCATTTGTAGCCATTACATGATGAAATGACACTGTGGAAAACTGAAATTGTCGTGGAAGACTGAGATAAAAGAGATAGATTATAATTAGAACTCCAAAATTAAACGTAAACAGTTTGGTCACAGATATTGTCATAAACATCATGGGGCTGTGTATGTATGTACATATGAGGCCAATTGTAAGTCATACCCTCTGAAAACTTATTCTCCTCATCTTGTGTCTTTGCAGTCTTGCTAATTGGTTCTTGAATTCGTCAGGCTAATTAATGATATGCAGATGAGGCTTGATTGGTTTTGAGTGTGGCATGGATCTCACACCATGGAGGGAGATTGGGAGACCCCCCTCTTTGCTTATCAAGATATGGAGATAATTGCAATTAAAGTCATTTGCATGCGTTAATGAATTTGTCTTATGCTTGTCATGATCACAGACATGCAGTAAATAATTGATTTCCTATCAGCACTGAGCATGTCAAACTGCCTTTGTCACGACTGTGTGAAGTCGACAGACTGAAAGCTACCTGTGTTATTTCACTGCCAGAGAGAAACATTGTGCTGCTTCTCCTTTAGAAGTGTATGTGAATGTGATTAATATGTAAAGGTGTGTCCACCACTCGGAGCAACAGTCCTGACCCTGAGCTCACCCTTTAGCTTCACTTCTTCTCTCCGTCTTTCATTACCTGAAGGTGTGGCCGTGCTCATAGGTTAGCTTTACATGAAATGTAATCATACAGGTTGTTTCAGATGTGAACACTGGCACATGCCAGTGGAACGTAACGGAATGAGGTACTGCTTGCAGCTACAGGCGTGGTTTATGTGACGGCTCCTAAAGAGGTGGGCACAGATGTCCTCACTGGAAGGAGAGCAAAGAATGGCTTTTCTCTTCTCACCCCTCAATTCATCAAGAGATTTATAAACTTGCTGGTGATGGCCTCTCTCAATGAGTCATATGGTTTGTTGATCTGACTGGTTGAAGTTAGCCTGGGATAGACGTTGATAGATAGAAGGTTCTTCAAATCTCCTGCCTAGTATTTCTAGAAAGTATCTGCTCTTTTCAGTTTCCCAAGGTGTCTTCCCAGATGCTTGTGTGTATCAACCTATCTGGCAATTGGTTCATACAAGCAAAACAAAAAATCTAATTTTACAAGTAATCCTTTTCTTTAGATCAAAGTCATGGTTTTCATAAGAATAAAGATATTATGAGGACGTGAAAGACTGCTCTCTGCTACAGAGTATTGAAATAAACCTTTTGTAATTTTGTGACTGAATTCTTGAGTTATAGGACCTTTCTTGTAAAATGTATACGTATTCATAACATCATGTGCTATTTTGACTTTATTTTCCCTTAAGGCTCATTTACGCCCCCTTTACCTAACTGAAAAACAAGTACCTCTGTTATAAACCAGCTAAGCGTCACTGCCCACACACTTCAGAGTAATACAACAACTAGTGGGCGCCGCTAAGATTCAAATCTGTGTTGCACGAACATCCACTTTTCCTTCCCTATCGTCCAGCTCACAATGTATTCCCATCCAGTCTCATCCCAGCTGTTCTGTAGTAACGGTTTGTCTCTGTGCTTGGACCTAGTGACATCTTACAGATGTTTAAAGCTTAGCACTAACTAGTATAACCTCTCCTCAAAAAGTTCTGCCATTTTTAAAACTTTTCTCCCTCATGTTGTAGTTGTGTCTTTCTTTCCCTATTATCTATACTGCTACACTGCCCCACACGACTACCTGAGGTACTGATCTTGTGAGCTTTCAGAAAACGTGAAAAAAAAAATGACGGGAACAAAAGGCCTCGTCCATATCTATGTAAATGAGCCTTTAGCAGTGACCCAAATACCAAACAGTCCCATTGTGCATTAACATGGACAACACAGATGAACCGCACACATACTGTAATGAGCAAGAGCAGCAGCGAGAGTGATTGGTTTAATGAATTCAAAAAGAAACAGTCACGATTGTGATATTTTTGGTGAGACAGAGAGCTCAACGTGATGCTGCTCATCTGGTCAGTTCAGCATGAAAGATCAGCTTTTCTTTCAGGCACGGTGTCGAACACAGAGCACATTGTGGATGTGAGTGAAACACACTCAGCTGCAAATCTTTAAGCTAAATATGCTGCTCTCATGTTAGAACACGTTTTATAAAGTACAACCAGCTCTGGAGAAGAGAGCCTATGCAGATCCAGACCCTATGGAGGAAAAAACACCCAGAGGCACTTCAGATTCTGCTCTGATCTGAAATCATTCACAAATGGAAGGAGAGCTCAGACATTACTTTTACATTTATCGTATTAAAAAGTGGATTTATCTTCTCTCCTGACTGCAGCAGTGATCCGTGGAGGTGGCCTCCACTGTTGGGTGTTTATGTTCTAAAATGTTTATGTGGAGCTGGGGGGGAAATGATCTAGGGGGAAAAGCAGAGAGAGAACCAGAGTCTCTGCTGAGTGCTGAGTTCAGCCAGAGGTTGACCACACCCTCTGTGGGTGCTGTTGCTTCCCCACTCTCTGACTCTACTGGAAGGAGCCAAATGAAACCCACCGTCACTCTGAAGAAACAGAATTTCTCTGGCCTGAGATGGATGTAAGAACACAACTCAACAACATACAAAGGTAGAGTTGTTTTTTTTAAAAAAAAAAGTTGTTATGTTACATATTATATCTTTGAATAACTGTCAACAAATGCTTTGTTGACATGCAGAACCAGGACGATGAAGAACCAGGACGATGACTGAGGTTGTTGTTGTGTCAGCGTTTCGATCTGAAACAGGTCAATTCGGGCACACATGACACACATGATGGACAGCTATCAACAACGCACCAGGTTCATCATAGATAATATAAAAACTCCACGTTACATCTGAATTACATTGTTCACATCCTGCTGTGGCCTTTGTCATTGGTCCTCTTCATGTCATGTATTTAGCAGTGATTATGGGTCGGTCACCTGATAACTCTGAGCTTATCCAGCCCAAGTAGGAACACCTGAAGCTAATCCAACTCATGCAATGCATTGTGGGATACAGCAAAAACAAACAAAAAAACACAATTCTCAACTAGATTTCGGAGGAGCCTTTGAAACCGGATGAACATTCATACTTTCGACGTGGAGAGGGGTCCAACAGCAAATGTCACATCAGGGCAACGCAGCTTTGAGAGCCAACAGGAAGACTGTAGTGTCCTGAGGTGAGAACTCTATGTCTTTATGGTCATCGGAAGTGGACTGTCGCTTACTTTACTGCCACAGGAGAATAAAAAGAAAGGGGTTTACTAAGTGCTTTGAGCTTGTTTTCAAGTCAGGATTAGAAGGCCAGTAACGAAAATTCTGCATCTGTTTGCATAATTATGTGACTTTATTGTCCAGGACTAACACTAGGCCAGGTAGGATTGGCCCGTGGCTGCTGTCTGAAGAACAGCATTGTGTACAGTACCATGCTGAAAGTCCTGTGAGGTAAAGTCTGTAAATATTAAATACATTTCTAAAGGGGGGAAAGGAGTGATGGTTCTCTGGCTCTCACACTGTAGTTGGGCCTTCCTGGTGTAATGGGACACATACCATTAATGCCGCCTTCTCACTCACCTTCCCTCCTGAAGGTCAAGGGATAATGAGTGTCCATATAAGCTTTGAAAGAGACTCTTCCCCTTTTTGGTCATTGGGACACAGTGTTTGAGGGCAACAGATATTGCTGATGTTTTAGTAAAAAAATTCGAGCCGCATCAGTTCCTACAATACGAGATGGAGATGCTGCGAACTTGAGTGTGAGTCTGAGGCAGGGACATTTTTTGTGAGACGGGGGGATGGGGTAGTAATTTCATCCAATCAGAATACTTTGAATAATTAAACTGATCATCTTAATTAGCTCAATTAAGTTGATTTGACCACGGAACATTGCCATATGGCGCAAGGAAACAAAAGAGGGGGGAACTAATTAAAAGTAAAATAATGAGGATTTTAATTAACTGGTTCCCCAGACGTCAGCAAGCGGGGATGTGGAGTTGTAATTAAAAAGTCCTGTAGTGCTGGCAACATTCTCTCCCTCTCTGTTTTAATAACGGCAAGGGCTCCATCCATCTAATTAAATCTGTAAATGAATTAGCAACATTGAGGGTCCCTGCTTGAGCTTTACACCCCACCTCCCACAGCAAAGCTTCAAGATAGTTCTCATAATTCTGTAATAATAGGGAGGGATGGAAAAAGAGGCAGATGATGAATAGTGAAGGAGTTGTTTCTGTTTTAACAAAAGCAGAAATCTCTTATTGCTGAAGCAGTGACGTCCTCCAAATGTTTCCACCACGCTGCACATTGCTTATTGCATCTGTGGGAAAACATCAAATGTACAAGTTCAAATGCTTGAATAATTCTATAGACAAGCAGCAATCATATGAGCGGCATTGTTCAGACACACACACACGTCACACACACACACACACACACACACACACACACACCCACACAAGTCACAGAAGAATTACAAATCCATGATTATCAATCAATCAACAGGTTTCGTACCGTTTTTTTGTAAGTTGGGGAATAAAATATGGTTTCTCCTTGTTATTTGTATTAATGGAACATACGCGGCACAGTGAGGACAGGGTTTACCCTCGAGGAGACCTCTGCAGTTACCGGGGAGTATGTGGAGAGAGCAGCTCAGCTAACAAAGCAAATAGATTTGATTCAAAAATATACAGTGTATCCACAAACAGTATGGAATCAACTGTCACATCTGAACCACATGTCTGAGTGGGCAGAGAGTCTAGCCAGTTAGCTAAAGGTGAATGGATAAATTGTGGAAACAAATTCATATACAGTGTTTCAGAATTTTGAGGGATGGACCTCTGACCCTCTGGGGGAGTCTGTGGCCAAAGTCCCCTGGAAGAAATGTTTGAACACATTTGTCAGGCACAGATCAGAGACAGTTGGACTACCAGCTAACATGAGGATGGACTAGAGACAGATGGACTACCAGCTAACATGAGGACAGACCAGACACAGATGGACTGCCAGCTAACATGAGGACAGACCAGAGCGATGGACTGCCAGCTAGCGTGAGGATGGACAACAGACAGATGGAGTGTCAGCTGACACACCAGCATCACTCTCTGTGATTTGAGACCACATGTTCACCTGTTAGCTGTTCCTGCAGCGTTGACCAGAGGGACAGTTCAACCACTGAAGTTGTAAACCTACAGTACAAACCCTGCTTTGATACGAGGGAGAGGCAGCGTTACTCAGGGGCCTCGGACCAGAGTGTGTTTATGTTTGTGTGTGTGTGTGTGTGTGAGAGAGAGAGCGTGTGCCATCCAGCAGGGGGCGGGGCTTGACTGACTGGGAGTGATAGATGCTTTGCTGAACAACGTTTCTAGATAGGTTAGAGTTACTTTAAGTAGGGAAACATAGTTCTCAGATCATTATGAGACCATGCCAGGGCTCATTAGTCTTGAAATGGGAGGAACTGGTATCTTTTACAGTCTTTAGTATCCCACATTCCATTGTACCACAGTTAGTTTTGAAGTGGGCATCACGGTGAGTCCTCTGTAGCGTCTCATTTCAGGAGTTCAGCCTTCTTATCTTCTCTGAAGGACCAACATGTCCTCACTCCTCTGATGACAAACAGGACAGAGATGATTTCATGCTTAGAATAAACTAATGCTGAATGTCAGTGGTAGTAGTACCCAAGCCTTTTGACGGTCAGCCCTCCTGGCCGCGTCTTCAGTTTGGTTTCCAATCACCAGCATGCTGTATGCTGGTCACAGGTTGATGCAGTGTTGGTTACGTCACACGTTTATGTGGAAGTAAACAGAGGTTAGAGGTAAAAACACCAGGAGACACAATGGAGAGAGGTCCTCAGGAATGACTTTCCATCGGGCAAGTTGTAATTGTTGGCCATGTTGCATGCTCTCCAGAGATGACAAAGAAATGCAATGATGAGAATGCAAACAGGAAACAGCTGATCAGTCATATGAATTGAAGTGAATTCGGTATGTCACAGTTTATTCAGTACGTCTGATTCCATCAAACATTCTGCGGATTAACTCTGATTTGCAAAAAAAAAACACCTCAAACGAGCATCCAAATGTTTATAGCAAAAAAGAGGAACTTTCCTCACAGGTTAGAACACACAGATTCCCAAACGCTGTAGTGGTAAAAATTCCCAGACAGCCTGAATTACATGTGGCTGTTGTCAACTGCACTGTGAAGAATGATCTATTTTGGAGTTATAGTTGAGACCTGCCGGCAGCCTGGGATGACGAAGACAGGCTGTGTAATGACAGCCAGAGGTCTGCAGTGTACCACAGCAGCTGTCCATCCATGATCTCATGATCAGCTGCTGCCCATCACCTCTCTGCCTCCATCAGCCTTCAAGATGGGCTGTGTTTTGTTTATGACTCTGTGTGTGTCGTCACTCTCCCCGCTCCTCTGAGTGGCACAGGCGAGGTGCCAAGCCGGTCCTCAGTAGGCCCACCAGGAGTACAGGCTTTCATTAGCACTCTGTAATTAGGAACAGATGCAATTTGCAACACGGCGCTCGGCTCACACAGTGGCTCACACACACAAAGCTTACACACCTTCCAGTTCCTACCGACACATGCTGTACTTCAATCACTGACACAGACCTGTGCCCTGTTTCACCTCACAGACATACAGAAGGTGTCGTTCACATTTACAGTCCTCGGTGCTCTCAGAGCATCTTGAATTGAACATATGATTTTCTTCTTCTTCAAGAACTGTGCATTAAAAAAGGACTTCTAACTCCATTAATCCATATTTCTGATTGAGCAAAAGGAAGCAGCTTGCGGAAGTGGTCCCTCGTACTGCTGAAATCATAGAGAAATCATGATGAAATCATAAAATGTCTGCCTTTCTTTTGAGCTTTTCAGCTTCTTTAGCCCAGTGTTTTGAATTAATGGCCATTTTCTGTACAGTTTAGTCTCATACCTCTCCTCTTCCCGCAAAGGATGAATAAATTGATAATTAACAACAAAAAACAGAGCTAAAGCAAGAGAGAATATTTCTAAATCTGGGTAACAAAGTGAATAACTGAATTTCCAAAAATTGAAAAACTATACTACTTTAACTAAATTAGTCTTTGAAGTCTTACAGTTGTAATAGTTATGTTACTGCAATTTCCATATCGTTTTCCTTGGAACCGAGACAGGCTGGTGTTTCTCTTTTAAAAAATTATAATTCACATTATTTGCTTTTCTCTTTTACAGCTGGTCATTCCTGGAGCCTGAACAAACATGTCTGCAACCCTACACCCCTGTCCTCCCTCTGCCCTCACCGCCTGCACTACACTTCCCAGTTCCCCTCAAATCTCCTGATAGTCCAGATACAATATCACTAATATCCCTAATTGCCTCATTAAATTGACACACAAGCCAGGACCAAGGCTGAGGCAAGGACCCTAATTAGACACCTAAACATGAAGCCAAGGGCGTTTTATGGAGGGGCACTTTGGGGAATGTTTTAATGAGGACATGGTGCTGAGAATAGCTTTAGAGTCATTTGTTGACGCAGGAGCTGCACCCGGTGGCCAGCACTCCCTAACCTTATTCACACACACACACACACACACACACACACACACACACACACACACACACACACACACACACACGTGGCGAGGCCACACATCGACTGTTAAAAAGTCCAAAACCTGGAGTGCTGGAGTGCTGGATAGAGTAAACTACATACTGAGAAGTTTTTACATTTTTTTGTAGAGGGAGTAAAATTGTAATTGTCACCAGGGTGAGAGTGGCATAGGAGACTACTAGTAGTAGTAGCAGTACCAGTAGCAGTAGCAGTAGTAGTATACAATAGTGCATTTCCATGACGTTGTGGATCTCATCCAAAACAGATTTTAAAAAGAAAGAAAAAGAAAAATGGGTCAATGAAAGTCATAAATTGCATCAGCAGGGGCTGAGATGCTGTATAATGACTTTAGTCCCTAGTGTCAGTTTCCAGAACCACCATATCCTACATTTCCCACAATGCAACTCGATAGTGTCTGTAATTTCCAGTTAGTGCCACAGGCTTCCTGTTGTAAAATTGTAGTCTCAAAGCAGAGGGAGCAAAAGAAAAATAAGCCAATGAACTGTTTATTCTATTATTCTTGCCACATGGACATTTTGAGCAAGACGGCCTTATTCAGCTTGTGTTTCTGGCAAATTCATAGTCAAACTGCACAGAGTGCTAATTATATGTTACCCTATAATGCACAACAGATATATCCCAATACGGGGCGCTTTATACTATTTAAGTATAAAGCTCTCCCACAGAAAACACTGCTCCTGCACTGCCTTCAACACAACTAAACTGGTTTGGAGTTGAGCCTTTACTTCCATAACATGTGGGCGTCCATATGTAAGCCATTATATAAATTAGTATTTTTATGTATTTATTATAAGATATACACTCCAGTCAGTCAGCAGACATACAGTTGCTACTGCTGTTGCAACGTTATTTTAGATCACACTACCGTGCTCTACATGGCCCGCCCTACACTGCCTCTGATTGGGTACATCCTGCCCCTTAAGTAATGCGCATGTGAAACTCTAACCACAGATGGAACAGAGGCGAGATAGCTCACTCGCTCCACAGTGTGAAAAGAGAGGCTGCAGCAATGCACCATATGAAAAAATAAGTACATAAACCTATTCTACAAGAACCCATAAATAATAGTATGAACCTGAAAATTAGCATATTATGGCATCTTTAATTTACGTTATAATCCGTTTACACATAGGCAATACAAAGTGATTAGTGGGGTTGGCTGGACTGTAGAAACCAGCAAAGGCAATTAAAAATTCCAATCTCCTCCAGTCAGGCCTCCCTTCAAAGCCACTCCTTCAAAACACATAAATCCCACTGCTTGACTAAATGGACTGCCCTGTAGCACCTGCTGGCCAGCTGGGGGAAGTATAAGTGGCGAAATCACTCTGTTCAACACACATTAGTTTTTAAGACCAACAAATAAAAACATAAACTAACACCAAAATGCCACAATCATGTAAACACGAACAAAACAGCCATCACAAACATACCCTGGCCTGAAAAAGGCTTCCCAGCACAACAGTTACTCCTGATGAGTGTGTAGCAGCTTTGATATGGTTACTTTCAACTGCAGAACACCACTCGGACCAGAAATCAGAATCTGCACATTTACTTCCAGCGCAAAAGCTTCCCAAGTTTTGCCGGGAAGGTAGAGCTACGTCACGATAGCTTCTTTGTGTACCGTTAATTAAAGTCATCCATTGTAACGTAAAAGTGTGATGGGTAGAATGCATGAAAGCTGGCAGGTATGTACAGTAGTGGTCAAAAGTTTCACACCCATAACCCTAACCCTCGATCTTTATTAGTCCCACCATGGTTCCATTTGCATTATCACAGCAGCAAAGGTGATGACAAAAATAGAAAGAATCAATTAAAACCAATAATAATAAATAACTAGAAAATATGTTCGAAAAAAAATGAAGTGGAAACAGCAGTAAGAACAATATAAATGGCAAAAATAGAATTTAAAAACTTCAATTATTGATTTGAACTAGTCACAAAAATTACTTGGAGCCATTTTAAAGCAGTTACAGGTCCCGAGATCAACTGTACAAACAACTGTTTGTTAGTATGAAGTTCATCAGGAAGAAAACACAAACTATCACCTGCTGCTGAGAGAAAACTGGTCAGGAGGGTCAAGAGTCAACCAGAAACCATCAAAAAGCAAGTCTGCAATGAATTAGAAGCTGCTGGAAGACAGGTGTCAGTGTCCACAGTCAGGTGTGTTTTACATCAACATGAGCTGAGAGGCTGCTGTGTTAGAAAGAAGCTGTTGATCCAGACGCAGCACCTTAAAGCTCGACTGAAGTTCGCTGCTGATCACATGGACAAAGAAAAAACCTTCTGGAGGAAAACTCTGAGCAGCAGTATGTTAGGAGGAGAGAAGGTGAGGCCATTAACCTCAAGAACACCATACATGCTGTCGAGCATGGTGCTGGTAGTATTATGCTGTGGGACTGTTTTCCTGCCAGTGGATCTGCTGCTCTAAAGAAAGTAAATGGAATAATGAAGAAGGAGGATTATCTCCAGATTCTTCAGGAAAACTAAAATCCTCAGCAGAAGATTGGGTGCAGTTAGGTGTTCCAACAGGACAATGATCCTAAACACACATCAAAAGTGCTAAAGGAACGGCTCAATCAGGCTAGAATTGAGCTTGTGGAATGGCCTTCATAAAGTCCTGACTTGAACCCCATCAGAACATCTGGACTGTGCTGAAGAAACAAGCCTGTGCCAGGAAGGCAAAAAAATTCGGTTGATCTTCACTGATTCTGTGAAGAGGAGTGGTTAAAAAGTCAGCCAGCGGACTACCAGAAGCCTGTGGATGCTATCAAAAACAGCAATCTAAGGTGAAAATGGCCAAGAGACAATTACTATTACTGTATGTATATTTTTGATCCAGCAGATTTGGTCACATTTTCAGAAGACCTATAATAAATTAATTTTTGAACCAAACTTCATGAATGTTTTTGTGGCAAAGCAGTTTATATTCCACTCATTCCATCACAGAAAACTGAGAGCTGTTGGAATCACTGTTGCTGAAGCCTGCCAACACACCCACAGCACCAGGGCCGTAACACTTGTATGTAGTTTGAAGGAAACAGTTGTCATGTATCATCACTGTGGCTCTTCCTGCTCAGCACAACTGTTCCATTCATCTCTGATGTGACTAATGACGGAGTCAAAGAGTTAAAGGCCAAATGATAAGGTGATATCTTTGCCAAACGCAGGTCATTATTTCCATTCCCCTCTTCAACACTGACCACCTCTGTCTTTATCTGCTCCACTGTCAGCAGAACCTCAGACACAGTCCAGGACTCTGGGCTCAGGATGCTTCAGAGGCGTGTGCAGGGCAACTGCAGCAGAGCCGAGGGCACAAAGAGCCCATTCACAAGAGCAAAACAGGAAGCAGCCATACCATCATGCTTCCTCCTGGAAGCCCGGGGATGAATTTCTGAACCATGTTTTTCTCATGCAAACAGATCACTTTTGGATTATTAATGTCAGATTAATTCTATCTATTCTACCTCTCCAAATTCTTATTCAAGGATGGTTATTAGCTGTAGCTCCAAAGGCATTAAATCAAAATGAGTTATGATTTATTAGATTTAGTGGGTATGCTGACACAGCCCATTCCAGACAGTAATTACGTTATATTCCATAGTATCGCAGCTGTTTTCTTCTCCATAAACCCCCTACAGTACCTAATTTCTAACAACAACATACAATTTCTATTGCTTAACCTTCAGACTCAAATTCTGTGTGTTAACGGAAAGCTATGTGACCTAACCTGACTCTATAGAACAATTCAAAATGAGCAAACCTGCAGGATCCAAAGAGGCACGTTTCACATTTCCCCAGGATGAGGCCGCCATCTGTTGAGTAAATAAACCTCTTCATTGGGTGTGAGGTAATGCAGTTTAATTTGATGTAATGTGATAGTCATCTGTAGGAAATTGCTTGTGAGCATCAAAAGCCACTGAAGCATTATGAGAGAAAGCAGCTGGGTGACCAGATGAGTCTGCCGCTCAGGAAGAGCGTTCAGTTTCTATCATGTTTCCTGTCCTGGATCTTTACTGATCAGCAGGGTGGGAAATAATCATGGCGACAAAATACCGAGGTGGAACTTAAATAACGGCTACAGTCGTGGTCAGAAGTTTCCATCCACTCATAAAGAACATGTATATCATGGCAGTCTTCAGTTCCAATGATTTCTACAGCTCTTAGTTTTCTGTGATGGAATGAGTGGAACACAAACTACATTCATGAGGTTCAACAATGAATTTATTATAGGTCTTCTGAAAATGTGACCAAATCTGCTGGATCAAAAATACACTTACAGTGAATTGGACGATCAGTTGTGGTGATTAGAGAATTCTGATTAGTAACAGCTGCTGACTTTTCTGGGCCCATTTTAATAGTGCTTGTTTGACACAGCCCTTAGACTCAGCCACAAGCACTACAATGGGAAGCTCTAAGGAGCTCAGCCACCTGGTCTTCTTCCTCTTAAAGGGGGAGACAGAAGTTAGTAAAGTTGTTCTTGCTGCTGTCCTCCAGAGAAGAAGAAGGATAATCTTTATTTGATCACATATAATGTAAACCGTGGTTCTCTGGGTTTAACCTTTCATGAGGGAGCAGTGGGCAGCCAACATACAGCGCCCTTCTGACACGAGGCGAAGGTCTCCACCATTGCACCAATAAACATGTTGATGAGAGCAACGCTCATAATCATGAAAGGGATGACGAAAAGGAGCATCCGTTTGTTGTGGGCTGTTCTTCTACTTCCACATCATCCAGTTTACCCCAGCCATCCTGAGAGTCCATTACAAGGACATCGGAGCCTGAGGCATGTTGTCAGAGTTGTTCATCTTTCGTACACAGCTGTAGCTGACCGACAGATATGACAGACAGAGTTGTTGGTGATGTTTCTTGTATCTTGATCCACACAGTTGTAGACCTTCCCTTTTAACAGCTGCACCCCAAGAAAGCCTTAGAAAAAAAGGCACCAGTAATAAGAGCAATGTCCCCGGTGGGTTAACCAGAGGAAATCAGAGCTTCCACAGCCAGTTTCAGTTTTGGGCCTGGATCGATCACCCTCAGTGGGAGAATTGTGTGTAGTAGGCATAAAACTTAGAGAATGCCCTGCATGTAATTGTTGCCTGAACTTGCCAGAAAAACATGTGGTCTACAGACAGTCGCCAACGAACCATCCACAGCATTCCAGGATGACTGGCAATAGCTCTTCTTCACAAACAGCAAACCAAGAGCTAGGACCTTAAAAGCATCTTTGCCTGGATGACAACAGAGAATACTTAAAAGGGACATATTCAGGATCATCACTCCATGCTTGTAGGGTGAATTCCAAGCATTTCCATAGCAATAGTGACAAACCTGAAGAGAATAAAACATAGAATCACCTGGACATGTATCTCTGTAGAGACAACACCTAGAATTTCTTCATGCTCTTTGCACCAGCGGAGAACTTTTTGGCTGAAGTCCAAAGATCTACTGCAGGGCCCACTGCGTGATAGGGAGCAGTCTTGGTTGGGGTTTAAGGAGGCAATTTTCCGTGTCGATGTCTGTGAAGCTGTCTGCTTGGTTGGAGTGGAGCTGGATCGTAACTGATGGAATGCCTGTCTTCCAGAGTCAAAATCTTGAAAACAGGAAGGTTGTCAATTTTTTTCTGTCAGTGATTTTGTCACCATTCTGTGTCTTAAAGCACAATTTATCACCAAACAACGGCACACCTAGTACACTAAAAATCTAAGTGACGAACAGCAGCAGCTCGCAGAGTAAAGCTGACTTCTCTATGGTCACACGCAGGAACACACGCACAGCTGACGATCTGCTCCCACAAACTGATGATAGCAATGACAAAGTCAAAGATGGTGTTTTGGTCCCGAAATGCCCAACTGAGAGCCAGCAGCACAAAGAATATGATGTTACTGATCTGGAACCGATTAGACATTGTAACAGATCCTTTGGCTGCTCATGGGGCTGTGTGCACATGATGCGAATACTGAGGAAAACAGCAAGCATGATAAGTGGAAGAGTTAACTTCTGACAATGCTCTGCAGTCTTCTCGTGAATGGCCTCCGGACCTGAGGCAATGGGGGTGTATCCCTGCTGCTGCTGCCACTAGGGTGTGCTCTCTCATAATTTCTGTTGAATCTACCGGAAATTCCCCATCATTATGATGAAGGAGCCCCATAATGATGGAAAATATAAAGCTCCAGAATGAAAAAGCATAATCCACTCAAACGTGATCATCCTTCCAGTCAGACAACCTGGAATATGGCTATCCAGGTGAAGACAATATGAACAATAAATATTGTTCCTGGTTGCCCCAGCCACCACAGCCACTCATCCACAGTTGAAGCATGGTGGGGAGTAGTCAGTGACCCTAGCCCATCCCAGCTGTAAGTAAGGTTGCATGTCATAGCAGCACAGCGTCCTGTTCTTGTTGTCAGGCAAACGGACGGATGGGATTTTTTCACCCACAGCTGGAATGTTCCTTCCTACCCGGATGGGGTGCCTCGCATGGCTTACAATGCAATCAGCTGACACAAACTGGTCAGCAGTCCATACAACAGCTGGGTGTGCCAAATAAAAAACACTCTGAGAGGGCATGTAATCATGTTGTGTCATGTAAAATTAATCAAGGAGGATGGTCTAGAAGAAATTACTTTTGTTGTGAATGGGGAACATACAAATAAAGTTTGACTGACCGATTGATTGATTCATTGATTGATTCATTGATTCATTGATTCATTGATTCATTCATTCATTCATTCATTCATTGATTCATTGATTCATTCATTCATTCATTCATTCATTATCTCATAAAAGTTATGTCCAATGTCCTGTTATTGGTAAGCAGCCACTGTAGATAGTGATTGCTTGAGACATGTGGAGGGGAGAGGCTGCTGTTAAAAAGATCTTTTGTACTCTCTGTGGATGACAGCTCATACCTCTGCTGGGCGATGCTGAAAATAACCCCTGAAAAAAGGCACATTTAACTCCTGTCAGAATAACTTTAAAAAAACTACAATGATCATCTGTTTAAGGGAAGTTTATAATCCAATGTCAAGACAGGACACAATATTTTCTGATTGCCCTACACAGACAAGAGTAGGGCAATCAGAAAATATTATAAGATGGATTCAACACATTGTTTTGGCCTGTCCACATTGACGCTAATGATGATGACAATGATAATAATGATAATAATAATAATGATAATACCAATAATAATAGTAATAATTAAAATAGTAATAAAACAATAATATCACATTTAAACTTCTGACTTGTCTGCATTTGTTGGATTGAGGCTCCCCGCAAAAAGACGAAATAACCATTTCACATTCACATCAGTTGACTCAGAGAAGTTAAGATTTCTCAAAAGCATTGCAGTCAGTAGTTGACTGGCTGTTCTTTTATTTGTCCTGTTACTCATATCCTGAATTCCCTTTTGCGGCTTTACAGGGATCCAATAAAGTTTATTCTTCTAATGTTCATCTAGCCTGGAGTGCACTTCAGTTTCTAAATTTAGAAGACTTTACAAGTCAACTGTGTCCACAGTGATCACATTTTACGAGAATGTCTCAACGTGCTGCTTTTCTAGGCTTAACTGACTCTGAATACCAAGACTTACCAAATCCCCCTTTCACCACTGACATTACATTTTAAGTGTTTATTATGAGGCTTAAATGGTCCCTGTGTTGGCTCTTTTGGTGGGTTTGTGCAGCTTTCAACTTTGAGGCAACTGAGAATGATTTAGCACATGTATTTTAATGGTAAGAGTTTGGTTTGGACAAGTTCTAAATCTGGCTGCATTTGTAACCCTGGTGTTAGCAAACTGGGCAGTATTTGCAGTCGTGACTGTAGTAGACTTGAGAAAGAGGACTCGAAAGGACTTTTTTAAAACTGCATATTTGTACTTGTCAATATATTTAGTTTTCGATGTATTTATATTTAGTATTGCGTTATTATAATGTCTTGTCTTTATAACATGATTAGATGATATTAAGTGTAAGGCAGCAGAAGCAGCAGAAGCTAACAGGTGACACAGAAATCATGGAGAGGCTAGTGCAAAACCCATACAGTTAGGATCCAGGATTGAGTTGTTGATGACAGTAAGAAGAGAATAGTTGTTTGCAAGGCCTGCAGCTCAAAAAACAGTGATAAGACCACCACAATATTCAGTGTCATGAGCCACTAGAAAAAAAGATTGAGGGCGCAGGTCCTCTTTCTCTGCAGTTTTAAGCAGCTCTTCAATACACTATTCAATTAGACTTGTGTGCCCCAAATCACTTTACTGCCGACATTACAGTTGATGTTAGCTAATGCATATGACCCCACCTGCTTTATTGAGATCATCCTCACTAAGACTTCAAAGCCCCAAAAATGATACTTGTGTCGGGAGTCCCGGCAGACGCCACTCCAAATTCTGGGCTGGTGGCCCGGCCGACATCAGCCTCTGGTTCCCCGTCGGCGGCTGATTTGGGGTCCTGTTACTCAGTTGGTGGTCCAGCAGACATCCGCTTCTGCTGTCCTGCTGCCTGCCTCCTGCTCTGGTGTCGAGCGTCTAGGCCCTGGTCCTGGTTTCTAGTTTTGCCGCTGGCCTCCAGCCCGTCCTCCTCTGCCCCTCGTTCCAACTTCCTGGTAGCCTCCAGACTTGTTCTGCACTTTGGCCCTGCCTCCTAGTCCCCCCTCCAGACCCCTCCACAGACCTAGCCTCCTTTGGACTGCTCTGTTGTTGGTTGTTGTTTAGTTTTTTTTGCGACATCTGGGAGCTGTCCCATGAAGGGGGGCTACTGTTTTGCTTTTCAGTTCCTCCCTTTGTCTGTTTTCCTGCTGTTTTTGCTCCTCACCTGTGTCCTATAGGTTAACCACCCACAGTGTATTTAAAGTAACAATCTCCAAGATTTTCATATTAATAAATATCTGTTATGTCACTATCTATCACTGAATGAGGTAACACAATGATGACTGAGCCTGTGGCCCACTGATGAAAGCCCTTGGAAAATATCACAACCAGTGCATAGTTAGTGACGCGTTCAACCAGCAGTGGTTGGTCGGCCAGACAGGGTAGGTGGTTCACATCATAATGACTGGAATAAATTAGCCTAATGTCAGACAATTAATAAGTATGTACTAAGGTGGGCCGGACTACTAATTCCTGACAATTGTAACATTGTGATTTGAAAGGCTCCCCACCAGAGAGCACAATCAAGAGGCGTGTCCCCTCAGAGTTGCCGTAGGATATGTGTTGTTTGTGAGATGTGGGGAGAGGAAATAAAAAGAAGCCTGTTGCTGCTCAGTGCAACATTACGTCTCCATGTCCCATTTATTATTGCCTTATCGAACCAGCTTATCAAGGAGAACCCAAGACACTCGGTTAAATTTGTGGCAGCAGTGTTTCATTCCCCGCCGCTGTTTCTCTCAGTCATGCTGTTATTCTACACAGTACTCAGCTAAGCTTCCTTGGCCAACGTTGTTTTACGCATATGAGGCTGAAAAAAGTTACGGACAATGTGGGGCGGGGCGAGGAAGCTTTTAACAGGGATGTATGTCATTGTTAACGAAAACAGGGTTCCCTCTGCAGGGTGAGACAGTTTGAGATTCATTTCAGAGCAACGGTGCGAAATGGCAACAGCTACAGTGGTGAGCTACTACACAACTGCTGCTACTGTAGACATCACCATGTGCCAATTCAGCAGACATCGCCCAACCCTAGTATATGCATAACATTACCTTTGTTGCAACCATTTTTAATCACTGTCTCAGAGCACATAATTCCCTTTTCGCTCTCATGTAGTGTTGTTATGGAGGCGTAGCAAAGCTGCCAACTGACAACTGACAGATAGGCACCACTGGATCTCCAGAAGCAGTGAGGTCCAAAGTACACCTTCCGGAGATCTTTGAGATTGCCACTTTAAGTCCTTGTCTCACCTCTCTCTTTATCAGTTTGTGTGTTCTGTACCTGGTCCTGGTCCTGGTCCAGGTCCTGGTCCTGTCTGTATCCCTGCGTCAGTCCTGTTCCTCATGTTCCCAGCTCTTTACTAGTTTGTACCCTTTTGGTTTTTGTAATTTTTTTTTTTACTTCTGGATTCTCCCTCGCCTCCTTCCTCTGTTATTTGATTCTGTTTGTATCTTGCATGTTGGATTTTTGTTTTTTTGGATTTTGTATTGTTTTAGTTTGGACTTATTGAAGCTCACTTTTTGTTTCTTCTTACTTGCCTGTTTGTGTCTTGTGTTAAGGTCATTTTTGTTTAAACTTTAACAATTTGGATAGCCCTCATTTAAGATATTCCAAATGTCTGATAAGGATATGTATTATGAAGGACGTGATGCTTCTGTTGTGAAATGATTAAAGTAATCACAACTTTCATTTGTTTACAAGAAAACTCCTCAGGTCAACACTATGTTAATTTTAACACAGAAACAATCCCAATGAAGCAGGAGGAAAATCAACTAAATTGCTAGCTTCCAACTTAAAAAAGCAACAAGCTTAAAAGACAATTCATAAAATAAAGGGCCTTAAAATAAATTTCATTCAGACAAATTAAAAAATATACAGCAATCATTTGAAACCTTTTATAAAAACTTAGACCTGCTGTTTCCCATGATGAAGGACACATAACCGTGTTCTAAAGACTGGCGCTGTTCCTCCTTCTTGGACAGATGCAGTGATTTCTGAATCAAGATTACAAAATCTTCACACACATTATGGCAAAAAGAATTGAGAAAATCCTCCCCCACCTCCCCCAGGTAATCAGTCTAGGCCAGACAGGCTTTATCCAGCAAAGGCAGAGACAAGATAACATTGGCCGAACGCCACATGTAATTGAATATATTTTTCAAAAATCATCTCCAGGCAGTACTACATAGCCTTGATGCACAAAAGGCATTTGATTAATTAGTTGGGAGTTCTTATATAGTCTATTAGGGAAATTTGAATTTCATCAGAACTTCATTAAAACTATTAAAGCCTTACATAATAACCCAAAGGTAAGAGTAAAAACAAACAGAGCCGTATCATACTCATTTGGCCTGGAATGAGGGACCAGATTTTGTATTGTTAGTGTAATTGTGACTACCAGGTGATTTATTGTGAATTTAATGGTTGATTTATCTCTGAAAACTTGCCTGTATGAAGAGGTTGAGATTCTGGTTTGGAGTTCCCATGAGCTTCATTTTACCCCAAACAAACTGGATGCGAGTTAACGGGGATGGGCTCTCCTCATATTGTACCTGTTTCAATCAGGGGACATTGAGTGACTTTCAGTCACTGAAGAGACTACATGGATCAAGGAATAGTGGCTTTTTTTAGATTTCTCCTCAGGTATGTCACCATATAAACAGCTTTATGTTACAGAGTCAAAGGGCATTTGAAAATAACGTATTAAAGGTTATTATTACAGGGCTCGAAAATTGTGGCTCCCAGGATGCCAACCTCTACCACTTGTTTTGGGCCTGCTTAAAAGTAAATGCTTTTTGGTCTAACATTTATACTGGATTGTTAAATATATTTGGGACAAAAATTATAATTAGGTGGGATGACCTCCTCTTTGGTCTTTTATGTTACAAATATTAAATCCTAAGTGTTGCTGCTAAAAAAAAGCAATTAGAAGGAAATGACTCCAGCCAGATGCCCCATCTATAGCGAACTGGTACGGTATTATTTATGACATTTTTATAAAGAATTACCTTTTCAATGAGGCTCCAGGAATACAAATTTGAGGAAACATGGAAAATGTGGAAAAAGTGTATTTCCTCCAAACACCCTTCCTTTGTTTAAAATGTATATTGAACTCTTTATAACTCCTCTCATTTTTCTCAAATTTCAGACACTCCGCATTTTTTCTGATTTGTATTATGTTAAAATACTGAAAAAATGGTTCACGTTTTGAAGGACATATCAAAAGATGATTATGTTATCAAGATACAAAACCAAATAAAGGAACACATGTTGGTATCCCAGTTGTTCTTTTTTATTTTCATCTTTCAAATCATTCAAAAGGACATACTGTAAAGAAACACACTTTCTTGAAACAGATTTTCATATTGATCTGTCTCTCTGAACTCAGTTTAAATTTCAGTTTAAGACATACCAACATGATTCTGTGACATCACAACTAGTTTGGAAGCCAACTTTGATCCAGTATTGAATATTCAGCACACATTCATTCATAGATAGATTTTTAAACCGTATCAGACACCAGCCGAGTATTTTTATGTCTTGAAACTCTGAAGAGGTTTTAACGCAATACTGTGAAACCTATTTGAAAGCTCAATTTTCTTTCCCTCTAAAGTAAAGGATGTGTAAACAGAGGAGTTAGTCTTATCTTACAATAAATTCTTTCAAGATGTCAAAATAATCCAAATCCCCCGCCACAGCACACAGCTGCATGAAGCTGCGCTCTGCTGGGCGGGACATAGCCGGGTCGCTGTTCATCAGAGACAAGTAGACCATCACAGAGGAGTGAATGAGGAATAAAGGACAAAGACAAAATGACGTAAACAAGACTCGGTCTCTTGTCCTGGTTGCTGTCGCCTTTGTTGAACCTATGTGGGCAGCTTGAAATACCTCCACTTCTCATCCAATCAAAACACTGCATTGACTGTGAAGCAGGACATTACAGTGTTATTGTTGGAGCAATACAAAGAAAGACAGTCAAGCAAATGCCACTGATTGTTCAGTTTGACCCTATGGTGATAGATCCTGTGTGATAAGAAGATATATAAAGAGTGAAAGTGTGTTTTTTAAAAAATAAACTAATTTAATCCACATTCAAATACATGCTCACACATAGTCCACACTCTGGGCTGTGGAAGAAGAAAGCTGTGAAAGCATTCTGAAGAAAACGCTGGCCTGTTGCCATATGGCTACCAGGCCACTCACACACACACACACACACACTCAAAGGAGTATACTTCATAAACTCATGTTTCCTTCAGCTTGTCTGCACAAAATCAATTTTAATTCAAAGCTACTCTGCTGGTATGAAATCCTAAAGTAGCTGCTGCCGCACAGTTACCATGACGATGTGAGAAAACTTACCCGAAATACTATCATTTCTCTTTCCTATTCTGTTACCAAGCCTCACCTCATATGCTACCACCTGGATATGTACCGTAGTTACTGTCATGAAGGAAAATCAGTCGTTTAAAAAAGCACTTGTCTTGTCATTTGCTTCTCAGTGCTCACGATGTACGCACCGGGCTGATGTCCACCATATCAACCAGATAGCACATCCACACACAGATATACAATTTGGTTTTAAATGAGATGATGGCTGCCTAATAATATTCATGTTGCCAAAAAAAGTGATAATCAAAAGGTCTAAAAATATGCTATGAAATAACATTCATCATTTATTATTATACAGTCTTACAAGTCACATGTAAAGGTTCACTACGTATTTGTGACTTCAATAGAGAGACAAACATTTCAGATGACAGCTGTATGTTATATCGGTCCATACCCAGCAGTGATGGACATAAACCAAAGATAAGAAGTTTACCCTTCAAGCGAGTAAATGTTATTACGGAAACAAAAGTTTCTGTTTTGGTGGCCTGGAGTCTTTTCCCTGTGGGGGAAACGTGTGCATGTTGAATGTTAAAAAGCATCTCCAAATCCTGGCTAAAGCTCTGAAAACATGGCCAATAAAAGGGCAGTTGTCCTGTTGGCAGGCCCAGCTGGCCACTGAGAGGGCACTCTTTATGACTTGGCTGATAGAGATCTGCAATGACATTTCCCTCTCCTTTCTATCTGAAAGGGCCCAGGACTGACATTACAGCTCAGCATTTCAAAGGCCCAGTCAAATTGCTCTTTTTGATATTCAGTCAGGCCGGCCTTCTGGGGACCCGTGGCTTGGGGAGTCATATAAAAGAAGAGATGACAAGGAGTATCTAAGAGCTATAACACTTTTCAACAAAGCAGGGAGGAAACTGCAATATAGAAGCACTATGACCGAAAATCCGAGACCTCTGTGAACTTCATGAGCTCCATAATCGCATGTGTCCAATTGGAAAAAGTCACAAAATATCTATTTGTGAAGGCTTTGACAGATTTGGGGTTGAGGCATTAACTTTACAGACTGTGTTTTCGTTGGATGTGGGTGTCCATTTTGAGGACAGTAGGAAAAGTATGATTTCAGGATGAGATGACACGGACACACGGCCTGACACCTGACTCCACAAACATGAACCCAAAAGAAGATAAAGGAACCATTTTCACTTTTTGTCAAAGCAGAACTCTAATAGTTTTATATGTCTGCTGTCAAACATGTACGAATTGAAAGAAAAACTGAATTTGAATGTAGGGGACAGTGTTTTCAGTTGCTTAGACCCTGGAGTAACTGGGGTTAGATGTCTATTTTAATTTTTTAATCTGAAAAAAACAATCGCTGAAGTATGCTTAAGTAAACACATTTAAAGGATAATTATATCACAGCAGACTTTGTTAAAATTCTGTAAAGGGACATCGGCCCCTGCGACCTGCAGCCCTCCTGTCAGCTGAGGTGAGGCTTTGAGCACTGCTTCCTGTCTCTGGGCCTTGTTCGCTGCGGTGAGAGTTTCAGGATGAGACCTCACACTGAAGGGCCAGTGGTGACAGAAGACACTGTGAGCACTGTTTAGAAGAAGAAGAAGAAGAAGAAGAGTTTTGATCACATACAATCATACAGTGTACAACGTAGTGAAAGTTGTTCCCTTCATGTAAAACATGGAGCCTCCGAAAGATGCCGGCACACTCTGGTTGACTTCTGGGCTCCTGAGCAGCGTGGTGGGAGGTGTGGGGTAGACTGTTGGGCAGGTGGAACAGCACTCTCACATTGGCCGCTCGGCTGCTAACAGCCAGCCATCGCATTGATGGAAATCGTCTTGCGATGTTTTTCGTCATCCATCAGACAGCCACTCTGTGTCCTGTGGAGGGGGGGAACCTGATTATGTGATTGGAGGCCATCAAGTATGAGAATGTGAGGTTCATTCTTTTTCACAGTTTGCTTTGCTGCGTTCATTGTGCACACAGTGGTTACATGACATCCTCTGCATGCACCGGTCATCCTCCCACTTTGTCAGACACCTTGTGTGCAGGGACATTCAGTATGTTGTTCAGCCTCTTGGACCTTTTTTCACTGAGGAACTCACCTACGTTTCTGTTGTGCCCAGGCAGAGCTGGTGCCTGGATGCCATGGATTTGTTCTTCATGAATGCTGGAGCCAGTCTTCCTAGCAACTGGCTTTGGCTTCACTTGACTGTTGTTGGGTTCTCCATTCTGCCAGGTCATAGGCCAGTTTCCTACACCCTATAGTTGAAGCCCAAAGAGAGCTTTCTCCATATTCTGGCACATCAGATACATTTTCCCCAAATCAATATGTCCTGGCCCTTTCACCAGCTGCTCACGGTGCTGACCAAGGTGGTACACAAGAAAGTGATTCACCTGTTTACCATAGCTTCTTTGTCTGTAATACAAGAAAAAGGACGTGCCGAGTGCTGAGCTTACAGGATTACAGGTGCTGTTCTATATCTTGATCCATGTGGGCTAATGCAGCATCTGAAGGGAATTATTGGTAACATTATAAAACAATTCTAACTAGCCTCCACTTTCGGTAACCTAGCTCGGTTGCTTCCACTTTTCAATTTGAAACACAAACTTGACTGTAAAAATGTTTTTACATTTCGTAAAGGGACAGTTGACCAAAAGCGCCATCGCTTCTGTATGTGGGCTTGTTGAAAACGTTAACATGAAAAATGAATAGAACATAATAAATCATCTCCGTCAAAATGGAAATAAGATCACACAATATTATTGTAGTTTATATTCTCTTACACAAAATATGACAAGAATTAAAATTTCAGTTCAATTTAATATATCAGTCATGCAGCTGTACTATGTAGACTTGGTACCAGCAGATACTCAGTATGAGGGGACTGGGACCGCAGTCAGGAGCAACACACATGATCAGCTCATGCAGATCTCAGGCTGGGGCACAGAGGGCCGTGCCTGCTGTGTCAGCCTGCTAACCCATCATATGATGTATGGGCAGAGGCTCCATAGGCCCCGCCAGCTTGTAACATTTACACTGAAACACTGTCTCTGTTCAGGTTACTCCATGCTGCCCTCTGCTGGTGCAACACCAAGGAGTCAGTCAGTCAGTCAGTCAGTCTGTTCACACTGAGCTCACCTGGAAAGCCGTGATGGTTTTATACATGAGTGACATATACCAGACTTCCTCAGAGGCTGCTGAATCACCAGCATTGTGACTGTGGCCATGGCACGGTGCAGGCGCAGTTATTCACTTCTTTATTGTGTCTTACTTGGTTTTCCACCATCTCAATAAACATACTGAAAATACATACGGTAGAGGTATTGTGCTGCTGGCCTGCGTACCTAAAACCTGTAACTATCTTTTTAAATTTGACCCAAAAGTATTAGTACTGAGTTTCCTCTGAGTTTTCCAATAAGAAGAGGTCTGGTAATGAGTTACCTGGTTTGTAGAGACTGAATCAGTGATAGATCTGCTCAGAAATGTCAGTCCAACACGTCTGACTCTCCTCACTGTGTGGGACTGACAGTTTCCACGTGATGCTGGCTGCTGTCCCACATTACACAAGTGATTTCTAAAAGGCAAATTCTGCAAAATCCTTCCAGCCACATTAAAAAAACAGGTTTAATTTAGGTTTTTCATTCCAATCTTACTCTCTTATGATGGACATGAGAAGTCCCCAGTGGAATGAGTCACAGGAGGATACAGCAGTGACTGGCAGGACCACCACTGGGAATCTGATCCACGCACACACACACTGTTGAGAAAAGCGAGGCATCATTTCATTTCGCTACAGATACAACCTATGTATGAGGCGTGCCTGTGACGCCTTAAATATTTACATTCAGGTGGCAGCTATAAATCAGGGATTTGAAATGCATTCACTTTTCCTCTCTGATTCAGATTTTATACAAAAATGTCATTTTACTGACAAAAAAACAAACAAAAAAACAACCCTGATCATCAGAGTTGTTGTTTTTTCAGGGCCTGATGGTGTTTTTTTTTTTCTCTGTGATCTCAGTTTAGTATGCAGCCATTATCATCATTTTCATGGTACAATTATAGTCAGGAAAATACCCAATTTCATAATAATAATGCACTTATTTATTTCACAACACTACTGATGTATTCAATCCATTGGGCATTTTTTTTCAAATAGCTGCTGCCTTTCAACAGAGTAATACTACATTAACCAAAAAGCACAGTATAACAATATAATAAATACAAAATGAACAAAAAGTCAGGTCAAAGTGCAAAGTTGTAGTAATAAATGAGCTTTTTTTGCTTTTTTTCCTGCTCCTGCTGATAGATTATGCTGCACTGAAAGCAGGTTGACAGTGACATCGGTTAATGGCTGCATTCCTTTTCTCTTTTACAGAAATCCTGTGTTACAAACTGGGACTGTGGAGTTTGAGAGACGTGAGTGAGAACCCTTCAACATGCTGGTGAACGCTTGAACTGCAGCATGAATACCAACACTTGGAGATACATGGTGAAAAATAAAATCATAGCAGAAACTGAAAGTGTTTCTGACCAAGGATTCCTCAAATATTCCTCTGAGGAATGTGTAACTGGCCTTCTTTAAATTTTAGACGTGTACACGGTGGGTACTTTTAAGGTGGAAAATACAACTTTAAAAATGACAGTGTTCATACGACCAGGAAAAGTTCTGTCGATCTGTGGAGTGAATTTTGGGACAGTTTTAATGTAGAGCTAAATCCATGTCCAAACATAAAGTAGTTCAAAATATGGTATAAAGATAATTATATATAAAGACATCATTTTCACCAGGTACAGGGATGGAGAAGGGGTTCGACAATCACCAGCTGTTTCCAGGGGTTACTATTTATTTTCCTTTTATTTATTTGGTTACTTAATACTTATTCTTATTTTTTTTCTTCTTATCTCTATTCTATTCTATATGTATAAAAATAAGGAATAATCATATTTTACATAATCTATTATATTTTATACACATAATAAAAGATATTGTGTGTGTGTGTGTCTAAATATGTGTATATGTATATTGTATATCTTATTATATATATGTAATGTATATTATATATATATAAATATACTAATATGCAAAAATATAACTGGTCAATATGATGAAGATAAATATGATTGATAAAAATATGTTATTCATGAATTCATATTTTTTTGATAAGGATAGTATTTCAGAAATGAACTTAAGTTTTTGTATGACTACATAACTTTTTCTGTATTTTCTGGTAATTTTTTTGTTTTGTTTTTGAATGATTATTCTCATTCTTTACGTATTTGAATTTTAATCCCAAAACAATCAACCAAAAATCTACATAATTTACAAATGAACTTCTACTATTTCATTAGTATGCTTTACAATGATTTACCTTGAATACACTTGAAATAGTCACATCCTAGTATGCTACATAGTAGCAAGAAGTGCATTCATACAAAGGAGAAGTGTACCTGTATAAACTTTTAACACACTTTGTGTTAAAGGTATCATTTATATCACGTGGGTGAAGAGGTCAAGTCATACAATACTTCACAAAAATGCAGAGATTGGAGAACACAAAATGTAGCTGTGTGTAGCAACACTGTATTTCTTTGTCTCTTCCTACCCGGACTGGTGACCTTTGGCTGCATTCACCCACAACCAGGGCTAATTCTAGAGGCAGCGAGAAGAAGGCAACAGGACGCAAACATCTACTGACGTACTGAACTTCAGTCGCATTTTGAGGAGTATTTTACATTTTGCATTCCACCTCTACTCTACTATTATTTCAGACAAAACAAACCATGCTTAGAAATAAAAGCAGGAGTTCCCATCCTGTATGAACTAGTGTGTGTGTGTGTGTGTGTGTGTGTGTGTGTGTGTGTGTGTGTGTGTGTGTGTGTGTGTGTGTGAGTGTGTGAGTGTGTGTGTGTGGGCCGCAGCACAATTCAGTTTCCTTCTTCTCTCCAGACCCTTTAATCGTCTCTGAACTCCTCATATGTATCTCGTTATCCTAACTGTAGATGACGTAGTTACAGGTAGCTCCACCTTAAACAGCTACAGCAGTAAAAAAAATACGTCACTTTTAACAATCTGATAATAAAATATACAATAAGTCATTTTTCTGCAGTGATTACTTTTATGGTTGATACTTATGAAGCATATTTTGTTGATCATACTTCTGTACTCTAACCAGGACTTTGATTGCAGGACTTTTACTGTTGACTAAAGTAAAGGTTCTGAGTGCTTCTTCCACCAGTGACATGAGCAGGTGTGAACATACGATCGTATTCTGGAGGCCTGAGGCGGGTCGGACCTCCTCACCATCACTCACTTTTTCTAACCAGTGAGCTTATAAAACGAAGATTTATTTGCAGTTAGCACTCCAATAAGGCAACATAATGAAGTGTGTCCCTCTCTCAAAACCGTTATGAGAAGGTGGAGAGAATGAGGGGGCTGTTGGGGTCATGTAGTTCAGAAACCAGGAGTCCAGGGTTGTCTAGGTGCACCCCATGTGCTCATGACCCTCCTCCGGTCTCAGACACGACAGAAGAGAATAAAATGGATCATTAAAGTTGTAGTGGAGAGAGACAGTTTCTCCTTTACAAAACCAATTCCTTTGAGCGATGTAACACACACCAACACTGTGAGCACCCCAGGACTTTGACAGCTTCTGTGTGTGTGCCCTTTGATTGATGAGGCCTATTCCAAATGTTTTTTCATCCAAATCAGTGGGAGTTTAAGTGCCTTGTGCATGTTAATACCAAACAAAACATTAGCCGAGTGGTCCCATCGCTGACTCCCTCTCTGCTGATTTCATCAGTCATCTCTCTGTGGCTCCACGGGACTCCCGGACACAGAGGGGTGTGAAGGGAAAAATGAAAGGCAGACACATTAGAGGCTGGTAATTTTACACACATGCTGCTATGAGACTTCCACATGTTTTATGCAAACTGTCATTTTGTCTGTTTTCTGTCAGTGACTCTGGATTTGTCTTTAACATTTTGTGTTGCGTTTCTTACAACATCCAGTGGCCGTCTGTATGTGGAGGCCAACTGGTGACAGGATGAAGCCAAAGAGGACACCTTGGATGGTTGTGACGGATTGAGCGTCTGAGGAGACTGTAAAGCCCACTGAGGCAATGTGGTTGGGATGTTGGGCTATATCAGTAAAAAATGAAATAATGAATAAAAATAAAAACATGTGGTGCTGATCTAATTGGCATGCGTTGGGCCGTGTTAGACCCATCAGCTGTCATTCAGTGGGGGGGGGTCTGCCTCCCCCCACTGAGTGGGGTCAGTTGGAGTGGGGTCAAGTTGGAATTCGCCTCTTAAAATCCCAGTCGATACGTGACACAGCAGCAGCTAGCAACCAACATGCTGAAAATGACTAGTTAGCATAGCACTAACCCGATTTCTCACAGTACAAACCTCAACAAGCTAGCGGCATTTATCGTTTTTTGACAGGGTTCACTGTCCAGATAGCAATACGTGGTATCTGCCAGATCTGAGCCATGTATCATGCCCACGTGTCATCCAGGAACAGACCCAATAAACCACAAGTGGCCCAAGTCTGGGTCAGATCCAGCCCATCACCAGCAGAAACAAACTGTGCCTCAGATTCTGGCTGACCTACAATCCCATAAGGTAGGGGTTGGGAATGAGATTCAAAAATCAACTTTCTCATAGGTTGGACTGTTAAAGAAATGCAGACAAGTCAGAGCGTTTTCCCCCTGTGGAAGAATGATGACAGGGGCAGTCAAAAGTTTCTCCTGCGCCACACAGTACTGTGAAGATCAGTGTGGCCATTTGAGACTACAGCCACATCCAGACCAAACCAGGCGTGTGCCAGACTCCATCGAACACTCGGAATCAGAATCAGAATCAGAATACTCTTTATTAATCCCCGGGGGGGAACTGCTGCATGCTGGTCCTGCTCATTCTGTTGGTCCATTTCCACAGATTGATAATAATAGTCAACAAGCAGGATGTGAGGCACATCATTAAGGTGAGTTTTAAACCGAGCAGTGTTGTTACTTTTTTGCTGCAACAAGTCACAAAACCCGTTATTTCTGCAATTCGAGTAATCTGTTATGTAGCCTATGCGTTTTCATGGTATTTGTGCTTCTATGGTTTCCATGTCAGTACTAATAGTTCATCAGTTGCATGTGTGAACATCATATACTGGCTGTAATGGCCATGTTGTATTGTTTTCATCTAAACAGCTATGTCTAATACTGCATGCCTCTTCCCAGTTCACTGTCAGATTGTTAGTAGAATAAAGATGTAAAAGTTATATTGCATCAGTCATTCCTATTATTTGACTGCAGAGTTACTGATTGTGGGATGTAAAGAAGGCTACAGACTGAGGGTAGAGTCATTACATTCAAAGGTAAATGTACAGTTAGCTACACGCCGTCTGGACGATGTAACATGTGCAACGGGTCGTAAAGGGCTTTTACCGTCATTTTTGGTTACTTTTCTCAGTAGATAATACAGTAACGAGTTACTTTTTAATGGCAAGCATGGCAATGGCAAGAAACATTTGTATTCCCCTGTAGCATTTCGCCACACTGCTTGCACTGTGTACAAGTGTACAAGTCCAAATGGAGTGGGCTTACGAGAATGGCCACTGCAGTGTGACATAGGGGGGCAATGCTGAATCAGATTGAACTGGTGGAGGCCTTCCTCCACAAGTTGAACCTGATTTAGACCTGTTTTTTCTGCTTTGACTGGCTGTGGTTTTGTCCAGCAGCCCCTGCATTAACACACCAGCCTTATTCAAATGAATGGGAGGACTGTGTGATTCTGTCTGAGTGGGGCCTGCAAGTCAGGCGCCATTGCACCACTGAGAGGAAGAGGGCAACATGAGTAATTAAAAGAGCTCCAGTCAAACATGAAGACATTCTGGCAATCCATGAAACTATTAATGTGAGGGAGGTTACAGTCTCATTGATCTGATGTTTTCATCTCTTAGTCTCCACAGCTCTTTGTTGCCTTTTTTTTTTTATCCTTTCACAAACATTCCTAACTGGAAAAGAGTTGTTGGCTAATTTTGTTTTAGTCCTCTTTCCACCCAAACTTGTGAATTATGACACTATTTTGTTCCATACACCTGAGTGAACACTAAAACATCACTGATGATGCTCTTGAATGTCATGTCTTGCAGTGTTTGTTTAGTTCTCCTCACAGAGATAAAGACACTGATCACGGTCTGGTGTAAAAGTCTTGTCGTCCTCCACAAAAAGACTTCCAGGGACACAGGATAAGCTACCGGGAGCTGCCATTAACTCCCCACAGCTCTGTGAGCCGCTGCAGAAAAGCTGCATATGAAATCCGCCTGAGGAGAGAAGCAGAGGGCTGGAGTGCTACTAATGGCTCGATGTGGCCCCTGACTGTGTTCATTTCAGAGCAACCCAAGCTCATCCTCTCCCTACTGGGCAGCTAATGCAATTACACCCTCGCATCTGCAGGGGGCTCCCTCTGTCTCCATCTCCACCTCAGCCCACTGCTCTCTCTGTGACTTGGTGTGTGTAGGTGTGTGTGTGTGTGTGTGTGTGTGTGTGTGTGTGTGTGTGTGTGTGTGCGTGTGTGTGTGTGTGTGTGTGTGTCTGTGTGTGTGTGTTTGGTGTGGAGGGAGAGGTAGAAGCTGGGACTGGTAGGTCTCATGCTCACGATTTACGGTTAATCAATCATCGTGCCGCCTTAATGACACCCTGCTGCTTCCCTAATGTCTTCTGGCAGAGGCAGCCCGCCGCTGGCACAGAGCTCATGCAGGCACACATATGGTCGCCTCAAGTGAGTGACAGGACCCCTTTCATGTGTGCTGCCCTGCACGGCGGATGCCATCAGCCACATACAGCCGCCGCTGGCGAGGAATGGAACAGTGGTGAAGGGGGGAAATGAGAAAAGAAAAGAGGAAGGAGAAAGTCATAGAAAGAGTAGGCCAGAATTATTGTGCCTCACCTGATTGGCTCATCCTCCTAGTCTCCTAAAAGTAAACTTTTAAGGAAAATACAACGTGATAAGTGAGGAAAGTGTCACTGTCAGCTCCTGTGAGGAGTGAAATCAGCATCTGAGGAAGGCACACAATACACATTGATAATAATAATAATAATAATAATAATAATATGAATACTTGGGAGAAGTAACAGACATTTGCTGGACAAAATGTAAATCACATTTTTACCATAATGTTCACATATTTTGGTGGAGTCCGGTCCTTCTTCAGCACTGCTAGCTGTGGAGCTCTATAGACGGTGGTGTCAGGTGGCCAGTCCGTCACTTTGGTCCACACTTAAACATCCAATATATCCTTACACCTAAACAACTGAATGGGTCAAAAACAACAAGACAACTGTGTGGAAGCAAGGCTCCTGTCCACGATCCTCGTCGTTCCCTGTGGCTGTGATGTCATAATGAGGTCTCACACCGCACCACAGAGGTGTCCTGTCTTTAGGGTGTAGCAACATGAGAAGGGAAGGTGCTGAATGTTTTGTAGGAAGTTAACACGTGCAATCAAATGACCAAACTATCATGCTTCAGTTGCTTCATAACAACTGAGCAAACTCCACCCACATGATGATGACTGGGAGATGTCATGACCATGAATGAACCCAATGCCTGCCTGGAACTGACTGGTAGGTGTGATTTATTAATGGGGTCCACAATCACATCTTACCTCCTAGAGATATGCTTTAACCCTTTTTTCTGAAGGGTCTGATGAATTGTCATTCTACAAGACAAAGTGTACAGCCCTGCGGTGCTTTGAGCATAATGCAGACATTACCGTGCTAACATGCTTGCAATGCTAACATGCTGATGTTTAGCAGGTGTAATGTGAGCAATGAACACCAGGTTAGGTTAACATGCCAACATGCTTACATTTGCTAATTAGCACAGTACTGATGTTGATGGAGATGTCATTTGTCACAGTTAAGTTTTGAAAAAATGGAAATTCTGACGTGATGGTGGTACGTGATGAAAAGTCCAAAGACATTAGGATTCATCCCCTGGGAGCATGAATTAAATATATATATATATATATATATATATATATATATATATATATATATATATTTCGAAATTAATATATATTCCAATGTATATATATATATATACAATTATATATAATTGATGACATACCATACCATTGATGACTACCAAATCATATGCGGCATCTTTTGGATGCTAACTGACCCTTATCACAGCAGACATTTTGAGCCCAGGTGTGTCCAAAAACATTAACAATGGCTCCATTCTAGTAAGTGTCCACGTAAGCCATTTCTATTTTAGTCTGCACCGGCCTACACTGCCAGCCTTAGAGCCAAGGCATGCCATCCATAGGTCCCTCCAGTATGTCTCCGGGATCAGCATTACAATGCAAAAAACTCACGGATGTGAGTAAAAAGGACTCACACAAAAGAACAAAAACGGTAAATAGTCAGCAACAGTAGTACCGAAATCACTGGATGTGGCCTGAGGTCGCTCGCTGCCTCGGAGATGGTTTTGGGAAAGAGGAAATAGATGAAAGGTTTCATCCATGTAGCTGATAGATGGTACTTTTCTTCTCAATCCTCTGAGGATACCACCACAGACTTCAGGAATGCATAGCATGTATCAGGCTGTTCAGATTAAATTATGTCCACAGAGCAGAGCCATACCAAATATAGCAGCAATGTTTCCTGGCTCTCAGGAGAGAAACCCTCTGAGAATCTAAAATGACATTTATCCTAATCTGACATGGCATTTGCCCCAAACAAAGCCTGAAGCCGAGTGTCATCGCATCAGTCAGAGAGAAGACCATAATAGGCCCTTTGGAGCCAGTTCACAGCGTGCCCTACTGTGGCCCAAACCTGGCACAGTTCAGAGCGTCATTTTGCATCCCGGCATCTCATCCGCACAGACAATCAACAGCGCTGTTTCTATGGAAAAGAGTTGGGAGTCCATTTGCATGCAGGCGGGTGCAGGGGGAGGCCCATCTGTCCAATGGAGCGCTCTCTAATTTATGTTAGTTGTTGTTGTCATCGTTGTCAACACACAGCAGCACCTCCTCGTCACTCTCCACACACACACACACACACACACACACACACACACACACACACACGCACACCCTCTCCTCCTCAGTAGAAGTGACAGCGAAGGAGCTCTGGAACTAAAAGAGCAATCCATCATGTGAGTAAAGCCCCAGTTTGACACCAGACACAGACTGTTGTTAGACTGACGAGAAAGACTGAGCCTGAGGTGATTCATTCAAATACATGCACATGGAAAATATATACATATTCATAAATACCTCCTCCATATGATTTCTTTCATATAAAAAACCCATATCATTTACATTGTATCCACTGTATGTATAGTGCAGAGAATAAAAGGCTCTACACTTCGTCTCCGAGCAGCTGGGAAAGCCTTTTGCAACACTGTCTGAAATGGTTCTTTGAAAAAGGTAACCACAGATATCAAAAATACGATTATTACACCTTTTCGAGTCTGTCACTCTTTGAACGCTGAAAATAAAAGTTTTTTTTTTTACGACGTAGAGCATCAGAGTGAAACGCATGTTAAATGCCATAAGCATGATTACAAACCAAAACTTGTCACTGTACGAGCACATGTTCTCACATTGATGAAGCACACTTGGAAAGAAATGCATTACTTGCTCTTTCACTTGCAGAGGAATGCATCATAAAGTGGCTATAATCAAAACATCTCTGGATCAATGGATCAATCAGCTGCTGCAGCAGCCACGAGCACTTCTCGGTTCACCGTCGTCAACCTCAGTATAAACAGGGCTGCTCGAAACATTCTGCTTCTGCCTGTAACCTCGTTGCATTTCACTTTATTCACATTTTGCTGCAGTATTGTATGCTATGTGTTTTTTTTAATATTCGCTAATTTGATTTAAAAAAAACATTTAGGGGATTGCTCTGCGTACGTCTTGTGGGAGTTCAAGTTTGTGAACAGTAGGATCAATGTAAATGTAAATGTGTAATGTGAAAGGGGCCGCTCGTAGTCACGAAACCACAGAGATGTATCAGCTGACTGCAGTCCCTCTCAGCTCCACAGTCCACTTTGGCATCTTTCAGCTCATTGTTTTGGTTTCACCACACACAACTTCACTGTTCTAATTGACTCTCACCGTTCTCATAGCAGTCGTCTTTAGCCATTATTCTATTAAAACCTACTGTGCACTACCTGGTCTGTACTAAACAGCAATCTGAAATCAAGTCAGTGACAAGTTGGTGAAAGTAGTGGAGCATTTAACACTGCTACACTTTTGTCCAAAGCTATTGGTCTTTTCTAGCACCTGTCAAAATCAGTGGTAAAATCAAATCAACCCCATATGCATACTGTACAGGAAATACATGTGCACATACTTATACTGTGCTTATCATTTGGGTAATGTGAGAGGATTATATTGACTAAATGATCAAATCATAAATACATTGAGGCTTACTAATTAAATTCTTAGTGATAAATGATAAATTTATTAAATAGCTGTTATACATTGTGCATGAATTGTGTATATTAAATTATATCACCTTTTTGAATTTTCCTGAAAAAAAAAGCCCTTTGTAGGTGTATTTATATAGTATCAACTATAACTTTTTTTTTTATAAGCGAGTCCCCTTTTTGTCTGAATCCAGTGCACATAAGTAGGCACATGTAGCCTCGTTCAGGATTGCCTCGTGTGCGCTGCTCTGGTTAATCTTCAGCCTTCACATCTTTCTTTTTGAAAATCAAAAACTGTTCAAATGCTGTCAGATACTATACTCAGATAAAGCTTAAATTCCACTGTAGTGTCACTCGTAAATGTAAGTTCTCCAGTCTGAGGTCTTGCCCCATTGTGGTGCAGAAAGCTGACAACCTTTCCTTAAAAAAAAACACCTACTGACCCGCAGCTGTAGTGGGAGATTTTCCCCCTCAACAAGGGACAATGAGCCTGTTCTACACTCAGAAAGAAACTTCGGCAAGTCACACACAGGTGAGACAGACAAGGGGACAAGTATCGATGATGACAATATTAAAATCCAGCTGGACTGTCATGAGGTTCTGGATGCTACCATAAATGGAGGCTCTTCATGAAGCCCAGATAGCTAGTAGGTTTATAGAACATTCAAATAAGGTTACAGTTGTAACCTTCAGAAAGGAGTGTAGTTTCTCTATGCAGAGCAACCTGAAAACATTACTGTGTTGTTATTTTTAACAGTTGCCTTCTAGCGGGAGATAAAGGAGAGAGACATGAGGGGAAAGTTTCATTATTGATAGAATAAGATAGATTTCAAGGCTTCAGTGAGAAGTACATACAATTTGTATGGCTGCTATTTAATATTACGGTAATGTGATGCTGCCACCTACTGGAGGCTGTTCATCAGTGAGTCCTAGACTTGGTTCTGGTCCTCTTCATGTTGAATCTATGGTGTTGTTGAAACACTGGATATGTAGTTTACACAGAGAAAGACTCATGAGGTTTAAGAGTGTAAACTCCTCATTAACATTTAAAAGACTGCATTAGATTGAGTGTCTGGTTGTCCAATAATCACAGGGTTGGTGATGCTTACCTGCTTAAAGGGTCACTTCACCAGTTTAACACAATAAAGTGTGTTTACAGGTGTTGAGAGTACCACTGCATATGAGGAAACAGTAGTATAAAGTCGTTTGTGGCTCCAGAGGAAGCTGCATGTAATCTGATAAACTACCTTCAGTAATGTCGCTCAGTGGCTAAGTTGCATTGTGGGTAATGTAGTCACCAGAATTTGAAAAGTGGTCCACTGGTCTGCATTGCCCCCTTTGTTTACAAACAGCTGCTGAAAATCGATACAGCTGAACATATATCACTTTTTATCCACATTATCCACAATTAACAATCTGTAAAGTTTATTTTAGTGGATACTTTAAGGACACTTTCAAGCCTCATAATGTTATTTCAACATTAGAGGGAAAGCTGACAAGAAATGTTTAACAATGTGCCTTCAACACATCCAGGTCAAAACTTGTATTTAGTATTTCTTCATCCCTGGTATCATTTAGTGTCAAAATGGAAATCTTCCAAGACAAAACAGTTTCCCTCTAACTGAACCTTTCCTCACATCAATACCAATACAAGCTGGAATGAGTCGCCCTGCTTCCTCGTCCTTGTAATCTTACCAGATGGAACATGCTGCTCTTAAACCGTCTCTTTGAAACTAAAATACAGAACCCACCAGCTCACAAAAGGAGCAATATATTCAATGTTTGAGTGCAACTCCAAGTAAAAATATGATCACAGATAGTCATTTAAATTCTGGGAAAATAAGGATTTTATTTTAACTATGTCAATATAGTCAATGTCTTTATAGAATGGTTTGAAGTCAAGGTGAAATGGTACAGTGAGAGTAGCTTCTGTGTCATGACACATTGAATCTTAGCTCTGTGCTGCTATAAGTAAAGGTTGCCCGATGTCAAGTTATTGTCGGTTGAAAATGGTTGGTTCCAACATACGTAACCACACATATCACTTCATAAAAACTATTAAGCTGTTTCACAATGTTTATGTCCAAATACCTCGATATTGATCAGTTCAGAAAACAAAGCAGCCTTTCTACCACTTATGTCATGATGAAACTATATCCAAAACCTAAGACGTTATATAGTCACGCTAACGTGTGATATTGCTATATGAGAACACAAAAAATTCAATCTGTTTGTTTTTTTATAGCTTATATTGTTAAACAGGTGCACAATGATGTGATCTGACAAGGCATTTTTCATTTCATCGACTTTAAAAGTTTCTCACTATCATAAATAAAAAACTTGGAAATACTGAATAACCTATACAGAGACAGCTATTTCTGTAAAAAGAAAAAAGTGATAAAATCAGCATGTACATGCAAAAAACTAAAATGCCAGACTCAAACTCTCAAAATTAAAACTAACAGGCTTTGGTTAAATCAAGAAGACACGAGAACGAACCCAAACTATGAGCTGTTGATGTCTCTTCATTAAATATTTATATAAAAAAAAAAAAAAAAAAAAGCAGAGTTGGAACATAGTAACTTTAACAGTCCTGTTCCCGGTCAACTCAAAATAACATGCATCCTCTTGCATGTTCACTCACACAAACACACCGATCATCAGACAAAAAAAAAAAAAACTGTAGAGATCTTCAGGTAATGTCCACCAAACCTCAACTAGAAAAGGAATGTGTAGTTTCCTCGATACTAGGTGTGCTGGGAAATTCAGTTGTCATTTTATGTTAAAAGTCCCACCAGGCAAACTACTGGTCCATTAATGTCTTCAGCCACTAGAACACTCGGTCGAACTCTGTCTGACTGGTGGTGGCTGGGTTTCTGTTCTGGTTGGGCTGTTGCTGCGGCATGTGGCCTCTCCGCCTGGGTGGGGCCAGATATTCAAACATGGACGTGTTGTGGGTGGAGAGCATGTTCTTCAGGTCTGACGGCATGGGGTCGGACCAGAAGAAGTCGTGGTTGAGCGCATCGTCGCTGTCAATGCGCGTTGCTGGGTCTAGGACCAGGAGTTTATCTATCAGATCCAGGGCGTACGGGTCTTTGACGTAGGCTTTCAGACGATCTTTCACTTTTCTTTTCTGGCCTTTGGGCAGCTCCATTTTCTGATAAAGCTCATACTTTTTATCCACGCCAGGCCACACCTGATGGAAAAACAAAATGTGTCAGGATTTGGTCGACAAAGACCACAGGTATGATTCCAAGTAATGCACCTTCCGTTGTGTTCCCATCATGATGTAATCTTACCTCAGCAGTGATGGAGCCACAGAGCTGGCTGATGAGAGTGAGCTGGTGCTGCTCAGTGTTGCCTTGCATTATTGGACTTCTGGTCCACATCTCTGCCATTATGCAGCCCCCTCCCCACAGGTCAATGGGGGGGCCGTAGTCTCGTTCACCTACCAATAAAAAAAAATAATATTAAATACCTTTAAAATTAATCTGCAGCAGAGTTGGCTGCTCATCCATCTCACAGTGATTGGCAGAAAGAAATGTAAATTCTGTTCATAGGAATATTGATTTTGTCCTCTTGATTTAGATATTTGCAGAGGAGTGCATGGGCACATTTCTGCCTTTGTGCGTTGAGTTTGAGTTGAGATAGTCGTCTCTTACCCAGCAACAGCTCTGGAGGTCTGTACCAGAGTGTGACCACGCGGTTAGTGTAGCGGTTTCCCTGGCTGTTTTTAGCCAGGCTGAAGGCTCGAGCCAAACCAAAGTCAGCCAGCTTCAGGACACCGTCTCTAGTGATGAGCACATTGGCTGCTTTCATGTCCCTGTGAAGAATCTGAGCCAGAGAGAGGGCAACATTAGACCACAAGCCTTTGTAACAGGGACAAAAATACATAAGCAACCAGCAGGTATTTTGCTTTTAACTGTGATATGGTCAATATTCTTCATTCATCTACCTATAAGGTTTGTGCTGTGAAGGAATTGGATTTAGGCTGGCTCAAAAGCTTTGTATTCAATATGAGCACCATGTGTTTCTTGCAAAGGACAATGTTTCATCTCAGTGCCTGCTTGTACTGAACACCTATATTCCTCCTGCCTCCTCATTCTGCCAACAAGCCAAAGGACTCAAATGCAAATTGTGATAGTAAACAGACCAGTTAGTGTTTTCTACTAAAAGACTGTCCCTTTCCATTTGGGAGTTCCAGTGCTAGAAATAAATTACAAGAAAACTGGATTTATTTACTTAGGATGCCAGTATGTTGTAGTAGCTGATACAGTATCAATGTGACCAGGGATACATCCTCCCACATCCTTCGACAAAAAAAGTTATTTTAATGAGTGATACCAATTGTGTTCTTCTGCACCACCACCGGCTCATTGTGTCAATTCAGTGTGAGCTTTCTTGTTCATCTTCATCAGAGCCTCACCTTGTTTCTGTGGATGTAGTACAATCCATTGAGCAACATCTGCATGACCTTCTTGATTTCTGCCAGGGTGAACTTTACATTAGCATTGCTCAGCAGGCCAGCCAGGTCATGCTCACAGAAGTCAAACACCAGGTAGATGCTGCCTTTGTATCTGTTGAATTGAGTAGCTTCAAGAACAATGAAAGGGAAAAAAGAATGAAGCCATCAACATCTCTAGGGCAAATGTGTGACCTAGAAAAAACAAAAAACAAAAAACAAAAACCACACACCCAAACCGACATGAAGACACAAATCAACATTTAGAACAAAGTTACAGACTGGAGACATGTGACACCAACCTTTGGTTCTGCAGATCTCAATCAGATTGACCACATTCTCATGTTTGAGCAGCTGCAGGATCTTGATCTCTCTCAGGGCAGTGATTGGGAACTGAAACAAAGCAGCAAAAGGAAACTATATAAATACCAAGGCTTATGCAGCCACAGCAGAGCAAAGACAAGCAACACCATTACCCCCATTCAACCAAAGTGAACAAGTGCTGGTTCTGGGCTGGTTCAAAGACAGTTCAACCTGTGAACCTTCTAAGAGCTGGATTGCTTTTCCACGGGCATGAAAGCCGCCATAGAGACACACCATCCAGTCACTGTCTACAGCTCCAAATTCCCAGCATTGCTAGGAGCAACTATGGTGAACGACATTGACTGTTTACAAGTGTTGCTCCTAGCTTTGCATGCCTACATTGGCATCCAAACATGACTGGTCCTCAGACCACTGTTGCTCCAGTTATTGAAAATACTTAAAATCTAGTTTATTCTACTGTGAATGAGTCAGAACATGTAGAATTAGCTCTGGATTCTAGAAAAGGAAAGTCATCAGTAGAATTAGTTTGTCCTTGGTCACGATGAGGTTCATTGTTCTAGACCAGCAAATGTTGGTGCCACTCTGAAGCCAAGTTATCCTAGCCGGGAGCCACTTCTCTGGCTGTCAAAACGTAAAGAACTGGTTCCAGAGTAAGCATTGGCTCTGAACCAGCACCTGAACCAAGGGGTATATGAGCACAGGTTGCATTCAAAAGCTAATAATTCAGCCATGAAGTGAATGCCTGGAGTTTAAAATAGGATTTTCACTGTCTAACCAGTCAAGTAGTTAGCCACATTAAAGCGGTTAGGGGAGAGAGCCCAGCCAATCAGCAGTTTGTGCAATTTGGACAAACCACACACAGTTTTACAATTACATCTGCGGCACTGGCTCTTCTCGAACTAACTCGGCGCAAACAGGTTTTTGCATTTTCATCACATCTCGACAACCTGCTTGTAAGTGTGTATTAAACAGATGATGCACTTGTCTCGATCTTAATTATATCGAAGAATCACTAACAAAGACACCCAGCTAATTCAGTTAAACACATTTCATTTGCTATAACTTCACAATAAAAGCCCTCGTTATTTACTCAATTAAAAGCTTTTATTACAAAGCAGTATTACAGGAAACGTAGTGTTTTCAGGAGCAGTAACGTGACTCCTAAAACAGCTGAAAGAGAACAGGATGAAACAGTAAACAGCAGATGTTGGAAAGAACAAACAGGACCAGAGAAACTGATGAGATTCAGTCAGAAGCTACAAAATTACTGAAAGCTGAATACACTGACTTTTAAAAACGTCTTTTTCTCAGGTTCATCAGCTCAGTACTGATTTGAGGAGGAAACTGGTGTTTGTTACAGGTTGGCTGCAGCTGCGAGACGTCACTGCAGCCAGCTTGGCCCTGGCTTGGCCCTTCTTGCCACAGTAAAAAAAAGATGATGGAAAAGCAAATCAGCACGGCTCCATTTGGCTTGGTGCAGCTAAAAGTGTTAGTGTAACAACGGAATAGGATACGTAACTCCTTTAAAAGAAAAGAAAAAAAAAAGACAGTTCTACTTTATTACAACTTGAATCTTGTTTTCGATGTCCTCCTGTGGGGGGTGTGTTGCACCAGACTTAACTCAAAATTAGTCAATGACGATAAACAATAAACCAAGAGTGTCTTACTACACTGCCCATTTCTCACCTAAAATGCTTTCAGAAACATTTTAGTTTAGCTACAATAGAGAAAGATTGTGAACTGAATGTGGCTAGCACATTGTTCCTCAACTGTGAATATGGTTAAAACAAGACAGTGCTGATCAAACATAAACCATGATCCTGTTCTTTGTCCATTTCTCTACTAAATGGTTTTCAGAAACGCATCTTGATAAACTGTTTAGAAACTGTTTGAAACACCAATTGTTTGTCACTAGCTGGCCACCTTACGATTTCCTGTTTCAAAACCGATCACTAGCCAAAAACAAGCACTGCCCAAATGGGAGTATGTCACCGATCAGCATGAGTGATTATATGTCAGGTGCAGCGCAGTGCATTCAGGTTGTTGTAGGTTTTCAGGTGGGAAAATACACCACCCCCTTTTTTGTCTTGTAGCACCAAATGCACAATTCAGCACATATTGACAAGTGCTCACAGTGCAATACAAGTGTCCCAATCATACGGACAATCAACATATCAAAACATACGATAAACTATTACAGCAGACTCTGAATGGCCTCTTACCCCTTCTTTCTCATTTTCCATCAAAACTTTCTTCAGTGCGACCTTCTTCCCGGTCTGTCTGTGCTTTGCTTTGAACACCTCCCTGTGAAGAGAATTTGAAGGCAAGAGATAAGTGAACACCTCCACTTAGCTGACCACATGATGGTCGTCACTCACAAACAGTGAGTATGGTTGTGAATATAAAATACGTTGGTAAATCATTTCTAGGTCAACATAGAATATTAAAGCAAATATCCACATGGATCTTTTATATAAAAGACAATATCAGGTAAAACTAGATAAAGTTCTGACAGCTAAGTTACGTTTTAAAGAGTAAGTTCCCCAAATCCCCCAACTTGTAACAGAGATGTGGTCATGAAACGCTCCCGTGCCATCTTTACATCTTGTACGTTACCGTTAACGTGTTGCGTAGTACTGTTAGCTGGTACTGCTAATGTTAGCCACGAATAATACACAAATTGAATTCCCAGATACATTCTCGCGACAAAATGTTACCGTTATACTCACCCAAAGGTTCCTTGTCCTATTTTTGCCATTTTTTCATATTTGGAGAACTCGTCACAGAAAGGAAATTCAACTCCATCGTAGTATTTCGACATTATGGCGGCCTCCCGGTCGGGCCTGAAGAGATATTTCATTTAGTATATGGGCATTCACGCCAAAACACGATCTATATTCAACATACTGGAACTTCTTTAAATTGATGACAATACAAATGTCCAATGAATAAAACTGTAAGTGTTTATTTTCTTACTTTTCAGCCCCGCCGGCGTTGCTGGTTTTGTCCCGCTGCATCTTCTCCCGTTCCATTCGTGTCTGAGTCTGCGTCGGCGCATGTGCGACCTTATGATGTCACTGCGATGCATTCACGGTACAACTCGGGCTCGGAGACGTCTCACCGTGAGGAGTAGTTTCATAATTCGTCATTCTGAAAATACACGACATCCCATTGACGACACAGGATGCAATAACGCTTAAAATAAATAGATAAACACAAATATTTTGTATTCTCGTTATCTGTCGTATGTTGATAGTTCTTATGAGTTGTCATCTAGACACAGCTCAGCTGTCACAGTCACAAGTATAGCCCGTGATCGTATGTTTTTCTTTTGGGTTTGCGACGTTGTAGCTATGTTAACGTGGAAGTTGTAATTATCAGAGCAGTATTTGATGGTAGCAATATGGGACCAGAATACTGTAATGACCTGAGAGCGACACCTAGCGGCCCGGAGGCGTGTATCGTTCATGTTTTTTTTCCAACCGACTTTCCCTTGACTTTAGATAAAACGACCAACCAAATAACATCAATTCTTTTTTTGTCTATCATATTATTACATTATGGCTATGGATTTAACAGACATGTAAGGCAAACATGGCAATACAAGAACATTTATTCTTATATCTTTGCTTTGTTTGTTTTTATATATGTTTATTCCACTTTGTCAAGTGTCCTTGGCTATTATTATTATTATTATTATTATTGTTATTATTATTATTATTATTATTATTATTATCATTATCATTATTATTATTATTATTATTATTATTAATAATAATAATAATAATAATAATAATAATAATAATAATAATAATAAACTTCCCTTTATAATAACCTGACAGTGTTGTTTGATATTTTCTTTGTTAATTTTATCAATGTGAAATAGTACGAGCTGGATTACATTTGGAATATGTTTTTTTATAATATTTGATATTCGGGCAATATAAAAATAATACAGTTAGCAGATTAGTTAGTTGCGTTTCACGCATATACAGGTGCCCAGCCCATATGGATTTGAACAGAATTAATATCTATAAGTACACTGTGACATGAAAGGCCTAATGAAATTACATAAGCAACTGAAATCAAACGAATTCCAGATATAAAATCCTTGACAGCAAGGGTTTCGTGCTGGCTGAAAGAAAACCAACGCTGTAACAATTTTGAGCTTATTGTACTTTGATGTAGGGTAAATGTATATTAATATAGTGTGGTGTGTGTTGATGTATGTGTATTTTATTGTGTTATGGTTGTATGATACTGAACATTGACAGCTGTATGCTTTAATCATGCTGTGCATGTAAAAACACAATGAGGGACAAGAGTTGAAGATTAGCCTGTGTCTGTGCAGCATATCCGTTACATTCTCTGTATTGGAGCTATGTTAAACTGCATCGTCCCCTTTTAAATAAAATTCAAATAAAACTACATTAGTTAATAAATGCAAACGTGACCGAGTAACATTTGTTATTATCACAAATATAGACTGCGATTGTTTAGAAGAAGGGGCGTGGCGTGATGTCATTACGCATGTGAATGAACTCTCCCATATTTGGCTGCAGCTTCCTGTGACAACACGACGCTCATCATGGGCTGCATGTCGCGCGTGTTGCAGAGGAGCTCCGCGTTTACCGCGCGGCTCCGACAGAAGGACTGGGCGTGCAGTTTGGCGGGCCTTTCGCTCAGACACTACAGCACCAAGACGGCTCCCCAGATACCAGGCATGGAATACCAGGTAACGTTACGCGGTATTACAGTCTTTTTCTACGCGTCTTCGCACCGGCTGCTAGCGAGCTAGCTAGCCACCTGTGCTAGTTTGACAAGTTTGTCCCAACTGTGAGTGACTGCACAGTTGTGAATTGATAGAAACATGGCTGACACGACCATGCGAAACTTCATGAACTCCAGCCGTCGTCGACTGGCAGTCTCGCTGTTGGCTGCCGAGTGTCAGTCCCGGTGAGGACAGAGCTCACAGCCAGTCGAACGGTCTGTGACTGCAACTCTGACTGATAAGCGTCAAAGTGCAGCCTGTGCGTTAACACGTGGGGAAAACCTTCTCTGATGCCATATCTGATGGTTTGACTTGACAACTGGGCAGTCCCAAAATGTAGACTAACGCTGTTCATCGTGTTTATTCTGGTGGTTGTGATTCGTTTTAATGTAACACAACTCGTTTTGCTACTTAATCTTAAATTTCACTGTGCGTTCAAGAAAGACACCGGCTTGTCTTCGTCTGTTGTAGATGAACATGGTACAGCTGGCAGTGTGTACAGTAAAAAGTAGAAATGCCACAACGCTATGAGCCAGCCATTATTGACTTTCCTCTAGTAAAGTTTACAGTCTTCATTATCCATTGATCCAGCTGTTGTTTTCTCAATGACCGATTTGATCCATAAAATATAAAACATTTAATAATGGATGTCCAGGTGTATGGACATGAATCGAAACTAAGTAGTGTTTGTTTGTCCAAGGGTAATGAAGGTACATGCCAGCCAACAGGGTGGTTTGCTGTTTTCAATCATTTTTTTTTGATAATATTGGAGCTCTATGACACCAAGAAACGAGATGTATTTGGATGTGACACGCACAAAATACTCGTTAGCAGGATGCATTCATCTGTTGATAATAAGAAAAAGTACGAATATTATCAAATGTACCTTGTAATGAGATACTTAATATAACACCCTGCAGATGGAACTAATACAAGGGCTGCGCCTAATGATCATGTTGATTGTGTTTAATATTTTATTTTAATGTGAGAAAACAGTGAAAGATGCCCTCTGTAAATTCCCAGCTAATCTTCACGTTGTGTGTTTGTTTTGTTTGACCAATAGTCCAAAACCCAGTCAGGATCCAGTTTAAAGAAACTACATGGTGAGATCTGCTGTTAGCTGACCAAGCTAGTAGTTATCTCGTCAACTGATGGATAAGAGCTGGACTTCAGTACAAGCTACTGTCGACATGAGAGTCATTAGTCCCCGACTCTGTTTAAGTTTTTCATCTCACTCAACGTGTGCATGTAGAATGGAAAAGGTAACTCTGTGGTCATGTGTGCTTTACACCTAGTAATATGTCCTTGGCAGGATGTGCGCATGCAGTCTAAGCTTCTGCCCTGCTGTGTGGAGATAATGGGTAGTTGTTGTTTTTTTTAAGCGTTTGCTGTGGCTGTAAACATTTTAATCGTTGCTTTTGCTGCAGGATGCCATTTGCACTCTGAACACACTACAGACCAATGCCGGTGCTCTGGAGCAGGTACGGCGAGAGCGGAGTCACCCTCAGCTACAGCTCCAGGCCATGAGAAGCTACCTGGAACGAGCTGGCCTCACAGTGAGTCACTTATAGCAGGTCAAAAAGTACATAGGGCATGTTTGGCACATAGCTGTGTCTACTCCACGGTTTAAAAATGATATTGTTGTCTAATGTGATTGACTAATAATATTTGTTCTAATCTGTGTGTGTGTGTGTGTTTGTGTGTGTGTGTGTGTGTGTGTGTGTGTAGGTGGAGAATCTAGACCATCTCAATATCATTCATGTGACAGGAACAAAGGGCAAGGTGAGCACACTAGACACACAAGTTGCATGTGTGTGAGGCCCAGTCAGTATATCAGTGCGTTTACATAATGCACTGAGGAGTTTCACTCGTACCGCTTTTCCACCCAAATTAGTGGGTCTACACAGGTTTTTTTTTAAATGGGGTCAACCTGCTAAAAATTGCCTTTTGACCCCATGCCCACTTCCGGCAAGCAAGGCCTATGATTTTTTAAAAATCTGAGTCGTATGTCAGTGGTGTTATGTTTCACGTCACAAATGTGTGTTAACAGAAGAAAAAACAATAGACCCACTGGGAAAGAAGTGTCTCTTAAAGGGTGGACAAATTCTTTAGAGCGTCACAACACCCGCAAGGTGAATTATTTTGTCACCATTCAAGTTAGCCGTCGCTAAACCTAAAGTTCCAGGTATTTCCATAGATGGGAAGTGGAGCCTTTTTGGCTTCAAAACAACACTGAGCAGCTTTTATGAGTGAACAGGGCTCCACCTCCAGCACTGTGTCCAGTAATTAAATGTCCTTGGATAGTTTGCATCCCAAATTACTACCTTATTTATTCGCCACCACCGGATGGTGATAATGTGTCATGTTCACCTGGGTCTTATGTTTAGATACACTACAGAGTGATCCTTTTCATAGGGACCTCTGAACTCCCATTACGTAAGCTTTGACTAAGGTCATGCAAACATGTTTTCAAGTGTCACATACGATTGCGACAGCTGTACGATTTCACTGAGTGTTTGTTTTTATCTTTCAGGGCTCAACATGTGCGTTCACTGAACAGATTTTGAGAGGATATGGCTTTCGCACAGGATTTTACAGGTAAAATTGCAGTGTATGAGTAATATATGCACTATTTAGACTTTTAATATAAATCCAACACTTGTGACTTTGCTCCCATTTTTCATGAGCTTAAGTAAAAGTTTAAGATTTTTTATTCACAGAAAGTGCTTATTTTTCAGATTTTGAGCATAAATTTGCAGCAGAGGTCTGTCCACTTAACTTAGCTGCTGAAGTTAGTGGTGCAGACCAGAAAGTGAGTTTTTGGTGGTGTTGTCCACGTAGTCAAGACCTGCTCTTCTTTGGGGTCTAGACCAGCTGTGGCATGGTCCATGTGGACCATGAAAAGTTTATTTTTTAGAGATAGCTGGTTCTCACAGAAGAGCCAGGCTACAAGCATGGTGACCTATAGATAATGCACTGCTGTAGATTAAACTTTCCAAAATTAACTTATACAAAGTAGTTAAGATGAGCTCAACCTGAAACATCTAAAGCAGTAAAATGCAACATCCACATTAATGCAGCAGTAATATTAATCCAATAATATGATAACACACAGACATGGAACATTTGACATGATAAGACCACTCACTAACTGGTCTGGACCACACAGACCACTCACTTACTGGTGATGGATAGAAAAAGGGATATATGGTGCAACAGGCATAATCGCTACATTTATTAATCAAATAATTATTAGCTGACATCTCAATATTAATGTAGGTTATATTTATTAAAGGATCATGATTCCTGACTTTTTTTTTACGGTTAGACATGGGAGAGTGTGGATTAGGACCATAAAGACCACTCCACGGACCTACTATGGACTACACAGACCACGCCACCGGCCACTCACTTACTGGTGTGCACCACTAGCTTTAGCGCCCCTTTGCTGGAGTGACCAGTGTTCTGTGTAAAGCAACCATGGTCAGTGGATAGACCTCAGAATTGGCTTCACTTTTTTCTATATTCAGTCCACCTGATGGGTGTAGCATATCATGATGCTCATTAAACAATATAATGATTATACAGGTTTGCTTTGGAATGGTCACAATAAAAGGTCAACTTGATCACATAACATGATATCACAGATGGGATGGGTTTTACGGGAGTGTGCAGTTGGCATGCACTGTCTCAAATGTGGTTTCCAAGAATTTGGCGGTACTTCCAACCAGCCCCCCAACCGTAATTGAAAAGGAGTGGAAACCAGAGCCAGCTGGCACAAAGCCAGTTCATGCCATCAAGATTTGAATGCATCCGTTGTTTGTGGTTCTGGTTTTGTTTCTGCTGCTGTTCACTACTATTCCAGTAGCGAAATATAGGGACTGCTCAGGAGATGATGCTAAATTGAACCTTTTGTTTTTTTCGGTCCGATGCCATACTGAAATTATGGGGTTAAAACATTGCGACACTGATTCATCAGCCGTCATAATTGCAGTGAAATTTTTTGCAGTGATCTCTCAAATGTGGTCATTGAACATCAGATATCCTACAGTTTGAATTACCCAAGCATTATATGTGCAAATAGAACAATATTGTCTGCGTACATTAAGATTTTAACTTCAGGCTAATCAGCTGGAAGATCGTTGATATATAGACTGGTTGTTGATATTCATTTAAATTTATATTCATAAATATTGTTACATTAGTTTTGAGAGAAAACATCATTGATGGCTTATATACATTAATCCAAGTATAGTACCATGAATGAATGTATTACATCAATTAGAAATGTTTTTCTGTTGATGTTTCCGTCTTGGATGCAGTTCCCCACATTTGGTCCAAGTCAGGGAGAGGATTCGAATCAATGGACAGCCCATTGGAAAAGAGCTCTTCACTAAATACTTCTGGCAGGTTTATGGACGGCTGGATGAAACAAAGGTAGGTCATAATATTTTTAGTTTTACAGCATAGCCCTTTCTCACTTTTAAAAGCAGCTGTTGTCTTTATCTGACCATGGCTACTCATTCACTTGACTCAATGGAAGGATTCAATGGATTAACCTTTGATCATCTAAGGTAACAGCTGGCATTCTGAGGAGTGATTTCTGTAACCTGATGTGCATCCTGTTTGCTTCCCAGCCTGAGTAGAACTGTCAGCCCCCACTGTGTATTATCAGTGTCACAGGTTGTAATGAGGCTAATAGAAAATGAGACCCATCATGTTAGGATGAGCATGACCCTCATGTGACAGCACAGTTAGAGTGCTTTTTAATAAGAGTCGCACTGCAAACTGAATACAAGTAATGTGACCTCTCTTTGGCATAGAAAATGGATGCAGCTTATGCTGTTTTTCCATCAGCCACGGCGATTTGCTTTTGCATCACCAGTTCGAGTTGAGCAGAACCGCACTCGCGATGGACACAATGTTTCCTGTGATGCTGCTTCGTAATAGTAGCTTTAAATGAAAAAGAAATGTGTGGGACTTTTATTTTGGAGAAGTTATAGGAATTATGTTATGCAGGGATTGGGACAAGGGCATCATTGGTTTAAGATACACCTTCAAGCCGGTTACCCAGTTGTGATGGAAATGCAAATCCCAGCCGCACTTAGACCGAGTAGAACCAGGCTGGCAGATTTGATGGAAAAAACGGCATAAGTCAAATATTCTTCATAAATCACTTGATTTAAATAGGACATCTGAGCAGATACAGTCCAAGGAGTGTTCATTCAGAAGCTAAATCCAATTGGCAACAACACTTCAATTTATAAAGTTTTTTTTTGTGACTGTATTATCACAATTTCCATCCATCAGACACAGAGTAACATAGTCATTCATTTGGAAATCTTTGCTTGTTGACACAGCTTGAGTGTTAACATATAGTGAGAGTGCTGAGATTATGACTGAAAATGTAGAAAACAAACATCACCATGCAGCCTTTGTGTTAACTAATGTATATTATTGCACAGGAACTTTGCAGACTGGATGATGCAGAGCCTTTTTTTCTTTCTTCTCTTTGACCTCTTCAGGATGCCCATGGAGGGACAATGCCGGCATACTTTCGTTTCCTCACCATCTTGGCCTTCCATGTGTTTCTTCAGGAGAAGGTAAGCTAACAGGCCAGTGCAGCAACTAGCTGCTAGGCTGCGAGCCAGGGACAGGGTTGCTTATAGATGAGCTACACAGTATTTATTAACCATTTACTAGAAGTATTATAATCATCAGTTGCAATTTTACAATAAACAATTGCAAAGGATAATGGTAATACATGTTATATAAACCATTTTTTTGTTTCTTAACTGTCAAATTACTGTTAACTAGAGTATAATTAACTATACAGTTACCATTCATTTATGATGGCTATTATAATGTGCTACTTTGTATGAAAGTCATGGATTGATCGATTGATATCATGATCCTCAGGCCCACGAAAAGACAGAAACTTAAATGACTAAACAACCCCACTCTTTGTCCAGGTGGATTTAGCAGTAATTGAAGTTGGGATTGGTGGAGCATATGACTGCACCAACATTATAAGGTAAGAATCTCCATTTATAAAGCTGCTCTGTCTGTGACTGACACACCTGTCTGAAGCAGAACTATTATTAGATTATTCTTACATTCATGATCACTGATTTGGTCAGACTTGATATCTGTTCCAGTATGTACCATACCCAATATGTTCCATACATCCCTGATTCCAAAAAAGTTGGGATGTTGTGTAAACTGTAAATATAAACATATTGCTGACAACATTGAGTGTCCCAACCTTTCTGAATCAGACTTGTCTTAGAGAAAGAGCGGTATCTTTGAATCACATATACACAGCTGTAATATCTTTTATGACAATGTCTTGGAGACAATAAAGAGCGACTTTAGTATCACAATAACAGATCAGCATTATCGAACTTTATCAGAGAGCTGACAACACTTAAAAGCAGCTGATTTGGTCCTGATGTATGCCTTTAAATAATTAGTAACTCTCATGCAGTGCATTTAAACCAGGTAACTGTACAGCTTTGTATACATGCAACAGGCTTGATCACTTATTGCCAGATATGCATTGAGGTGTACAGTTGAAGTTACTTGTTTACAACTTTCAGTGTTATAACAAGATGTGGTTCTGTATTAACAGGAAGCCTTGGGTGTGTGGGATCTCCTCTCTGGGTATAGACCACACTCAGATTCTTGGAGACACCCTTGAAAAGATTGCATGGCAAAAAGGAGGCATTTTTAAGGTGTGTTTGCTGTAAGCATCAATATAGTGACATTGTGACTGGACTAAATATTAATGTGTTAGTAAAAACGCCAAAAAACGTTACGGGGCACTTACTAGGGTTTTTCAGACTAAATACATTTAAATTATAAACTAATAGTTGCTCTAATTGATTGGACACTGTTCAATGGGCCTATGTTCGTTTTTAAATGGTTTAAATGGTGGTAAAAGCCAATCAGAAGATCTGATCAAATAAACAGGAAGCGGTTTCTGTACTCGCTGCTAAAATCCCATAGTGTGCTGCAGGGCTGGAGACTAACAGTGTCCTATGTCCCCCAGTCAGGGGCGACAGAAAATGTGCTTGAGACAAACAGACTGTTGCCTAGAAAATTACGAATTTTAGTGACTGCTTCTGACCATGCTGACTACACGGAGCTGGTCAACACATGCTGCTGACCAGAGTGTTGTGTCCGCATCATTTAGCCACTTGCTGGCTTCTCAGTGCAAGACCAGAGAAAAATATAAAGATTCTCAAATACTCCCCCAGCACCGGTCCATCTATCCCCTAAACCAGAAACACTCACTGGGAGGACTGGAAAATATTGCACTGTTTAGAGCAAGAGGGCACTGCAAATCTGTACTAAAATCAGCAGGAGGCTGCTATTAGCTGTTAGCAGCTGGTGAGCGGCAGAGTACTGGATTGTGTTTTACTAAGGGAGCTAATGCTAACAAAGCTAATAGCTTACAGCAGAACATGACACTTGAGTTAAAAGTTAGTGGAGGATATTGAAGCCCTTTATAATCAAGCTGTTCGTCATTGTTCAGTACTTCTGTACTCCACTGCTCTGTCATCTCACTGGCTGTTCATGTACATGTGCTTTCAGCCAGGGGTTCCTGCCTTCACAGTGAAACAGCCAGAGCATGCAATGTCTGTGCTCAGGGACAGAGGCAAAGAGATTGGGGTAAGTGACCGTTCAGACTTATAGTGTATCTATCAAAGATTGTTCAGCAGAATGTCAGATTTTAAATACACTTGGTTGTTGAAATCCTTCCAGCTGTCCAGTTTGATGTAGTACAATGTGACTTGTTGTTGCAGTGTCCTCTGTGGGTGTGTCCAGATCTGGAAGACTACCAGGCAGATGGTGGACCTCTGCGTCTGGGCCTGGCAGGACAGCACCAGCGCTCCAACGCCTCATTGGCCCTCCAGCTGAGTCACACTTGGCTGCAGAGAAGATGTTTACCAGGTAGGACAGAATGTGAAGCAACATTTGAACTGTATGTCAATGGCAGTAAGGACGTCATGCACTCAAAAGTGAAAGAGATTGGCTTCACTGTAAAGGCAAATATGACCAGGAAGCAGCATTATATAAATAGACCACAAAGGTAGTGCCTCACCGAACAAAAACATAGGTCTTCTCACAACAGTCAATCACATCAGTAGATCCCTTGGTGGATTCCCCCAATTGCCCTTATTCACCAGTTCTCAAGAAGCGCTCCAAACACTTATACAGACATGCAACATTAGATTTACAGCATGCAGGATACACAGTGAACTGCCTCACAAATGTTAACTTACACGTTTGACACCAAGAACATTTGCGGCCAGAGTCAACTAGCCAGCATTTCAGCTCCTCTCACAAACGTAATGTCTGAAAAAAACATTACGTTCACCTAGTTCTAAATGGGCAAAGGCAGGCAGAAATGATGTTTATTCCTGTAGATGATTTAAGACTGACTTCATCATGTCCTCTCTCAACAGATAAAAGCTTTTCCCCCACCAGTGTTGAAAACACGGGTCAACTTCAGGCCACCGGCTTCAAGCCCAGCCCTATCATGTTGAAAGGTGAGTCCTGAAAAATCAATAACTTCTGATAAGACCATAATCAGGACAATGGTCATTACTTTACTTCCTTTTTGTGTCTCTGTGCAATTCAACATACTGACTTGTGACAGTTAAATTTGGAGTTGGGACTAAGTAATGTCAGTCAAAAAGGCACATTAGAACAGAAATGTCATGTGCTGTTTTTTTGGGTTTGTTTTTTTTAAACAAGAAATTAGTTAGAGAGTAGTGATGTAGCTGGTAGTTTTGTTATTTGTGTATCAGAATTGATGGAAGCCAAACATTTAACAGTTCCCAGGCTAAATATGACATCGTCTAATATGTTGCTGCGTGTGTGTGGTATCAGGGCTGGCAGACACAGAGTGGCCTGGCAGGACTCAGACTCTGAAGCATGGAGCAGTCACCTACTTCTTAGATGGAGCGCACACCATGCGCAGTATGCAGGCCTGTGTACACTGGTTCAGAGAGACTGCAGCCCAGCTTGAGAGGAATGCAAGGTGAACATTTCTCCCTGATCACATGACATTCACAGTGTGGGTTTCTGTATCTGCATTCATCAAACCACTTGATGTACCACTGATTATAATTGATGAGTCCTATCCACTGCTAATATCATGAGAGTCACGTTAGGAACAGTTGTTACGGGAGGTGCTCACAGTTCAGAGCCTGGCTGTTGAGGTACAATTACATTAACTTATAGATACGATGGTGCCAGGTTGTGAAAGATATGGGATGTAATCAGGGCGTTTACAAGATAGTGGGGCAGGTTGGTGTAAGTGAGCGACGGAGGCAATTGATGTTGCGTAGATGGAAGTATGCAGTCCAGGATGAAACCCAGGCTCTTTACCTGAGGTGATGGAGGAACAGTGGAATTGTTGATGGACATTGATAAAGTGAAAGTGTTTTCTTAAAGACATGGGGTCTTTTTAGCTCATCTTCTTGGATTTTACGGGCCACAGCTGAACAGTTTTTTGGACATTTCCGACAAGAACCCCCAAATGAGAGGCAAATCAGCACCCACTCCTGTGTGCTACAATCACCAACGAGTCACTGACGGCTGCTGTAGGCTAAATAACTGGCTGCCTTACATTATTTCTTCCTCTGCCGCTTTGACGCAGTGTGAATCTTCACTGGCCTCATGATTCAATCGGATTACGATTAAGAGGTAATCTACAATAATATAGTCTTCACTTGGCTGCTTTATGATTAGGCATTTATTAACTCTGTTGCATATACCTCTCTCAGAGTTGGACGGCAGAGTTGACAGCGCCTCCTCAGATCTCGGCTGATTAGCTGGGCTTGCTGTCACAGTTATTATTTATGGCTGCAGACGTTGGCTTCGGCTGAAAACGGCAAACGAGAAGAGTAACTGTTGTTTGGCAGAAGTCACCTTCAGCGTGGGTCTCCCTCCAACATACCTTCTACATAAGTAACGTTCGCCTGTTGTCTGCCGACAATTCAAAGCATTGGAGCAACATTGCAAAGTAACTCTACTGTCCAGCTGAGGCCACTGGCGATGCACCTTACAATCAGGAAATGTCCTCACCTCTGGTATTGAGTCAGGCTACACAGGGCAGTGATATCTCATACTGTATGTGTTGTACCAAGTGAAGCAACTGAAATGGAACAGGCCACCTCGTTGTTTCTGACACCGGAGCACCTCCCTGTGCCTTAATACCGGCTGGTCGTTGCTTTAACTGAACACATACTGTTGAAACAGCTGAAAGATACAGATGTAAAACCTTGTCATGGTTGTGTTGCAGTGGACCTGTGGCCAGAGTGTTGCTGTTCAATGCAACAGGAGAGAGAGACTCGCCGGCAATGCTTAAACTACTGACTGTGAGTACAGCTGCCTTCCACAACACAGAGAATGAGGTTATTGTCTTTGCATTGTGTTGTCATTGGTATCATAGTGTCTATATGGTTGTCCTTGTAGACGAATGTAGAAACTAAACTAAACTAATTTTATTTTTTTACATTTTAGCCAGTTAGCTATTTTTTCATCCCTATATACAGTAAACATTAATATCTTAGAAATAACATTACATGTTAAAGGAGCAGTCTGTAGTTTAGGTGAAGAAAGGTTAATGAGAAGAGAAAGATCTTCATTGGCTGACTTTTTTTGATGCCTAAACAAACAAAATGAAGGTATGCGACATGTGAAATACCTCCTCGGACTCACATTTCCGCCGACAGATGTGTATTTTGTCACTCACTGGAGACGCCCTGCTTGTCCAGATGCGTTGATTTGATTGACTACATTGCGTCACGTGAGATAATTTACAACACATGCAATTGGTCTGTGGGTTTCCATGGGCCACTAAACCAGTACTGTGAAGCCTGGAAAAGTGGCGCCAGTTCTTACAGAAACTCTCCATTAAGATGTAGAAATTCTCAATTATTTATTGGTTATAGGTCCAGGTACCAGGAATTTTAAACTGAGGCGGCAGCCCGCCTTGTCATGTTGTCATCTGTGCCACTTGCAGCTTTTCTGTGTTAGTTGTGTTTCTCACTTTGCAGCATGTTTTTTTCTAAATACGAAGCATGTGTTGTCAAACTGAGGAAGATTTCTTCTAAATTTGCATGTGTTTTGATTATTTTTGTATTGGAGCTTGAAGGCCACCATAGAAGTAAGAATTAAACCATATTCTTATTTAAAAAAAACCACCTCCCTGTTTAACCTGGTTTGGAGATTAGTACCAGGAAATGTTTTTGATTTGCTTCTCTCCCTGTCCAAGCAGACACTTACTTCTTTTTCACCTGTTTGTTTTTCAGCCATGCCAGTTTGACTTTGCTGTGTTCTGCCCAAACATAACTGAAGCCATCGCTTCTTGTAATGCAGGTGAGATCAATGAGCCTTTTCCTTTTGTGTGCTAGAAGTGAACATTTAACTCTACCTAAAATGAATAAAAGTCTATACCATCTGTATTTGGCCCATGAACTCCAAATCATGTGGCTTTTCATGACTGCTAATGTTACTGCTAAACATTCTGTAGGTTGTGGATGTCCTACCTGTAGACAGCCGGTGGTTCATTTAAAGGAATAGTGGAACATTTTAAGAAACACTAATTTTTGCTTTCTTTCTAAGAGCAAGATACTGTTAAAACAGACAAACAGAACAACTTTGAACTTAATCCGTGGTTCTTTGTTCTAATCCTCTCAGACCAGCAGAACTTCAATGTTTCAGTGGAGAACATGTTGACTCGCTGCTTGGACAATGAGAGGAGCTGGCGTCTCCACCACAGCCTGGGGGACAACGAAGGTACACAGCTGCTCATCAAGGACAGCTTGCCCCTGGTGCCTGAAAAGAAAGATGACACCCTGGTCTTCCCCTGCATCCTCAGCGCCCTCCGCTGGATCACTCAGGGCAGGGACTCAGTGGTGGCAGACCCCGCCAAGACTGTCTTACCAGTTAAACCCAGCATCATGGCCAAAGCTGCTCCTCTCTGTGATGCAGCCGAGATCCACGTCCTTATAACTGGAAGCCTCCACCTGGTTGGTGGAGCACTAAAACACCTCGATCCAGCTTCCTCCAAGTAAATGGACCATGTGAAATTTAGTTGAGTGAATTTCAAAGCAGTTTGAATAATGGGTCAGAGCTCTGCTTATATACACGCGCTTACCTTTGTGGAGGGAAAGTAATTTCTGTCTGAGTAGTTGAGGCATTTGAGAAACTAGGTTTTTGGACAATGTCTTTAGGTGTTTACCAGAATGGGATTAGCTGCACCCAGGTATTGATTTTGTCTTGGTAGCCTCACTGTAGTGACTGATGTTTGGAAACCTGTAGTTTTGACCAAGGCAGCTCAGGGCCTCACAGCAGCCCCAGCTTCACCCAGAGCCTTACAGATGATCACACAAACATGGAGAACTCATGTCTTTAGTCTTAACTTGAAGCCAAATATGTTTACATGATGAATTGCAGAGGCTACATCACACGCTACATACACCACAATGTGCATTGAGTTGGTTCAACTGGAACTATGCGTGCTTCAGCACTCAGTGAGGCCACGTGGATGACCAGAGGGCTGGGATGGTTATTGCATAATCATACAAACATTTGTACAAAATCTGCAGATTAACAGGCACCAAAAAGGGCCTCATGGACGACATGATGTTATGAGTTTTCTGTTTTTTATTTATCTGTTTGGAAAACCTGACTACTGGGTTTCACAGTGTTTTTTAAATAAAAGACATTTTGCACAGTTTCTACCTAAATTTCGTCAGGATTTGACAAAGTGCTTCATACACAGCGCAGACTCTTCTTGGTTGTAGATGTGCAAATATTTTAACACTTGTGTTATCATCATAACTGGCCTCAGTTATGTAGCTGTCAGTCAAATTCTGTGTCACTCTGAAATTGTGATAATTATATTATCCTTAATTTAAATTTACATTATCTGATCGTAATACATAGTTATTGTATGTATGTAAAATAGGTTCACAGGTGGTTCAGCCACATCCATTCACTGTGTAACTTCAGATGTGTTTCAAATTGAAAGTGACTTCACTTGAATGTTCCTGTGGACCCATCAAGACAAAAAATGCACTTAAATGGAACTCATCTCTAACTGTAAGTAAAGAAGATCAAATCTGCTCACATCTGAATTATGAGTCAATAAAAAAATACAGATATCGAAATTATTCCCCAAACTGTTTTGATATTTTTCTCTCGTTACTCCCTTGAGAATCTTAAAACTTCATAAGATGTGTTTTCTGTCTGTGTCACTTAGCCCATAAAAAAAGGTTAATTGTGCTGGGGCTTAGGACTATTTTCAGCAGGTGATTAAAACACAATTGGAGCTCCTCTGAGTGCTTGGGGCAGCAGGATGGTGTCAGTGGGATTGAGTCAAATAAATGACAGTGGGGTCCAAAAGTCTGAGGCCACATTAAAGATCTCTTAAATTGTCATATAAACCTGGAAATAGCCAGAAGGTTGGAAGATTCAGAAGGTAAGTGAAAGTGTCAGAATTCAGATTGTTATTCTAAGCAGAGAGGTTTTGTCAGTGTCAAATCACGGCTAAACTAAAACTTTCTAAGGGCGCTGTGCTGGAACTCTGAGCCACTTTACAAAGTCTGCATGATGAGCCGGAGCCAAAGTGGGCACACCATCAGAAAATCAATACATTGAGCTATACAGTTCACTGAGAGATAGAAAAAAAACGTCATCAGTGAGACAGAATTTACGTAACTGAGAGGATGAGGAGCAGTTTCTAAACCACTTCTTGGAAAGGAAACGAGGACGAACACTTGAGGTGAGCTCAGAAATACCAGAATCACAGTGGATGATGAAAAAAAGTCTATTTACTGTTGAATCCCAGTGATAGATTAGTGTCAGTAACAGAAGGGTGTATGTAAGGAGACAAACAGGAGAGAGAATGATACCACAGTGTTTCACAGTCACAGTGAAACATGGTGCTGGAAGATGTTTTCAGACTCCTGCACAGAAGTGACTTCTCCCTGACTGAGGAGAAGCACCACTCCATTCTTCAGAGACATGCTCCACCCTCTGGTTTGATCTCTGTGGAGAAAGATTCATCCTGCGGCAGCATAATGAGCCCAAACACACCTCAAAGCTTCCACACAACTACTGAAGACCAAAGAAGACCAAGGAGTCCTGACTGTCCTGAACTGTCCTCCTCTCGTCACCTGTCCTCAAACACACTACATTTTTATGAGGGCAGGGTGAGATATTCTGACAGTCACTGATATTTTTCAAGCATTCGACTTTTCACACATATTGTTATTTGGGATGTACAATATATTTCGGACTGATAAATTATTGGGAAAATAATGGACAATTTACATTACTGGTTATTGGCAGATAAAGAAATAATAGCTGATAAATCTAGCCAATAATACAAAGCCAAATTTGCTTTTTTTTTTACTTCATAAGTGCAGCATCTACACACAATAGGTAGTGCTATGCATATATAACAGTTGTTTTGCGAGAAGCAAATAAAAACAGAAGAACAACAAACATACTGTTGTGTAGAGCCACGCAATGTCATCACTGGTGTGAATTCTTATTTTTTTAAACTTACTTGTCTTCAAGTAAGGGCGGCTGTAGCTCAGTGGGTAGAGCTGGTAGACTAGTGACCAGAAGGTTGCTGGTTCAAATCCCAGTTCCCCGGGGCGGGCCTGAGCTACATGTCGAAGTATCCTTGAGCAAGATACTGAACCCCAAAATTGCTCCTGATGTGCAGTTGGCACCATGCGTGGCAGCCACTCCATCAGTAAGGATCCTGCGATGAGCTGGCGACTCATCCAGGGTGAACCCTGGCCTACGCCCAATGAATAGACTGGATTTGGCCCCAGTAAGCCCCGCAACCCCTTAAGGGGGGGGGAAAAAAAGCGGCAACATCCCGCGACCCTCACGGATTAAGCGGAAAGAAAACGGAACGGAACTTGTCTTCAAGTTCAACCAAAAAATCTTATCACAGCTGTGGAATATAAAGTAAACCATCTATGCACTACATCTTAGCCTTTCTTGCACTCAGGTGTGCATAAAATAACATTAAAATGTTGGTTTCTATTAATCAGTCAGTTATTGTATCAACTGCAAAAAAAAAATATCATGTATCCATAATCTGGAATGAAACAAATGCAAGCCTCCACCTGGTGGGAAGAGCAGTGAGACACCCGGACCCAACCTCCTGCAAGCAAACAGACTATGAGAGTGAAGCTCAGTCTAGTTTAATGAAAGGCAGGGTGCTCTGCTTTTATATACATTACCTTTGTGGAAGTAAAGTCATTTCTGTCTGTATACTTGAGGCTTTTGTGATGCTAGTTTTTTGGACCATGTCTCTAGGCATTCACCTGAATATGCTTGGTGTCTTTCTTCAGTGATCAGTTACCACTTGTGTGTTGGTTGACCAAGACCATCAGTGTGTATTGAAGAGTGGTGGGGACATAAGGGCTCAGATGAAAAAAACATGCATGACAGTCCGGCAATACATATTTAAGAGGGTTTTTAAAACTAAAAATGTAAATACTTGTATAATTAAATGCTTGGATATATTAATACACACATAATAACATTATAGAATGCTTAAATAAATAATAATGTAATGCTTGATAAATATAAAATTACATAATTGAATTCTTAATAAATAAATAAAAACAAATAATAAGTGTAAAATATACTGTTCAATTACCACCATAACTAAGTTAATCACAAATTAAATAACATATGCATAAATATGAAATGTATTTATTTGTATATTTATTTATTTGTATATTTAGTCAGGGATGGGTTAACACAGGCATCAGTGTACTGTATATAAAATAACTTAGTTATAAATAGTTGAATAAATGTATGAATAAATGAATAACTAAATAAACAAATAAAAATAGGAATAAATAAATAAAATTGGAATATTTATAAATATGTATGAAATAAATAAACAAGTACATACATACACTAATGAATTTAACATTTATATATTTGATATCTAATGTAATTTGAGTTTTTATTTATTTATAATGAGAATGAAACATAAAATTACATTATTAATTATTGACTCATTTATGTAGGCATTTCATTCTTAACGGCAATGTTAGTAAAATATTTAATTTTTTCTGCTTTTAACGAATAATGTTTTGGCCCTGGTAACCCTCCATACACATAGAGAGCAGCGAGCTAGTATCAGGAAACTACACATTCCTCTTCTGGTTGAGGTTTGGTGGACGTTGCCTGAAGATCTCTACAGTTTTTTGTCTGATCATCGGTGTGTGTGTGTGTGTGTCTTGTGTGAGTGAACTGCAAGAGGATGCATGTTATTTTGAGTTGACCGGGAACAGGACTGTTGAAATTACTATGTTCCTGTGCTCTTTCTTAAAAAAATATTTAATGAAGAGACATCAACAGCTCATAGTTGGTGTTCGTTCTTGTGTCTTCTTGACTTAACCAAAGCCTGTTAGTTTGTGAGTCTGGCATTTTAGTTTGTTGCATGTACATGCTGATTTTAGGCCTTTTAGAAAAGTTTGTCTTCGTTATCTTGATTATAAACGTTGTCCTCTTTATTCCCCCATTAAATCTTGTGCCTTTGTGCCCATGAGCAAATGTGAAGTGTCTCCTGATGAGAGGACATTTCCTCTCATGTTCATCTACTATTTTTGAAAACAAAAAATGCAGACGCTTCTCTCAGCAACTACGAAAAGGCGGAAAAACGAGCAATACCTGAACGTCACCAGCCAGTGAAACGTATGACGCAGGACGTACTGCAAAGAGACGTCAGTAACGTGATGAATACAGGGCGCCGTGCTGCTGGCGCTGAGTTTAAAGAGTCCGTTCAGGAGAGAGCAGTCGGCCCGGTGGTCTCGGTGCCGCTCAACTCATATCACACACATTTAATCAGAAGCGGAGGAGCTGGCCACACTCAGGTACTGTCACTCTTCTTCTATACTTTATTTAGGCCAAGAAGCTGTGCGAGCATGTTAATATTCAACTTACCGTCCGTGTGAAAACGTGCCAACTCTGGCTGGTGACTCGCATCTGCTGTGTTCTCGTTCGAGAAATGGCTCCTCTTTCTCTCCAAGTCAGTTTGAAACAAACTGCAGATGTGGAGACTTTATCTCCGCCAGGTCTGTGTGTGAGTCGCTGCTGTGAGCAGGTTTACTTCACTGAAGCTCGTCTCGTCGATGCCGCGCTTTCACCACAGCCAGGCCTCATGTCTGTTCCTCCTTCCTGCATTAATGAACTGCAAAGTATAAACTGAATGTGAGAATAAAAAGCCAGATTAAGTCCGCACACATCTCCAGAAACAGGGGACAGAGTATTTGTTTGTTCTGCTGGAGTCAGAATTGGCGGGGTCACACCGCTGCTAGCTGCATCAATATGGCGGGCAGACCGAGGATGATCACTGGAGGAAGCTAGGTAGCTAACACATCGTTCTCTGAGACGTTGCTGCTCGTGGAGAGGATTGATTGTAGAGTCACCTCGCCAACATTTTGATATAAAAAGTGTTTGATTAGTTTGTCCTTCCACCAGCATGCCACTGCGAGATCTGCCCTGCCTGAGTCCTCAGGGCTCCATGTTGTCTCAGTCCAAGAGGACCATCAAACGCAAGTCAAAAGGCTTTCTGAGTGAGGGCCTGGACACTGAATGCACCCCAACAGAGCTCATCCAGCAGTGGTCACCGACCCACAAGCACCAGCGGCTCATCAGCAAGGGGAAAGAGAACGATGGCAACCAGTTTGTCCTGGCCAGGAGGTCGAGGAGGAAAAGAGAGTGTACATCAGGTAGGAGACAGTTTTCTGACCACCTGTATGCAGCCGCACTGTAGTTTGTGTACATATAACTGCCATATCCTGCTCTTTTCCATCATCATCATCATCTCCGTCAGCAGGCATTTCATGGGACCACCTGCCCGACGAGCTGCTTCTCAGGGTCCTCTTCTACCTCCCCCTGCAGGACCTCCTCAGGATGTCCACAGTCTGCAAGCGCTGGCATCGCTTGGGGTGAGTCTCCACTCACGACACTGCACCAGTGATTTTTCAGAAGTGAGAAGCTTTCACTAAGAATTCTGCTCGACACAGTGGAACAGTAAAACCATGATGTGACCCTAAGCACGTCTGTTACCGGGGCTCCAGAACTAACCTCCTTCACTTTTCCAGCAGTTGGGTAAACAGACAGGACTCGGAAGTGCATATGTCAGGATGTAAATATTAAGGGTCGACCAATATATGTTGAAGTCCGTTTCCGCAGCTTGAATGCACATATTGATACGACCAGATCATAGGGGGTTCAGTCAGTGCGGGCCGTTTACTGCAGACTGTCTGAGACGTTGCTTCTGCCTGTATGTCCGTCCCAGGTTAGACGAGTCTCTGTGGCGCAGTGTGGATCTGGAGGGGCTGACCCACATGGATCCAGCTCTGCAGCAGGTTCTGAAGACTGGAGTCCAGAGGCTGCGCTGCCCTCGCTCCTTCGTGGAGGAGCTGCGTTTCACTGACACAGGGTGAGTCCAGCCGCTTGCTCCACATTTAATTCTACATAAGCGATTTAATTTCAGCCAGGTTTAAGTTGTTGTTTAAAGTATAAGTGGTAATTGGTGACCGTTTTACTTTTAAGATCTTCTTCCTGCTGCAAGAAATACTGATATGTACAAATTCACTGAGGAAAATGGTCCCCGTCAATTGCACTATTTCCTCTTTTTCCCTAAATTGCTGATCCTTTTTTGTTTTTTTGTTTTTTTAAACATGAAATGCAAGGTATCTAGTTCAGTTGCACATATAGACTGCACGTTTTGAATTCAAATGGTTCTTACAATTTGTATATTAACTTTTCCTTAAACATCTGAATGACTGTTTGGATTAAAAGTGGAACCCTGATGGTCAAGTGAGAAAATCTTGAGGTACTAATGTCCATCTGTTGTAGTTGCCACTTTATATATTTGCAAGTATGTCACTTTATACATAAACGTTTGCCAGATAAGTGTAGTGTAATGATTAACAGGACTTTGAACGCATGAACGAACACTAAACAGAATATGTTGTTTATCTTTATTTCATTTATTAATTGATGCTGTAAAAGGTTTGGCACCGTTGACACAGGGACTTCAGCTGTCAAACAGATCTAAACTTTGCGGCTGTTTCAGGTCACTTTCTTACGTCTCAGCCCTTTAATGAAAGTAGCAAATGAACAAACATATCAGAAGGGACTGAAAAAACAAAAAACTTTCTTTCCGTCGTTCAGCCCACTGCAGATCCTTCATCTTGATCTGTCCAGCTCCATCATCCCCACCTCGGCTCTGGAGAGCATCATCTGTCGCTGCAGGCTGCTGGAGTGTCTGAGCCTGGAGGGCCTGCAGCTCTCAGACTGCATCATCAGGTACTGTTCAGCATTTCCTGTGTCTGATCAGGGTGTGACATGTGTCACTCATTCAACCCCTTAGGAATCCTTTGTGATGTGGCTCATACCTCACTTTTCTAGAATGACATTCGTTCATAAATTAGTTATAATAATTTATATTACATAACAAAGAAAAGCAGCATATCCTTACCCTGTGGAAGCTGGAACAGCTTAAGTTTTGCATTTTTTGTTGGAAAATGATTTTAATGATGAATCAATTAGTATTACTTATTACATTATAAGTATAGACAGAGGTGAGTAGAGGTACATTAAACTGTGCTCAAGTAAAAGTACTGGAACTTGTCAAACACTCAAGTAGAAGTAGTGATCAAAATAACTATTTGCAAGCAAAACAAAAGCACTTACTGAAAACGGTACTAAAATAGTGAGTAACTTAGAATTTCAAAAAGAAGAAAAACACAGACACACTTCTGTGTTTTCCACAAGTTTTATTGTGGATCTGACTGGAGTCATTTCATCAGCAGAGCTCTCCATCAGCTAAAGAAGTGGACAGACAACACAATAACAAATCATCTTCTGATTAATGGGCCACATTTACACCCGAGCAATATTCAGTCTGTATCTCTTGAGTGTGATCACGGTCTCGTATTGCCTCAACAGACACACTGACAGCTCTTTGGCAGCGTTACTCAAGTCCATGTAATGGAGTAAATGTACCTAGTCAATACTCTAAAGCTGTCAAACGTCTGTGTGTGTGGTCTTCTAGTAACTGATCCAGTTGGATGATACTTGACAATTGTAATTTCTGCCTCAGCGCTCTGTCCAGGAACCCAAACCTGCTGCAGCTCAACCTGAGTGGCTGCTCCGGCTTCTCTGCTCCAGTTCTGTCTGACATGCTCCAGTCCTGCTCCAGGTCAGCTCCTCTGTCTGTTCCACCGGTTCAAATCCCACTGTTAAAAAAAAATGACAACAGCTCATCCTTCTTCTCTGTCAGTGACTAATGCTGTGTGGCTTTTTTTGTTTTTCCCTGTGCAGTATAGAGCAGCTGAACATATCATGGTGTGACTTCAATAATGATCATGTGAAGAGTGTCGTTCATAATGTGAGCTCTGGTATCACTCACTTCAACCTCAGCGGGTACAGAGAGAGCCTCACGCTGGATGGTAAGTGAGAGGTGATGGTGCCAGATCAGCCATTATTCGGTGTTCTAGCACTTCATATATTCATGCACATTGTTTTGATTTCAGAGCAGGTTGCTTCCAGTGTCTTCAAATTCAAATATTTCAGTTGTACTTCAGTTGTACTACACTACATTATTTTTCTCAACATAGTCTGTGCACTAGCGGACTTGTTAGTGTGCTTCAACATGCGTTACTGCAGGAGTTCCTTTTTCAGCATTAAAATAAACTGCCCTAGAACCCAGAATTCATTGCAGATGATTTTCCAGAAGGGGACCCGAAGCAGGCAGGAATTTTAGTGTTTAGGGATACATGAGTGGCCAATAAGCAATAAAATGAAATAATTGTTGTCCAGAGAATGAAAGTTCAGGCAATAATTCGATCTGATAATGTTGAACATTAAACACAATGAATCAATGTGTTCTTCATTCTAGGGATGACTAATGCCCTCCTTACATTGGTCTTCTATTAGACAAATACACATGTCACTTTAAAACAAAGTCCTCTTCACATCTTTGCATTAGTAAGATTCATATCATCAGCTGCAGTATTGGTGTCAGCCACTAATACTTGATAGCACCATCAGCCTCAAAATGTCAGGCCCGTACAGCGTATGTTGTGTCAGAGACCCTGCAAAGCTCGTCTGATTAATGGAACCGTTTCAAAAAGCATGAACATCTGAACATGTTACACTGAGTGCTGTGCAGAAGCAGAGGGAGAAATACAAAAACACAGATAGATGACACTCCCATGAACATGTATTACCTCCATGCGTGACTTCAGGTTCAAGCCCTTCCTCAGGCATGAAATAAGTACCGATATGCTGCTTACAGGTACCTGTGGAGGCAGCCCACCTGACAGCTCATGTACAGGACATAGATTATTCACAAGGGAATTCATATGTACAGTATTATCTGAATACCCTAAATTTACCATAAAGGCATGATCAGGTAAAAAAAAAAACAATCTCATTATGGCCCATCGGAGAGCTTTAATTTCTAAGCTTCCAATGCATGATGCATTTTCAACAAAGAAGAAAAGTACAGTACTCAGCAGTTTACATAAAATAAATGCATAAATAAAAATATATATATGTTGTATGTATGTATATATGTATGTATGTGCTCTTATGAAGTTTGTTGTTGTGACATGCTGCTAGTCGTACACTGGTGGTGTTGTATGTTTCTTTGTCATCTGACTAATAGTTGGAGTCCTCACCTCTCTATTCACATATCGTAGATGACCGCACTGTGTGTTTTTACAGATGTGAAGGTGCTGGTGTCAAGATGCCCAAATATTCAAACTCTAGATTTAAGGTAAGATTGTATTCCTCATGAACGGGTTTGAAACGGACTGGACCTGTGACTAGTAATCAGAGGCTCTGACATGTCAGGAGAACTGTTCCATATACTATTAAGTCTTCTGAAGGTGTTGATGGTAAACATGGACAAAGCAATGTCTACATTTGTCAAGTTGAATGCTCTATCATGTTCAGCATGTGATAATGCTGACATAGCTATGGCTCGCTGGACACTAGTCACCTGTCTGTAAACACCACTGAACAACTTTACAAGGTGTGCCATGTGAGATGACGTTGTTTTCCGATTGTTTTTGGCCAAAACCCTCTGAGTTCAGTGTCAGAGGAGATGGATTTATGAATTAGACCTTTTGTTAGAAACCTGTAGGCCGATAAAGGGACACAACTCAACAATGCTTTAACAAAGAGCATTACATGTGCAAGTTTGACTGCAGGATCTTTTGTTTTTATTCAGGTGAGTGTGTTTTTCTCGCCTCAAACAGCCAAATTACTTTACTGTAATTACCCTCTTCGTTTTCCCCTCTCCTCTCTGTAATGTCACATTTATGAAGTAAAGAACATTTCCCCTCCAGCTCCAGTCAGCAGTCAACATTACAGGACACAAACACTCCACAATGGAGGTCACCACCTCGAATCACTGCTGCATTCAGGTTGATAAACAGGAGTAAAGATAAATCCACTTTTTAATCCCAGAAGTTAAAAAGTAATCTGATCTCTCCTCCAGTCGCTAAACTGCTCCGGATCAGAATAATATCTGATGTGACTCTGCCGAGCGCATAGAGGAAGAAATAGCCAAACATTTTTTTTTTGAGTGAGACAACCAGCAGAAACAAGATTGCGTATTTTACATGCCTCCATGACTGTCGTACAGTATCCATTTGGATTACTCTCTGTTACAGTGACAGCACTCTGCTGATGGCCGACAGCTTCCCTGTCCTCAAACAACTGGTCTACCTGCGGCATCTGTCCCTGAGTCGCTGCTACCACATTCACCTCGCTGCTCTCACGTAAGTTCCCCTGCTGCCGTTCACTTCTGACTGACTGAGTTTAGAAGTCAAAAACTGAAGGGGGTGTTTTATTTTGCAGCGACCTGGGTAAGATGTTCCCCCTGCTGTGCCTGCTGGATGTGTTTGGCATCGTGCAGAACAGCCACCTGCCCTCGCTGAAGAAGGAGATGCCTCACGTCTCCATCAACTCCAGGCCCTTCTCCAGCATCGGCCGGCCCACGCCCACCAGCAGGCTCACCGGCTGCCTCAGCGACCGCACCATGTGGAACAGGAAGTGTCGGCTGAGGGTCAAACTGTAACCAGGTTTTAAGCCGAGTTTAGCTTCTGTTGCCGAGTGTTTGATCTTGCCTTATTTTAACACTTCCAGGAAGTCGGCCCATTCTACGTGATGGAGCCATGTTTCAGTGTTTGGTGCTGCTACAGAAGATGCTTTTAGTGTTGGCTGGCATTAACATTACTGAAGGTCACTTACCGGACCAAGCCTTTAAGTACTGAACATGCAAGCTCGTAGAGAAATGTAATACTTTTAATTAGGAGAGTCACATTTGGATGTTGAATCCAGTTCTTGTTGGAATGTGTTAGCACATCGTTTTAGTGGATTTCTGAATCTGTTTGGTTCAAATAATGTGTTTATTTAAAATATTTTGTAAGGGAAACCTGTTTTTTAAAAGGCTGGATTGATGTAGGATGTCTGTAAATATGTTGGGCAATTGATCCCTCAGACATTTTAATAATACTGATGTCAAATGTGCTGTTCTCAGCTGTAATGATGAGTTGATTTGAATCAGCGAAGTGCTTTTTAATGTAAAATGATGTGTAAACCAGCTGCACGTGGAGCAACGATCTCTGAATGTCTGCAGTCTCCAGTGTCACTGTGTGCTGCTGGAGAAGTTTATCATTACAGCTGCTTTACTATGAGCTCATTGTGTCAGTGTTCGTGTGCTGTATTCTCTGTGCTCTTTTTACCATTCCAATTAAAAGTCATAGACTGAACTGTAACGGAACATGACTTCTGATTTGTAAACTGTTCGTCTGAGTCTGAACAAGTAAACCACTGAATACACACAAACTGTCTCTTTTGTTTTATTTAATGACGGGTTGCATTCAGGATCTGCTCGAAAAAATGGCATGTTGTATAATAATCCTTAGCAGACCCACTTGATTCTGATTTTTGTATCCAGATGAAATGGGGAAAAGATGAATGATGACTGAAAAGTGACTTTTTTTCTGAGTGTTCATTGTTGTGGCTCTGGTGGCAGGAGCTTCAGTCATGTCTGCTCAACAGGTAAGTGTTTCAACAGTAACTGACTGAGGTGATGTGCATTTATATCTGTGGGTAAGACATCACTGAGTAGGGCTGAACATTGTGATCAACAGCACATTTTATGGCAGATGCTCATGCATAAGTGCTCACTGAATGGTTTGAGAATGAAAATGAGATGAATCATATGCCGTGATCCTCACAGTGACCAGATATCAACCCAACAAAACAAACTATACATGGAAGATTTTGGGGCTGCGGTGGTGGACCAAGTTTGGGGAAAAAACTTTTGGGAAAAATGTTGTTCATCCTTTCTATAGAATCCCAGAGCCGCTGTTCTGGCAGCACGTGGGGGCCTAACGCCTTACTGAAACACTTTGTTAGTTTTTCCTACGTGTCATCCATCTGCACCAATACAACTGTGTAAAGAAAGGTTGGGAAGTATTATCAGCTCAGTATATAGCAGGTGTCAGACACAGCAGTGGATCTGCAGTAGAATGGTCTCTGTGACTGATGCTTCAGTGTGTAAGCAGTATTTTACTGTTAACGCTACAGCTACTGTACATATAAGCACTGTATAACTGTAGCGACCAGATATATCTGAGGGGTCGTCAGATGATTACTGGGAGAGGAAAAAAATGTGTTAGATATTCTAATTAATTTATTTTCTTTGTTTTGTGAAATATCAGATAAATTGCTAATGTTTGGGATCCACTGGTTTCATCTTCAACAGTTTGCTTTATTTTGTAAGCAAGAGTTTTTTATTTAAAATGAAAAATCTTACTTTGTAAAATAAAACATCTGTCAAATAAATGTAGAGGACCTCCAAAAGTACAGATGAGTTACTTAGTTTTACTTTCCACAGCTGCATCAAACCATACATTACAACAGCACCAAAAAATATGAAAAGAAAAACAGAAACAGGGAAAAGAGCGATCCAAGAGTTTGATATCACAAAAGGCACGATGGTTGCACAACCATTCAAAAATCAGCCTTCCAGAGAAGGCTCAGAAGCAGGGATTAATGAAAGAATGAATCTGCAGAATAAGAAAAGGCTTTTTTCAAAGCTCCCATTTGGACTTGTAGCACAGGTTTTACTCACAACATCAACAATGACTCGTCCTAGCAAGTCATGACAGCGAGTCAGCATTAACAACACCACCACCCTGAAACTGAAGCAGCCACCATAACTTTCATTATGTACCTTTTATCTCTTTTTAGACATGTCGCATGTTTAAATCTCCTCTGCAAAGGGTTTCCCAATTCATTTCTATTCCACCAGTGTATACATTCAATGAAGGTGAATGGAATTTAATTTCAAAGATGTAATAGCAGCCCGACATGTTTTCAGGATCAGTGTGGAATTAAGTACTCTGGATATAAAATGTGACTGCAAACACTGCACTAGTGCACTAGTAGTGTGAAAGACATCTCACACCTGAGCAAAACCATAACTGACTACATACTAGAGCCAAGGACACTCCCACACTGGCTGGTACTTTGGGTGAAATGACCCCAAAGCTCAACCTTTGTAGTCTGCATTTGACTAAAGATATGTGTAAGGACTGTCCTTAACCCTACCCCTTTTTGGGGACGGAAACCAGAGAGAACATACAAGCTCCACACATATATACATACATACAAACTCTCTGCTGCAAGATGACAGTGCTAACAGCTGTGCCACACTGCTGCCCACTCACACACATCCATTATCTATGGAGGCTGGCGCGGGGCTCGAGGCGGTCCCGTCTGACATTGGCCCACAGTTGGGGTACACCTCCTAGATCTCCAATTCATCATGAGGCTAACACGTTAAAAACAGACAACCATTCACATTCACACATACTGGCATCTTACAGCCGCCAAGTACCCTGCTGGACTTTGTAGAAAGACAGCGGAGTTGACAGTACATTAGTAATGAATGTAAAGTGGGTGACAACGAGGCAGTAATGACTCAAAATAAGCACACAGAAGCTTTTTGTTTCATGTGTTTATCTGATTCAAAAACAAAACACTTCCTAACACACTGACACAATATTGTCATGAGGAACCCGGTCTTTGGCACGCCGCATATTACAATGTCCTGATCATTTTGTAGGCTCGACTAAAAACACAGCCCCATTTTGGCTCACAGTCCAGGGCAGGAATTGTGGCTTTGCTGATCTGAAATTGCATGTTTGAATCACTTTATAACAGATACAGTTCTGTTTAGTTTGTTTTGTGAAAATATCAGGATGTCCACCTCAGGCACTTCTACAGCTCACTGTCCTGCCCCCAAAGGAGAGGTACAAGACAGACTTTTGACCTAAAACATGGAGCAACATGCTCTTTAAGCATGGACTTCTATTTTTAGTGCACTTCATTTTTTCATCTCAAACTTAATCATTAGAAGCAGAGTGGCTCAAACAGCTAGAAAAAATATACGCTATGCTCCAAAAATATCCTTAGTCAACAAACAGCCGCTGTGCTTTCAGGTCACCAAATACACTTTATATATACACTTTGAGAACATATCATTTGAAAAGAGAAGTCTGCTGATACTCAAAGTGTTTCCTGTTGTATGCAGAGCTCATGAGATGTGTGCCACAGAGCTACATTGTTGTCCAAAACACTATTAAAACACATCAGTGAGCCACACTGTAACACTGGCTGATATGTTCCTTCATTACCACAAACACACACACACACACACACACACACTGTAGTTTCTGTTGACTCACTCCCACATACACTGACCTGCTGCTACAAGAACTGCAGCAACTGTGGATTAATCTGCCACTGAAAATAGTCCCCAATAAATTCATCATTTCCTTTGGTAAAAAAGAGGAAACTATACATTTGTGAGCAGTTTTCAAAGATTGACCTCTTTAGAAGGAACCAATGCACTGACTAGAGGATTCAGAAAGTAAGTTGGACTAATTGGGATTTGTTAAAAAAAAAAAGAAAATTGAATAAATTCATTCTTATTCTTCAAGTCATCAACCTAGGCTACTCGGTTGTGAAAGCACATCACAATCTTCTGTCCAGTTGCATTGTCCCGGATAGACATGCGCTATCATCAAGGCTAGGCATCAGGACCAACATCTAATCAGGAACAGACCTAAACTATTCATTTTCTATTAGCATAAGCCCTCCTTCCACATGATCTATCATCTCCTCCTCTGCCTACAGACTCACCTTTGATTTGAGGCAGTGAAGGATGGTGAGTAGTGTTACACTTTAAACATTGTTTAACACAGTAGCTACAAAGTGGATTAAAGTCATTATAACCCAGTGGATACTAACTGGTTATAATCGATGGATGGTGGGATGAAGGTTAAAAAAAAATCAAAAGGAAAAAATGTCTGATTTCAAAATTATTCTGGGAAATCCACAATGCACACATTTAATAAAACAATAGTAACAATAATACCTTTTTTCCACGGGTATAAAACTATTCAACACGTGTGAAGCCTAAAAGCTAAAAACTGGTTCTTCCCTTTAACCACATCCTGTTGAACTCTGCAGAGAAACCAGTTAAGTGTGGAGCGCTCTGGACTCATCTCAGTGTTCAAGAAGGACTGTGCGGAGCTGATCCTCATCACTCATGCTGATTGTAGCAATGGCACCATCGTTGAACTCGAAGGAAGTCCCACCGTCGACCACCATGCAGGCATCCCAACATCGTGAGCGGACACACACCCTGAAGCAGCAGAGGACACGGAAACATTCAAACAGGTGCATCATCACAGCTCGTTCACCGTGTGAACTTTTACTCAGCTTCTGTTCTGAGACTGAGGAACATTCACTGACTTGCTGGCGAAGCCTCGCTGCCGACTGCTGGAGAAGACTCTGTTGACGATGGGCTCCCTGATGCTGTACAGCAAACGTCTGTCGTCCGGACTGAACACCAGAGACTCGTTGTATTCATCAGTAACTGAACACAGAAACCATCATCAAATAAAACACACTGCATAAAAATGTACAACAACAAAACTAATGAGAGTACTGACTCACCTTTTTGAATGAAGCTCTGATTAAGTGGGATATCGAGAGCTGTTAGGGACTTTCCTGAAGAAAGACACATTGTTTGTCAGTGAAGTCAGGTGATCTGGTATCGGGAGTCAAACCTGCTTTAGGTTTCAGTGTCAAAACCTCCAACCACACATACCAATTTTTAGAACCTCCTCTACAGCTTGTTCAGCAAGTTTGTTGATGTTGTAAGACCTGTGGACACCAAGAGGGAAAACCGTCAGAGCAGACAAGCGGATAACTACAGGAGTTAAAGCTGTTCTGCTCATTTCAAGCTTCACTCTTTATATTGGGGAATGTCTATTAGAATACATTTACATGCTTTAACGTTCATAAAACACACATTTTCTTACACTGTCTTATGCTGCAGCACCTCTAGTCACCCTGTCTTTAATACCCATTTTAGCGCCTGTGTCTTTAAGGGGGCAACACACCCAAAAATGAAAAAAAAAAAAAAACATGTTGGTTGTTTTTCCATTTTAAAACAAGCCCCCAGCTACTTCAGTTGTATAGGAGAATGTTGCAACACTGTTTTGCTGTGAAGCTCCAGAAATGTTTTGTGGACTACAAAACTTCACCTGACTTTTCATCAGTATGGAAGGACGAGGTGATGACTGAATTGGTGTTTCCCACTCACTGACTTATTCGTGGCGGTGCACCACAGAATCAAGACTGACCGCCACATATTTTGTTTTTCTTTTGTTTTTTTTTAGCGTTACTTAAAAATGCAGCGTATCCGTTCAGCTGCATTTCGTTTCTCTCCCTCCATCTCTGTCACTCATGCGTCTACACAGAGCCCCTCCCCTCCACGCACACCGCATGTGACCCCATGAAAACGACATCATAAGTTGAAATCATAACGTGGAAGCGTAATATTTGGTGCCGACAGCTGGCGAAAGTCACAAGTTGACAAAAGTTTTGCCAGCTGTCAGCTCCTAAGTCACAAATACATAACTGTTCTCATTTGCAGTTTCTACAAATACTGTAAATGTAGTTGTAAGAATATGTCTTAATTCAGAGAGAGTCTGCTAGGTGCCAAATGTGGGCATAATTTCCATTTGGCGAGAAAATCTCGTAAGACTCTCCTCCACACTGACAGTCTGTAGTGAAAGTCAGCTCACAAACATCTCTGCTGAGCGTCTCTGTTGTGTTTTGGGGTCATTTTTCTCTGTAGATGGATCTCTGCTTCTCTCCTCTGCTGTCTGTCTGTGCTGGAATTTGACACACTTCACAATAATGTCCTGACAATGAAGTCACTCTAACTCTAACAATAGCATAGCCGAAAGTGCAGAAAAACTTTTTAAATTCTAAAACTAAATGGAATCGTGACATTAATATCAATAGCCGGAACCTGGATTAGGAGAATAAAAAAACGACATGGAAAATCTTACTTTCTACTTTATGGGAAATTTAACACATCACTATGTACCAATGAGTCAGCAATGACACAAAACAGCAAATACATGTCAGGCCAGAGAGAAAAACAGGGTTTCAGGGGAAAAATCTGTCTTTCAGACAGTCAGTCAGACATCTGAATAGAAAAATGATTACCTGTCTAATGGCAGATAAGTAAGATTGCTCCCTTCTGTTCCCTTTGAAGATTTTGAAATTTTAAATTTGGGGAAAATAACACAAAACTTGAACCCTAAATACACAGTGAATGAGAGTTAGGCAAAGTGACACAGCAATTGTCAAGCTGAAAGTTGAGCAGTTTTAAATTTACCAGGCTTTGGATCCTGTTCCTGTGCAAATGCCGAGTCCTGAACTCTTCTGTTTTTCCCAAGGGCCATCATCCACAGAGATCTCGTAGTAAGATGCCCTATGGAGCAAGAGGTTAACATGGGGTTTGAAGGATTTTAACTTCGCCCTGTGGTGGACAGAGATTCCACTGATGAGCCAGAGAGATGAGCATGGTGGTGGTGAAGGGGCTGGGGATCAATAAGGGTTACAACATGCACACAGACACAGGTCCATCATGGTTAGATGGAGTTACATGCATCAGTTACGATGACAGCGGTACCTGGAGGACAGAGATTCTCCAATGAAGATTTCATTGAGACTTCTGATGGGGAGGAGACTGGGCTTGGAGAAACTTTCATTTAGTGTTCCCGTCCCTGAGAAAAGGTATTGGGAGAACAAGAACAAAATCTTACATAATGATCAAGTTCCAAATTAGAGGTGACCATCTTCCCATTATTGTCAGTCTAACCCTAATCTACAGATTTCATCTTGTGCAAAATCAAGCGAGTCAGACAGGAGGACACAAACAGACAGAATGACAGAAGGACTGGGACAGCAACACATGGCGGGGGATGCAGTCTTACTCCGCTGGATGTCCATTGTGGTGATACGGTGAGCTTGGTTGTGCTGTTCCAGACTCAGCTGCTGCTCGTGCAGGTCCACAGGGGTGGGATTAATACCTGTGCCCTCTAAGTGGACACGGATCCTCTGACGCCACAGCCACCTGAACACAACACAGGAGAGGTGAGGGTGTGCGATCTGCTGTACACAGCATCATTAGGCATCAACTAAACCAGAGGATCATCTATCAAATATCATACTACAGTCTGGAAGCTGAAAGGTTCACAATTCATCATTTTATCACCTCATTTAAATGTCACTATATGTTTAACAAATGCTGCTCTAAGCGACATCCGGCATGTAATAAGATATTTGTTTAGCTTAGCTGCATTTTCAGTTGACCAGACATAACCCTAAAGCTGCATAGGTCAGTTTTCAGCCACCAGGGGGAAGAAGAACTCCACTAGGAGCTAAAGGACACACAGCCCTGACATGTTGGCACCTAATATGGTTGTTATGGCTAACATAGGGCATAGCACTGCCTTCTTATAGCTACCTGCTGCAGCTGGACACAAGGTTGGTGGGAATGCAGAGACTGAATCCAACAGTAAGTATGCTATTAAAGTGAAACTCTCGCCAAAATGCAACTTAGGCTTTTTTTGTGAATGTATATGAGTCAAACCTTCATGTAAAAGCATAATTATGTTGAAAGAGGCACTTTTAAGATTTTCGTTTTCGGCTCAAACTCATTTTTAATGGGAGTGCATGGGGCACTTTTACGCTAGCATCAAAATCGCTACTTTTAAAACACTAAGAAGGCTCGACACAACATGAAACTTTGCTTGTAGTATCACCAGGGTCTCTACACATAGCTCAACTGAACAACATACGCTCTACCCAGACATGTCGATCCCAGTGTACGTCTGGGCTGCCATGACGACGGCTAGAGGAAGAAGCTACTGCTAACGTGAGTTGTTCAAACACTTTCTTTTTAGTAAACTCTGTGTACACAAACAAAGTTCTCAATGCTCGTGTTCATGTGTAGAGACCCTGGTGATACTACGAGCAAAGTAGCATCAGTGTCTAGCTGCTGTTAGTAGACTCAGGTGACTCCGTTATCTGATTCACATGCCTTATTTGCTATAAAACTTGACAGGATTACTCATCGTCTTTGCTTAACTGGACTTGTGGTGAGTAATAAATGAGCAGTCATCAGTATATCATATAACTGATGACCCTGTCTTTGCTTTGTTTTTAAATATTCTTTAAACTGGCACAATTTAAATGTATCAATGTCACAATATCATGTTTGATCAACATCTATCTTAAAGATATCTTCCCAACTGCCTACATACTGAAAGATGTCCATTTATAAAGCATTAGCAACAGAAATGTGTCCTAACAAAAAAACACTACGTGTGTGGAGAATAAATTAGGTTTAAACATGGTTCGGTTCAAAAATAAGAACCTGCTTCATGTTCACATCCATTTATTAAAATGAAGTGGAAAGCAGTTCCCACATTATCTAAACAACACCAAGTATTTAGATAGTAACCTAAATGTTTTTAGACCGAAGATTTCCTTAATCAACATCTGGCTGGTTTTACTAAACTCCATGACTTCTACTTTCTACAAATAGGGAGTCTCTATATCAAAACAAACTGCTTTGCCAGTTGCCGGTGAAGATCCAGACCTTCTGGAGGAATTAACACCCAGAGTCACATTAGATTCTGCACTGAACTGGAGCCATTCACCGATAGAAGGAAAGCTCAGAGATGACTTTGGAACTTTTGAGATTAAGAAGTGGATTTATCTTCACTCCTGTTTAACAACCTGACTGCAGCAGTGATCCGCAGAGTTGACCTGCATTGTCGAGTGTTTATGTTCTGTAATGTTGACTGCTGACTGGAGCTGGAGGGGAAATGTTCTTTACTTCATGAATGTCACATTACAGAGAGGATAGGGAAAAAAGAAGAGAGAGAACCAGAGCCTCTGCCAAGTGCTGAGTTCACTCAGAGGTTGGCGCTCAGTGGGTGCTGTTGGGAGCCATCTTACAGCTTACACACAGTGATCTGGCTGTTTGGGGCAAATAAAGACTTGCTTCATTGGTGATACATGAACCATTACACAACCATCATTGCTGATGTAAAACTAAACAGTTTTAAAGTTTAATTCGTATTATGTTTAGTCTTGTTCTCCAACTTATTCCTCACTCTCTGAATCTCTCCAGGAAGTTATAGCGACAGGCAACCAACTGAGACACGCTGTTACTTTCAGTAAACTTTGATTTGAACGTCATTGGAAAAATTTAGGAGAATGTAAGACACAACTCAACAGAACATATAACAGTGGTCTAGACTGCGTGTTTATCAGAGAGAAGCTGCAGCACTCAGATTGTTTGTGGGCCAATACACACCTGAACTCACCACGACAGAGTTTCTCCAGTGCCACTGGGAAGGCATGAGTATACCGCACAGGCAGGCACAGATGACCTTCTGACCTTTGTTATAAAAGAGAGAAATGAAAAGAACTCTGCTGAATATAAGAGGACCTTTAAATGGTAACAGCATGACCATTTGAACTAACGTCCTAAGAGTTAGTGATAGCTCTAATTGTTCTTTACACATATAACAATCCAAGCTCATCCCAAAAAGTGCTGTTCAGTGGTTTACCTCTCAGGGTCTGTGTTTACTCCAACAACTGGTTTGTCCTTGCTTAAAACCTTACTGGCAACAAGTAGCATTGTCCCATCACCTAACAAAACAAACTGCAGTTAGAGAAATTGTATTGTGTATCTAAAGCCTTTGTTCAGGTGACTATTTGCCCCGTGTTGAATAAGTTGAAGTCCTGTCCATTCTGTGCACCACACCTGGACACAAAAGTTGGTGTTCAAGGAGGATTATCTTATTCAACATTCATTTATTCAAACTAATAGTAGATACAATTACCATAAAAACCAACATTTACAAATCTCAACTGTCCTAGAATTAATAAAATGTGCGATCAAACCACCATCATGTTGTGCTAACAGCAGCAGTCACTTCCAGGCGGACATCTCATGGTTTATTTGCATTAGATATGTGTGACATCAATCATTTTCAGCTGTTACATCAACATTTGAAGAAGAGAGTTAAACATAGTGGTCCAGCCTATCTGACGTTTATGCTGTTCTCAGTCCATGTACTGTGTTGTTTTGCTAGCATATTTAATATTTACACAACAGTAACATCTCAGACAAACTGCTAATTTGGGTAAACTAATTTTCTTTACTAGATGTACCTGGACCACATGATCAAACTCTTACCTCCAGCAGAGATAATGGCATCTGCCCATCGCACTACTTCTTCATTATATTCTCCTCTTTTCACCACTCGTACATCGATGCCTTCTCTCCTGCACACACACACACACATATAAAACAGTCTTTTACATGTAGTGCACAAGGTAAAAAACAGACATTACCAGTTTAGGCGTAGGAATGTGGCTGTGTGTGCTATTCCAGTGACAAGCCATCTTACCGCAAGCTCTTCACAATATGTTCCACATTGTTAGTGTGGATGTTGTGTCTTTCCAGCAGGCCGCTGTAGCTAGAGCCCTTCATGGCGAGCTGCAAAACACAGACACAGAAAAGCTCATGAAAATGAGGTCAAATGTTGGTTTGGCTTGGGATGTCACAGTCATACCTGAGGGCAGTCCTTACCAGCTGCTTGAGGTCCTCCTCAGAGAGCCCTGCATACCGATAACGCTGCTGTTCAAACTCATATCGAGTAGTCTTTGTGACCACTGCTACCTTCTCAGGTTTGAATCCAGCTTTTGGCTGCGACGAGTTGTTGCATGTTGAAGTGTGGAGAGGTCGAAGGGAGTGTCCATACAACAGACTGACAGCTCGATTCCCGAAGCATACCAAGTTACCCAGTGAGCGGCGAGTCATTCTTAAGCGTGAACACACAACCATTGACTTAATCACATGTCCGGTTAGTTAATTAAGTGTTGAATGAGGTCCTGCTCGCTACTGCCGTTACTGGCTCACATACCGGTTCATGTGTTAGTCCTCTGGCCAGGTGTAGTTACTGTCCATTCACAGAAGTCTGGGAGTCAAGAAGTCAGACACACACCCAGCTGTCAGGGAAGGTCACAAGGTCCACCGAGCCTTTCCCGAGCTAGCCGTGGGGTGACCTGTTTACCAGTGAGGTTTAACTTTCCACGTCCAGTGTGTCCACAAAACACTGAGAGCAACAGTTAGTTTAGCTCGCTATTACACTGTAAGCTAGCTGTCCTGCTAACCGTATTTGGTAAGGTTTAAATCCAGAGTACGGTTACCAGCTGAGCTGTAAAGGCTAAAAGTAGCTAGCAGCTTGCTCACAAACCGCAGGCGTGTGGTCCTGAATGTCACAAGCTCCGACTGTTGCGCTGCGAACTAACACACCACACTCCGTCACCGTCCTCAGGTCGGACAGGTGTGTCAAACCAGGTCATACGCGGCCAGTTGACAAAGACCAACACAACAGAACACCAGCGACACTGCACGTCCGGGCAACATGGCACGTACTCCGGTTGTACGTTGTACGTACGCTACGTCTAGAGTGGGGTTTAATCTGATTGGCTACGTCGCTGACAGTTCCAGCGGTGACGTTTTGTTGTGGCCCGTGATCCTGATGCGTTCAGAACTACGTGAAAGTCTGGAAAAATCAACACAACCAGAAAGTACAACTTATCACAGAAGTGGGTGATAAATGACCCCAAACGTAGTTGAAAATTAGTCAGACACCTGAAATGTTCTTTAAGGAAGCTGAGCAATCAGGCCAACATGTTCTTAAAGTTTTATTTACCAACATGAAGGTCTTAAAGTGAAACTTTCGCCAAAAAGCAACCTAGGCTTTATTTGTGAATGTATGTGAGTCAAACCTTCGTGTAAATGCATAATTACGACGACAGAGGCACTTTTAAGAGTGTCAATCCCCCAGTGTGACCTAACAGGTAGGAGGTCCACCTTTACGTGAGTTGTCCAAAAACCTTCTTTTTAGTAAACTCTGTGTACACAAACAATGTTCTAAATGCTCGTGTTCATGTGTAGAGACCCTGGTGATACTATGAGCAAAGTTTCATGTTGTGTCGAGCCTTCTTAGTGCAAACTAGCGATTTTGATGCTAGCGTAAGAGTGCAGCTGCACTCCATAGAAAATTAGCTTGACCGAAAACGAAACTGTGGTAAATCTTTAAAGTGCCTCTTACGTGGTAATTATGCTTTTACATGAAGGTTTGACTCATATACATTCACAAATAAAGCCTTGGTTACTTTTTGCCGAGAGTTTCACTTTAAAAGCCCTCAGCACACATCCAGAATACAATTCTGTTTGGGAAACATTCATAAAGGAGAAGGCTGTGGTTTAAAGGAACAGTCTGTAGTTCACAGGAGCAGCCTGTAGTTTACCGGAGCAGCCTGTAGTTTACAGGAACAGTCTGTAATTTAAAGGAACACTCTGCAGTTTATAGGAGCAGTCCGTGGTTTAAAGGAGCAGCCTGTAGTTTGAAGGAGCAGTCTGTAGTTTAAAGGAATAACCTGCAGTTTAAATGAGCAGTCTGTAGTTTACAGGAGCAGCCTGTAGTTTGAAGGAGCAGACTTTAGTTTAAAGGAATAGTCTGTAATTTACACAAGCAGTCTGTAGTTTAAAGGAACAGTCTGTAATTTAAAGGAACATTGTAGTTTAAAGGAGCAGTCTTTACAAAATAAATGAACAAACTCTGTTTTCATGACTGAATTAACTGTATGAACAAACTGATCTTAAAGTTGTATTCTGTAACATTATTTTTGTTATATTTGCTCAAATTGTCATGATCTGACAGTAAAATAAAATACAGGTCAGCTGTGTAAAAATCCACTGTCTGTAGCTCCACCCAGTGGCCCTAATTTAATTTGCAAGAACCCCTCGCTCTTGAAACAACACAACCAATCAGAGCCAAGGGGAGTGTCTGAGAAGTGTCAGTCATGCTGGTGCATATGCTGCTGGCAGCCCCCCTCCCCCGCACAGCGCCTGCTCTCACCTGGTCAGATAGGTTCAAGCACAAACTCAAACTGTAAACAATGGCAGAGAGGCAACAGAGCAGAAAAATGCCGCACCATTGTACACGTCAAAGAGAAGAAATATGAAGACTGACAAAGAAAAGCAGTGTAAAAAGAAATAATTGGACGGTGCCAGAAAGAAAACTAGGATACATAGGAGTGTCATTTCAGAGGTGGTGGGAGATGCAGGATTTGTGAGGACTCGAGTGATGTGAGTTGGACGCTTTTCTGGTGGACAAGTAAGGACCCCTGCTTGATGTTCGTTCTATTTTTTAACCACAAGGCTATGGTGGTGGCAGTTACAGTAATACTCACAATAGTGCGTATGGCCTTATGATGTTGCAGTCGAGCTACGTAGCTTGTTGGTAAATCTAGCTTGTTAGCTTGTATGCTAACTCTGGTGTTTAGCTTTGTCTTTATGACTACTGGTTAGCAAAAGTGTCTTTCAAGTGACCGGACAGTTATAACCTTTTAAAGTTTGTGTTCAGTACGCTCTGAAGTGGTCGAATTGGTTTAGAGAACTAACGTTACTATGCTTCAGAAAGGCAGCATGGCAAAAATGTTGCACCGGGTAATGATTACCGTAAACTCCGTCTACCGCTATGTGTATTGTTTGTTACTCGGGATATATACAGTAACTCGGCATGAGGCACTCGACGTTGTAATTTAATTGTATTGGTCAGAAATAGAACAATCAGGGCTTATGTTGTTGTTATTTTGAATGCGCCATCTTGGTTATCTGGCATCCTCTGTTACCATGGTTACAAGCCTGCTTGTGCACAGCAGGCTCCTCTGTGGGAAGGGGCTTTGAAGGCAGGCTGCTGTACAACAGAGAGGTGGAAGGAGGGACCTGGGAGCTGTATCATTCAAATGTTCCACTTTCTTCTATTAAATCCAGACTGCAGCTTTAAAGGACAACACAATTTATACTGTTTTACTATGTGGCGCACTCTGCCACCTTTCTAGTTTCAAACAGTGTTCTGGGACCTTATTTTTCTCTTAGAACAGAAAAAAATACATATTTCATATGGTTTATATCATGACTTCATTACTACTGTAAATAATAAAATTCTGACTTAAAATTTAGCCCTGGACACAGGCTGATTTCCTGTGTCCAGTGGGTGGTGTTATGGATATGACACAGTATTGATGCATAGACTTATTCAAAGCAAAACCCTCTACATGTGTGACCAATTTGGTGTAGATGGGAAAGTGTATTTTGGAGTCATAAGGACTTCCTGCTTCATGGCGAAGGTTTGAATTCGACCGCACTGCCACGCCCACCAGGTATAACGGAGGCCAAATATTTTGATAACTTTTTTTTTTTTTGTGCCACCTTTGGTGAGTCTGTGAACATCCTAAAGTCCTCTAAACGGTGTCCGAAAAATGAAAAGCGGCGCACGCCATTCAAGATTGCCAACTTCCTGTTGGGGCAAAAAATTCCTCATAATGAATCCTGCAAATTTTATAAAGATCAAAGAAGGTTTTTGGTCACATGACGCGGCTTTAGGGGGCGTTATGGAGTCCCCTGGCCACACCTACACCCAATCATGTGCAATCATAACATTTTCACCTGATGTGACGTGTTCAGAGTTGGTGAGTTTTTGGGTATGTTTAGGCCGCATAACGTGCACAAAATGCATACATTTACAGAACATTAATCAGAAAGTCCGGTTCAAAATCCTCATTTAACTTGACGTAATAGAGTTTTTACAAAGAGAATTTTGGAGCTCTCCTTTTGTCCATCAGTAAATAATATAAAGTTTGGTTTAAGTGAGACTTGACTAAGAAAAAAATCATGATTGAGATGACCTTTAAATGATCTGAAATGCAATATTTTATACATTTTTAGATAAAGCTGGTGAATAAGGTAAAAAAACAACAACACACAATTACCATTAAAATAATCATGTTAATTACTCTAAATTGAGACAATAATTTTCATATATATCGCAATTTATTATTTAACGTTATGTTTAAATATGCAAATTAGAATATTTCTAGTTAAAAATACACACTAAATTTTTTTGGCCTTTATATGACTTTATTGACAGGACAGATTGAGAGATTATAGGAAAAAGGATAAGAGAGAGGGGGGTGACACACAGCATAGGGCCCCAGGTTGGGACTCAAACCTGTGACCGCTGCAGTGTGGACAAAGCCTCTGTACATGGGACACAAATACATAGTTTTTACAGAACATAAATCTGAATTTTGGATAAATCCAGGTTCAAAATCTTAATTTCATTTGTTGATATATTACAGTCAGTTTTTATGCAGAGGGATTTCTCTTTTTATTACTCAAAAATGGACGTTTCTCACGTGTTATCCCAGGTAACAGTCAATCATGTGCGGTCTCACTCATTCTGGCATCTAAAATTATCCCCGCCCACAGACTCGTGACGACACCAGGTTGTGCGCGCCCAAAAGGTACTGTATCGCTCATTTTGCACGCAAAATAAGACCCGCCCACGACTCAGTGACTGCGGTTCGCACGTAAAGTTTAAATGTCGCTGTCTGATCCTTATTCTGATCAGAACAGCGCTTCTCAGAGAACATCAACAAGGTCTGTAAACTATTCCTTAAATAAATCGGCTTTATTTATACAGTTACCTGCTCAGTAAAGGTATATTTAAGGTCGACTCAGGAGTGTATAGATCAGTTATTATTTGCCTCTCTCCAGGTGAAATTAACTCTAATGTTACCTTCGTATATCAGTGAGTTCAAGCTAATTATAATCCTCATGTGTTGGCTAAGCACAGTACGAGAGCCAGCCTCCCTCTCATATCAGAGAGGTTTGTTTTTGCCTTAAATGTTTCTGAACTAACTCTGAACACAAAGCTGGAGACATGTCTTTAAACTGAAAAGTGTTGTGGTAAATTCGGCCATAACATAATCCTCTAACCACATCGAATTAAATGCATTATCAATGTTGTGTTTTGATCGGTGCACCAAACCTCATTGTGATTTTGAAGGTTTTTTTCTCTGCCGTGTTTATAACCAGAATAATGCCACAGTAAATTCAATTTGGGACGCTATCCCAAAGCAAGTGAATAGTTTCATATCAGCTGATATGAAATATACCTGAAGTGATATCACAATTATGTAGCCTCATTATAGTCTTCACAGAACGTTTTTTGTGTGTTTGTCCCAGTTCTGGTCTAATGTGTTTTTTTAAGTCACTGCACTGACTCTCTGTGTGGCAAAAGGTAGACTTTAAAATCCTATCAACCATCTATAAAGAACTTAATGTTTTCAGGACTGAACACATTTGGTTTACTTATACGGGGGACTGGGAGGGTTATTTAAAATGTTTGTTCTGATACAGTTACTTATTGAAAAATCAGTAACGTAATTGAGGAAAAACTGTCAGCTCATCTAAATCAGGGACTAAAACATAACACTTCACTGTGGCTTTTAAATAAGTAAATTCATTTAATGAATTTTTTTATCTGTGGCTGATTAGGGCCTGAGCACTATCAGTGTGAGGACCCTATTGTTTCTTCAAGTTCAAAATGTTCGTCTGCGATAAAAGCACATGTTACGCGGCCTAAACATACCCCAAAACTCACCAACTCTGTACACGTCACATCAGGTGAAAATGTTATAATTGCACATGATTGGGTGTGGGTGTGACCTGGAGACTCCATAGCTCCCCCTAACGCCAGGTCATGTGACCAAAAACCTTTGCTCTTCATGAAATTTGCAGGATTAATTTTGAGGAATTTTTTGCCTCAACAGGAATTTGGCCATCTTGAATGGCGTGCGCCGATTTTCATTTTTCGGACACTGTTTAGAGGACTTTAGGATGTTCACAGACTCACCAAAGTTGGCACGTAGGTTCAAACTCATTAGTTCTTTAATTTGATACCACAGCTGCCCTCAGGTGCAGCACAACTGCTCAGTGTTGCCCTCTAATGGCTTTTCCCCATTTAGTACGTACAGACATATTCCTACAAACGCCGAAGTTTGCACATTCATCACGAGTCACTAACTTTGATATCTGCTAGGGTCTGGGCATTTTCAGTGAGAAGATGACTCCACAGCGCCCTCTGGAAGATTTCAAGCTTGAAGCCCCGCCATCAACATGCACATACATGCACACATTCGGTGCGCATATGTATCATGACCAGACACACAAAAAGCCCTCTAGGACCCAGCCCGCCATTTTGATTCACAGTTGAGATTTTGCTGCCAATTGGGGCCATTTCCCTGCCTCTTACTTTAACGAACTCCTCCTACAGATTTAACACCACAGACTTCACATTCAGACAGTATAATCCTCAGACCTTGAAAATGAAAAGTTATGAAAATCTTTGGCCTACGTTATACCTGGTGAGCGTGGCAGTGTGGTCGATTTCAAACCTTCGCCATAAAGCAGGAAATCCTTATAACTCCAAAAAAACTTTCCCGTCTACAGCAAATTGGTCACACATGTAGAGGATTTTGCTTTGAATAAGTCTATGCATCAATACTGTGTCATATCCATAGCGCCACCCACTGGACACAGGAAATCAGCTTTATATCAATCAATCTGACTTTGTTTATATAGCACTCTTCATACAAAACACATGTCACACAAAGTGCTTTATACAATAAAGTATAAAAATTTTGCAAGCAAAACAAAGCAGTAAAACCAAGCCACACACACACGCACACTTTCTCTCTCAGCCATTAGCAGTGCAGATAAACAACATCCAATTTACATGACATTTACAGGTTGTTTTCTCCACATCATATATTACAACATGACATAATTGATGGGTGATCTTAAGCACCACATAGTGGACACAGGCAGTGTTATTTCACCAATTCAGAACACGTCGAGTGAACACGTGCACATGCTGCTTGCAGTTTTAATTCCTGTCTTCTACTTTTATTTTCTACGTTCTTTTGAAAGTCGACCTTTGATTTGACATCCATCATGATCCATACATTAATTGTAAACTGAATAAAAATGTAAAAAGTAAAAAGAAGTCTGAAGTCACTCCGGTTCTTTAGCTGCTAAATGCTCCACCATGTTCACCAGCCAGTCTCTAACTGTCTCTGTTTGCTGCATGCTGCTGTTCTTGTTGGTGAGTCGATGAGAACGGTGAACACCAAAACAAGGAGCTGAAAGAGGTTAAAGTGCTTCATAGAGTTGGGAGTTTTTTTGTGATCAAATGTTTTTATTCAAACAAGAGTACAAGTTACAGCCAAAAAACATGACTCATTCATGGACAATAAGGACAGTACAAAATGACTGTAAAAGGTAAACAATGGTGAAACAATAGTGACAACCTTGCACCTCAGGTGCAAGCAAAACCAAACCAAAAGGACAAAAACACAAAAAACACACACACAAAAAAGAAAGGAAGAAAAGGGGCAACCCCCCACCCCCACACCACACACAAGGGAAACAAGGAGGTTAAAAGTCTCGCTAAAATGCATTAAGCAGGGGGAGAGCTTATCTCATGAGTTCTTTCAGTGAATCAGCTGCTGCATGCCAGTTGTTTGTGGAAGCCTCACTAGCGCCATTATTCTAGCAGTAGATAGTTCTAGATAAATTACATCCAGGAAAGCAAGTGCCCAATGTCCGATTGTGAGAGAATGGGGAGGTTTCCATCGTAAGGCTATCAACTTGTCAGGCCAGCTAGTACAGTGTGCTTTAAGTTTAGTAATGTTAACCTCTGACAGATCAATCAGCAAAAGGACAGGTATAGTCACTGGTATGGTCACTGATGCCAAATCAGATGCAATAAAAATAGTTAACATGTACAGCTTCAAGGACATTTTTTAATGAAGAACTAGAGTATTATTGCAATATGATAGTTCTACTTGTACGTAATACTTCTTCCAACAGTCATTGTCACCTTCAGTATGTTCTCTAATTATCCTCGTTAAACAGAACATATTTCAGGTAAAAATAGGCAGACTGAAAGCTAAAACGAAAGATTACTATAAGTAATCAATTCCAAAATTCACCAAATTTAAAGCACTAACACGAGCACATTACATACATCTACAGAAATGTTTCATTCATTAGTGTGACAGTGACCAGGGAATAGTGTTTGTAAAAGGCTATGTGACCTGATTTTAGGGGTATTCTTCACTAATTATATTGAACTTCACCAGGGAATATTTTTCCATACAGTGAGGTCACTTATTACTGCACAAGCTCCACTTTTTTCTGCTAATTGTGGTGTGTCATTTACTCTGCGGAATTACCCTGAACTATAACACGTCCCAAGTGAGATGATGCGTATCGGCTGAACCTGGTTATTGTTTGATTCCAGAAACAATTCCTCACATGTCTCTACGATGTGCAGACTCTATTAAAACAAGTAAAGTCTTTAAAACACAAAGAGAAAGAAAGAGGAAGGGAAGAGAGGAGGACAAGAAGCATGGATGAGATGAGAGGTGAGGAAAATATCTACTGATATCAAACTAGCCTTCCTCAAGAAGTAATTCTATGATGATTTTCATATCAACTCTCAACAAAGTTTTACGTACATCTGGGCTTTACCTGAAACTGTGTCACAGGGCTAACAGTGTTATTATGGGAGCACCTTTTTCTAATTCGTCCCCTTCGTCTCCCTCCCTCCCTCCCTGTCTCTTCTGGATGTCTCCTCCTAGGTTTTCCAGTTACAGCAGTTGCGGGAGAGCGCTCTTTCCCACACACTAAGAGTGATTCACATTAGAGCTCCATCTCCCAGTCACTCTGTCCTCCTGACTCCCAGCACGCTCCAGTAGAACCCCAGCACGTCTCACCCTGCCCTGCTGCTGCTTCCAGGACGAACTGCACCACTAAAGAAGATCAACCGTCGGTCCAAACAGGTATGTGACAAACAAACAACCTTTCTTTATGTTCTACTTTAAAATACACAGGGTTACAGGTTGCTTTACCTGCAGCGGCTGTTTGTTTTTTTTTGGTTGACTCTTGGCCTCAGAACATGAAAAAATTAAACACACAGGTAGTTTTGCTGTCATTAGTCCAGTCTTTGAGACGTCTGCCTTCACCCCAATACAATGGAGGTGAATGGAATATCATTGGTAGTGCTCACAACATTGGAAAAAAATATCAATTGAGCAAATATTTAAAAATCTATAGCATGACTCGAAACCACTAAAAGTGAGTGAGACAAAATGTTGTAATTTGGCTGAACTGACCCTTTAAATAGCCAAGTGAATGCTTTATACTGTTATATTTTGTGCTCTAGACCTCTGGTGAATTTATAATGCCATCTTCTTCGTGGTCCTTTAATGTCATACAATGTTGTCTTTATCTTTTTACAAAATTTTTCATGTTTATTTTTCATTTATTTATTTATTTCCTTTGCTTCAGTAGGCTATCGGCACATGAATTTTAGCTTGAAATATAACTTGCATGTATGTTAAAAGCTGGGTTTTGATTTTTTTCAACTTGATAATATAGATACTTAAAATAGTACATATATGCCCATTTTTGCCTTTAAAGGGTCATGAAGGGATCCATTTCCAATGAAACTTCAGTGTTAGAGAAAGGGGGACACATCCGCAGTCTTTATACTGAGAAAAAAAACACTAGCAAGTTCAGCTGAAGTTAATTTAAAGGTTCAGCAGTTAGTATGAAATTCACTTTGTGTTTCCCCAAAGCAGATCCCGAAGAACTAACTTTGAGCCACTTTGAAATTTATGTCATGTGGACAGCTGTCTCATCTTTGTCCATTCATGATCACCCAAAGGACATCAGTGAAATGTATCCACTCATCACCGGTATCTTTGGAAACATCCTCGAGGAGCTGACATCATGCTAACATGTAGAAATTAACATTTTTGTAGGATTAACGGAGACTGGACGTCACTCATTCCACAGGAGGGTGAATGATTGACTGTAAAGGACTTGTATAGCCATCGGTACAACTGGAAGTAGGAAGTGTTCTCTGTTGTTAAGAAAACAGTTTGGCTTTGATCAAACAAAAGAAAAAAAAACATTTCCACAGCAAAAATGTCTGTGGTGATTATAAGGTAAAATGCATTTTACAAATATAGAGCCTCCACAGATGAAAAACTCATAATGACAGAGTCATAATTGAGCTTGTTTGCAGGTGGAAGTTTCTGGTCAACCATCTGACAGACATCTCGTTTATAATGGTGCCCTGTGGGACAATACTTTGGGGTTGCAGGGGAATTTCTTTGCTGCAACACTGGGAGTGTTCATGGCTTTGGTGCTCATGATTATGTAAATGACATTTGCCATTATTGAACCATTTCACGAACCAAGCTTTGCATTTTGGCCATAACAACTTCTCTAGGCTTTCCTTTGTGTTTTTTCAGTGTGGTGTCCAGTTCCGTCAAGCACAGCGCTCTGACATGCTGCTCCAGAGGCAAAAGGCATTTAAAAAAACATTCCCCCCCAAAATAGTTGTACAAGTTGAACTCATCCCACTTCATTTGAATGAGGTCAGTCCACTACTCAGCAGTGGTGCCAACACAGAGGGCTCCACAGGAAAAACATGAAGTCTGACTGCAAAGAAAATCCACTTTGTAGTGGAGAGATTGTTAAACAAACATTAGATTGCACAGTTTACACATTTTTTGCACAGAAGTTCAACTGGATGTTTCTCCTTCAGGTCTGATGTTAAGTCTACACACACTCTATATGCACTAATCAACATATTTGGGTTCACTGCAGCAGGATGCAGCGACTCAGGGAAGGCATTCACATACGCACCATGAAGGCAAAGAGGAAAGTGGAGGAGATCTCCAAAGAGGACATCCAGGCTTTCCTCAAGAAGAATGCCTTTGTGCTGTTTACAGTCGCCGCAGTTGTTGTAGGTGTGTATGCCTCTGCAGTCAGAGTCTTGTCAATGAGATTTAGACACATAAACATTGAACACACAGGCCCGCACTGCCATTCTCTCTGCAGGTATCGCTCTGGGATTCACCCTTCGCCCGTATAAGATGACCTATAGAGAAGTTAAGTACTTCTCTTTCCCTGGAGAGCTGTTGATGAGGATGCTTCAGATGCTGGTTCTGCCCTTACTCGTCTCCAGTCTCATAACAGGTACGACACATGTTCACATTATCACAAACATTTTACTGATCTGTCAATGGTGAGAGGACTTCTCTGTTCTCAGACGTATGATTCAGCTTCTCTTCAGTCGAACTTCCTCTATTCAGGTGATATGAACATGATGGATATTGTGTCTATTACCACTTTTCGGGTCAATTGGTGCTTCATGTCTCTCCTTCATCAGCAAGCACCACCTCATATCTGCTGTTTACTTGCACTGGATATGAAATGGTGACTAAGCAGTCAAAGTAAATCTGAGAAAGCTGCTCTGACAGCTGTGATCTGGTTTCAGCCACACACTCACACAGCAAGTTTAAATGCAAAATTTGGATTTATTTGTTACAACTTCTTGTTCGGCTGTTCACATAATGTTTGTGGCGACACCACAAACATTATGTGAATCTGACTGCATATCCCAAACCGGGTTGCAAGAAATTGCAAAAAAAAATCAGAAAGTAACTTCATCGTATACCAGTTGAATAGGCTTTGGTTGTACGCATTCAGCAGGGAGATACAGTATATCATTTTCAGATAAAGTGGTGAAACTTGGGACATTGGTTAGAAATCTTTTTTTCACAGACAGAATGATTTTTCATTCAGGTGGTCTTTGTTCAACAACCTTCTGGTTTTCCAAAAGCTCACTGGGTAATTGTTTTTTTGGGAAATCTGAGCTTTTCTACTTTACTAAACTGGTAATACGGTACAGATGCACAAACTGGCTTTTGTAGACAAAAACCTTTGTGTTTTTCATTCTATGAAAAGATCCACAGAGTGTCAGATTGGTGTAATAACATAGAAAAGATTGATCTTGCCTGGTACCGGGGTCAGAGGGACAGCTTAGTTCACAAGGAGGTCATCTTTACAGCCCAGTAATCAGGAGGCCAGCATCGCCTCCAGCTCACTCATGAAGAGACTCCAGCTGATTGTTATAGGAAAGATTTGGTTCAAATCAATTACAGAGGATGTTTCATCCTTGTGGCCTTGAGCTGCACTGGCTCTATTCTATTCTGTTCTCCATTCATGGTTACAGCAGTTGACCTCCAGATTTTAAAGGCAGTGCACTCTGCCTCAGAGACTTTAGAAAACACCGGGCACAAGAAAGTGAAACATTTTTCAGTTTCTAACTTAGGAAAACGTGGAGAAAGTACTTCATTGATATTTCTCAAAAGCCGAAGCATTACAAATGTCTAAATTAGCCTTCAAAGAGACAAACTTTACTATAGCTGGGAGAAATTTTGAGATTTTGGTTGTGTAGTTGTGTACGAGAAGCTGCTGGTTCTTTAAATATGACCGTTTTTAACAAGTTATCCCCAATGTTTCTCATGAAATCGCCTGAATAATTTCATGGCAACTGTTTTTATTGTTTAATCTTTGGTGATAGACTACCTTAAAGCCCTAGCATAGCTGCTGTACTGAACATAGCTGGAATTCAGAACTGTAGATGATACTCAGTCGATCAAGAGGGAACAAAATACTTCACCATTAAAGCTAGGGGTTTGGTTTGATTGTAGAAACCACCAAGAGTAAGCTAAATTGAAAAAAATCTCACCACCTGCCTTCCTGCCTCTCCACTCCTCCAAAACACATGAACATGAATTATCTGACTACATCCACAGACTGCCCTACAGCTCTCGCTGGTCAGCAGGGAGCAGTGTTAACGGCTACTTTGCTGCATTTCACAAGCTTTTTTTTTCACTAGCTTTTTAGTCTAATAAATGAATAAATAAACTGTGTTGAATGCCACTATCATATGAACACAAGAAAAATAGCCGTCAATGAACATACCTCAGTCTGAAAAGGCTGCGTGTTGTGTGCAAATGTTCCTGTGTTGGCTGCTGAAGGTCTGTCACAGCAGCAGTAGCTCTGTTGTTTGGCTCAGTGCCTGTGTACAACTAGCACAGCACACATTGTACTGTATCAACTAGCTTATCTTTCATACCTGTTTCATACCATGTAAGAAAACATCAAATGATCATTACAATAATAATGATAGTATATTTTAATTATATAGCACTTTTCAGGAAGCTCAAAGACACCTTACATGACACACTTAAAGATGGGCCTGTGCATCTGTGGCCCTGGTTATCGTGGTGTGACCAGCACCATTGTAAGCGTCTTTTCGGCCAACTGAGCATGTAGAATCAGCAATCTTCAGTGAGAGCTCAGCAACTCAGTACATGAGAAAAGAAAAAGAAAAATACAGGGAAAGCCTCATGAGCCGCATGAGTCGCAGTCGTAACCGTGATTTCACCCATTTAGAGCAGTTTCTCCTTATGTTTCTCCTCCACCCAAGCCCCCAGGAAGAGCATCAGACTATGAAGCCAGTTTTTGTAGTGACCAAACTATATAGTCACACCGCCACGTAACAAACTGTGGTCCTAAAAGACATTTTTCTATATGCTTACATTGTGAAAGAGGCGTCAGTAAAAAGGTGAATACATTCTGTCCAATACAATTTTGAAAGTCTAGAAGAGCCGCATAATTAGCTAGGTGCTAAGTTAGTGAGCTTGGTCGGTGGAAGTCTGAACAATCCATTCAACCTGTTCAGATATATAAGATATTTATGGAATATGTAGCAGTAAAGAACCGCCATACACACAAGCATGCAACATGTAATTTCGCCACATGACTTGGTGCTGACAGGTCGTTTTCTTCTTTCTAAAGATCATATTTTGATACTTAGATATTGACTGTATTCCCATCCTGTGTCCATTAGGAATGGCAGCTTTGGACAGCAAAGCTTCGGGAAAGATGGGCATGAGAGCTGTGATTTACTACATGACCACAACGTTTATCGCCGTTTTCATTGGTATCATAATCGTCCTCATCATCCACCCAGGAAAAGGATCCAAAGAGGAGTTTGGAAAGCAGCAGACGATAGAGCAAGTCAGTCCTGCTGATGCCTTCTTAGATCTGATCAGGTAGCCCGCATAGAACAACGATAATGTTTACAAATTCTGACTTTAACTGCACAGAATCCTCTCTTAACCACTGTGTGATTTCTCTTTTCAGAAACATGTTTCCACCAAACCTGGTCCAAGCTTGCACACAGCAGGTGAGCTTTACAATGGACACATATTAAAATGACAGTGCTTTGTATTCATGAACTCTCAAAACAGGTAATTTTGTGGCAAACGGCTCTGAAACCCTGCAGTGTTCATCACATCCCAATGAATAACAGATCCAACAACATGTCAGAGTAAAGTCAAGTCAAGTCAGTCAAATTTATTTATATAGCACATTTCGTATGGCAAGCGTAAACTCAATGTGCTTCAAGAAATTAAAACAAAGATACATTGTATAACATAAAATAGCATACAGGATTTTAAAAAAAAATAATAAAAATATTACATGTATAAAAAAACATTTAGGACATTATAAATCACACAAGAATGTATTATTATCATCATTTAAAAAGGGAGATAATAATAATAATGATAATAAAAATTCTTAAAGCAAAAAAGACAGAAATAAAACACACCCTTTAAACATAACTAAAAGCTTGCGAAAAAAGATATGTTTTTAGTTTACTTTTAAAAGAAGACACTGTTGTAGCAGACCGTAATTCATGTGGAAGAGAATTCCAGAGAGTAGGACCATAGTGGCTGATTCTGGGTATAGTGAGGAGCTCTTTATCTGATGATCTAAGGAATCTCCCTGGTCTCTCCCCGTGTTGTCTATACACTGACTGTAACTGATTCATAGTTCCCAGCCATCCTAAAGCATGACAGCTCAGAATGTTTCAGCTTGAACCTTACTTGAACCCAAAGTCAAGGTGTTCACTCCAAAACTCTGTTTCTCTCCTTCCCCTTATCCTTTTCGCTCTCTCTCTCCTTCTGACATACATGAACTCAAACATTGAGGTTTAGATGCTCAACCAATTCGAAATTTGCCGTTTTGAAACCAAAATAGGTGACCTACGTGAATCGTGTAAATGAGAAAATATTTTTTTTTGGGGGGGGGGGGTATGGACGGGACTTACCATGGGAATGAACTGCGAACATGTGTGCGCCTGATGGGAGCCTTGAATTCGATAAAAACAACTTTTCTAAAATCTCTATAACTCATCTAGCAGATGTGTTCAGGAAGATCAGTTGTTGCATTCTCTGTCCAGAAAGAGCTTTACATTGCACCCCATTGGAGTTTAGAACTGGGTTCTTAGCGGGGGGCTTTTCATTTGAAAGTAGCGACTATTAGTAGCTTGTCGCTACAACAACAAGCAGACAATGAAGACAGCTACAGAGACCGAGGAGACGCTAGCATCTCCCGGATGTCAGCGGCTGTCCAGTTGCTCATCTTGACGTCCGCGGATGAAGTGATGGACTGACTGCTGTGATCAGCTGTTTCCTGGTTTTAAAACTCCCCGGCTGTGGGTGGCACAACAGTGCACATCATCAACACCTCTGCCCATCTCACGCAATTGCCGGCACACCTGACGTGTCGGATTTAGATAGCAATGGAGGCGGAAAAGAGTGTATCCTCCAAGGGGTCAAATTGGCGGAACAAAACAGACCCCCAATATACCGCCCTCTGTCTAAATCCGCAGACCGAGCCGCAAAAAGGACAGCCAAATTGGCGGCTTGCTGCCCAGTATAAAAACTGCTATTAACTATGCAGACAAGGGCAGCCATGCACTGCAGGCACACTGTCAAACAGAAGTGCACAAGAAGAAGGTGCAGGTATAGCATCAACACACAGTGTAGCCAGCACATATCTTCCAAGCAGAGAGACAGCAACTTTTTCAAAACCCATATTCATCTTGTCAAAACTCTTTAAGGACTTGCTTTTTTCATTCTGCGGCAGATTGCGCTATTAAAGTTGTGCTGTTGCGCATTTCATGAGAGACGTTGTCAGTCTCATTTCTTGTATAGCATAATGTGACCTTGTATAGATAGATACTTTATTATACATTCATACTGTCTTGTAATTCTGCTTGATTTTTCTCTCAAAATGCATCAGATTGATGCTTTTAAATATGAAATATTCAAAATTTTCTTCCGGGGGAGCATGCCCCACCTTTGAGTTTCAGAGTCATTAAGGCCACTTGTGGGTTATTGACCCAATTGGCCTTCATGTAGGTTGTTATGGCTAGGTGATCCCAGGTGTGAATGGCTGTTAAGCTGTGTGGGGAGGGAACTCAGTACTGCATTGTAGGTGGGTGATAATTAATGTTGTAGGCCACCTCCTCTTCTCTTTAAGTTCTGGATCCGTAGTCTGTAAGTGACATCTTAACTTGCCAATCTTAAAGTTAATGTTTTGAAGCTATTATTTTGCCACGCAGAACACATTGTCAGTCTCTCTTCATTATGCAACATTGTACTGGTGAAGCTGAGGATGAGATATGTCTTTTCATAATACTGACCTGATTGTCCTAAGAGAGAACATTTACATTTACACTTACATTTTAGGGCTTTTAGCAGACACTTTTGTCCAAAGCGACTGACAAATTCTTTCACATTCTTACACTGATGGCAGACGCTGCCATGCAAGGTGCAACTGCTCATCAGGAGCAATTTGGGTTACAGTATCTTGCTCAAGGACACTTTGACATGCAACTACGGGGAGCCAGGATTCGAACCAGCAACCAATTACTAGACAACCCGCTCTACCTCCTGAGCTACAGCCGCGAAAAAGATTTTAAAGAATGAAAAACCTTTTTTCCCAGTAGTAAGGATGAGCCAGGAGGACGCAAAACAGTAATGTAGTGTCTGTTTTGGCTCTGTCAAACTCCAGTGGTACAACCATGATCCTCCAATTCTTTCATTCTCCAGTTCAAAACGAAATATGGCAAGCGAGTGGTCCATGTGACGGTGACGGTGAATGACACCCTCTTCAACTCAACCAATGCCACCCAGGAGGTCATGGAGATCACCCGGGAGGAAGCGATCCCAGTGCCGGGTCAGGTGAATGGGGTCAACGCTCTCGGGCTGGTGGTCTTCTCCATGTGCTTTGGTCTAATAATTGGCAACATGAAGGAGCAGGGCCAGCTCCTAAGAGACTTCTTTGACAGCCTCAATGAAGCTATCATGCGCCTGGTTGCCATCATCATGTGGTAAGAGTTCATTTTCAGTGGGAGGAGCTTCTTGTTGAACAAATGTTACCGTCACATGTTTCTTCAATAACTCACTGTTCCTCTTCTTCTGTCAGGTATGCTCCTATTGGTATTCTGTTCCTGATTGCAGGAAAGATTGTGGAGATGGATGATCTGACACAGATGGGTGGTCAGCTGGGCATGTATGTCATCACAGTTATCATTGGCTTGATGATCCACGCCATTGTTATTCTGCCCACTCTTTATTTTGCTATCACTCGGCAAAACCCCTTTATCTTCATTGCTGGGCTCCTGCAAGCTCTGGTGACAGCTCTGGGGACCTCCTCAAGGTAAGTCATGCCCAACACTATCATACTTCGACAAATGAATAACACTTATTCTTGGAACAAACAGTCTTGAATTTTGTTATACTTGGTTGCAGCCAAACTCAAAATTAGATATCTACTCTTGTTTTTAGCATAAAGACATAAAGTAGGTGGAGAGAGCAAGCCTAGGTCAGTCAACAGATAAAAATGGGTTAATAGTCAAACAGGCCACCCACAACGTTTTGGTGTTCGAATTGTTGAGCAGCATCACATGTGTCAGAATATGTAGGGTTTGAACTCCTTTCTAAAACTGTTCCTCATTATGCACACAGTTATGTCATTTAACACTCACTTCTTGTGTGTGTGTGTTTTTTTTTACCATCAACTAGCTGATCAACTTTCTGTTATTACTGAGATTTTAAAAATATTGCCTACATCAGAATGCTGTTTGTTGATTTCACCTTGGCATTCAAAACAATCTCCACCATGAAACTGATAGGAAAACATTCTGGGCATGACTGGATATTTAATACACTTGATTACCTTTAATACATTTGATTTTTTGTGGCAGCAAGCTACAATATCAGAATTTCCCGCCAAAATTGTTTTTCAGTTTTAGGAGCTGCACAGCACGCTCTCTTTCTCTCACATACTTGCCAGGACAACCAGGTGTATTAACTGCCACTAACTTGGTTACCTATTTTCACATTTCTTATTTTTATTTTTTCATCTGCATTGGGTTGACTGGTGGTCAATCTGCCAATCTAAACCTGTATACCTATACCTACTGTGCACCTATACCTATACCAGTACCTGCTCTCTAGAAATGCTTTTTACGATATCAACACCATGTCCAAACTGGAAATGCACGCTGATTGTCTTGCAGCCTCTCCTGTTTAATGTACATTGTTTTGTGAAAGACTGGTAAAAAATGAACTTCCACCTGGTTCGGTACCACGTTGGTTCAGATTGTTGTCAGTTGTGAAAATGGAACTGCAGGTGGAAAAGGTCCAAAACACAAGGTATTTTTGGGGGCAAATTTATAAAATGTACTGCTGATAAAGAAGGTGCGCAGAGCACACATGGGACCTTATTTCAGGAAAAATGTATAATATGCATCAAATATGCATGGTGGTTCATTGTGAGAGACAGTTGGTTTTTTTAAAATCTAATTTGAATTCTGGCATAAATTACAGAAATTATATACTGAAAGTACTGTCAGTTATGATACACCGTAGCCTACATTACTTCCTGGTTTAAAGATTACTAAATGACCATGAAAGTCACTGATAACTGTCAGAGTTGGCTGCTGCAGTATAATTAAAATGACAGTAGAAAGAACTGCACAGAGCATGGCATTACAAATGGTGATATGAGCACCCACTGATACAGTGAAGTGCATTTAAACAAGATGCAATCACATAGCTCAGAAAAAAGGGAACCAAGTCAGACTACAAATCTTTATACAGAATTATGTGAAAATAGTCATTTCATAAACTTCACAGTCATGTATCACTGATCCCTCAAACTGTTCTAATTCTTTCTTTCCCAGTTCAGCCACCCTGCCGGTCACCTTTAAATGTCTGGAGGAAAACAACAAAATTGACAAGCGAATCACTCGTTTTGTGCTGCCTGTCGGTGCCACCATCAACATGGATGGAACAGCTCTGTATGAGGCACTGGCAGCCATCTTCATCGCCCAGGTCAACAATATGGAGATGAACTTTGGTCAAATCATTACCATCAGGTAAAAAATAACAAAATTGGAAGACAATAAATACTTATTCTGAAATCAATAAATGAAATCTTTCATCTGTGTATGCCTGTGTATTCTCTTCAGTATTACAGCCACTGCAGCCAGTATTGGAGCTGCTGGCATCCCACAGGCAGGCTTGGTCACCATGGTGATTGTACTGACCTCTGTAGGACTTCCCACTGATGACATCACTCTTATCATTGCAGTTGATTGGTTCCTGTGAGTAGCTATTTGTATCATGAACATGTGGACAATAATCCTGTAAATGATCTATTCAAACACAGCTATGTTTGACACATTGCTCTGTGAAGTGCTGTAACTGTAACTGTAACACCCCTACATCAATCATTTATGTCAGCTGAACAGTCAGAAGAAGCTCTGTAGCTACTACCACCTAGTGACACACTTCTCCTGTCTCCCTGGAGTCTTGCTCTACATCTTCCCTTTTGTATTGAATATTTTTTGCAATGAGTTTTAACATAGAAACATAATTAGGTTTCCCAAATTAATCATTTCAATTAGAATACCCTTCCCAGAAATTACTCAGCTAACTGGGGTAATAGGAAAAAACCCTTCTCTCCTTTAACTAGGATGGACCAAATATGAGTGTCTGTCAGACTTCCTTCATGAAGACAAGCCTGTCTTACACTGAACAGAACAAAGTACAATGTTTAATGAATAAAGACCAGTATGTTTGAAAGCTGAGGGCTGTAAAACCAGGCTAGTGGCTATGTGACTTATTATTCAGAAAATCATGTTTGATAATGAAGGATTAAATAAGTCTATCCTAAGTTACAATAGAAACTTCCCTCAAGACTAGCATGTTGCAGTCATGCTATTTTTCAGACTAAGTCCCACCTCAGAATTGAAAAAAGAAAAGAAAATCACTCCTCTACCAGAAGGACTGGACGAATGGAAAAGTGAGGTGCTGCCTTTCGGTCAAATGACAAGGAAGCATACATCATTTTATGCTCAAAGACTCAGCTGTGAATCCTAATAATAATAATAATAATTCATTTAATTATATAGCGCTTTTCAAGGACCCAAAGTCGCTTACAGAGATAGGTACACAAATAGCAAACAAAGATGATACACAAATAGCAAACAAAGAATAACAAAACACAAAGCAAGACAGGGAACAAAAGCAATTGTGGGGCGTGGAGTAGATAGCACTGGTACAGACGAACAGACAAAACAGGTACAACAGTAGTCCAGAGGTGGCAGGGATGGATTGAAGAGCGGTGGGGGGCTGATGAGTGAGGAGAGTGGAAGGAGAGTGTCGAGGGGCGGGTCAGGGGGAGAGGGCAGGAATGAAGGTGGTTATGGGTAGGGGAGATCGTAGGCTTGTGAGAAGAGGTAGGTTTTTAGGCGGGATTTAAATGTGGTAAGTGAGGGAGAGTCACGGACTGGTTGGGGGAGAGAGTTCCAAAGTCGGGGTGCAGTTCTGGAGAAGTCTCCGAAGGTTTTGAGTCTAGCTGGTGGTATAGTCAGAGTGAGAGTGGAGGAGGATTGGAGGGGTCGGGAGGTGCGGCTGTGGGATAAGGAGGTCAGACAGGTCTTCAGCTCAGCATTAGGTCAGCTTTATTGTCACTTTTACAATATGTTAAAGTCATACAGAGGTGTGAAATATTGTTCATAATTATCCCAACTACTAGTGCAACAGAAAGAAATATAACAAAAGAAACAATGCCCATGATCCTCTCTACCGTTCTCACCACTCCAATTCCAACCAAGGCGGAATGCATCTCGACAGGATGCTCTTGATGGTTCATCTGTAGAAGGTGGACATGATTGGTGGAGGTGCTTTCTGCAACCTCTGTAGAAAACACAGGTGTTGTTGTGCCTTCTTGGTGAGTGCTATAGAGTTCAGGGTCCAGAAGAGGTCGTGAGATCCAAGATGCTCGCCCCCAGAGACTTAGATTCAAAGTCAAAGTGTTTGAATCTTGAATCATAGCGCTGCTGACTCTCTCCACCGCAGAGCTGTCAATACGGGGGGTATGGATTGTATTGGTGGTCTCTGCTGAAGGCACTGATAATCCCCTTTGTTTTTCCACCACTGTCATCAGCAAACTTAATGCTGTGTTTGGAGCTGGATCCTGCAGTACAGTCAGGGGTTAGCAGAGTGGTCACCAGTGGGCTGAGCACATAGCCCCGTGGGGCTCCAGTACGACCATGGCTGAATGTCTGCTGCCAATCCAGAGTGATTGTGGTCTCCCTGAGAAGTCCAGGACCCAGTTGCAGAGGGAGGTGCTGAGGCCCAGGAGATGTAGTATTCTAATAAACCCTAATTCAACGCAGTCTCATCCACACAGCTTATTGGAAAACTAAACGGCGGTGCGGCTGTTCCCTCCGTGCTGACTGACGGGCGCTCCATTTATTCTTATATCTTTGCTTTGTTTGTTTTCATATATGTTTATTCCTCTTTGTCAAGTGTCCTTGGGTACCGTGAAAGGCGCTATATAAATTAAATCTATTATTATTATTATTAAACACTCGGATCAGATTGGCAGTCACACCTCCTCTATGTTAATAATAATAATTTCAAGAGCAGAAAAAAAGTGCTTCACAATAAAATTACAGACAAACAGAGCAAAAAATCATAAGCAGCCAGCCAGACAGCAAGCTAGGGGCAAACATAGAGCATAAAATGTCAGACACACAAGTTGAAAATAAATTAGTCTTTAGCTGCTTTTTAAATGTGTCAACTATGTTGACATTACATAAGTTCAATGGAGGAGAGTTCCAGAGCTTAGGAGCTACGACAGTCAGTCTCCTTTTGTCTGATGCAAGGAACAGTAAACAAACTCTGGTCAGTGGACCTCAGACTCCTACTTGTGTTGCAGGGCATAAGGAGCTCTTGAATGTAGGTTGGTATCTCACCATGCAGGGCTCTAAATGTGATTACTAGGATCTTGAAAGTGCAATTTGTACAACGTTTCTGGAAGTTTTGCTTAGACAGGCAAAAAGTGAGTTGCAGTAATCAGGTTGCAAGGAGATATATGCATGAATGATCATGTTCAACTGAGGTCCTGGGACAGTGGGTCTGAGTTTGGCAATGTATCTCAGCTGATCAAAGCAAGAATGAACCAAAGTGTTAACATGCTGGTCTAGAGTTATAGTCTGACCCATTAAAACACCCAGATTGCAGAGAGTAGCTTTAACTGAAGAGGATAAAGGGCCAATACATCCAATCACATTTGGAACAAAATCATCAGGGGCAGAAATAAGACTTTCAGTGCTGTCAGTGTTGTGCTGTAAATAACTATCAGCCATCCAATCCTTTATACAGGTTATGCAAATGTATTATTGAATATCATCTGTAGGGCTGTTTTCGACTAAGGATTTTCATAGTCAAATCTGATTCGTCAGATGTTGCCGTAGTTGACTGATCGTCGAACCTTTTTTTTTTTTAGATAGCAGGCTCCGAAAACGCAGCCCTCCCGTTGTCGTGTGGACGGCGAATCAGCATACTTTCCAAAACGATGACGCCATCGCCCCACCCCTCGACCTCTTGCCTCTGACCTCTGAACCCTGCGACGTCTCATAACAACAACAACTATGGCGGACTACATGCTTGTGTTCGTGCTGCAGAAGATATTGAGCTTTTCTTTCATCTTACTTGCCTTGAGTTGAGTGTGAGTCGCAGCAGCAGTTCGACCTCATTTACGGTCCACAAAAACGATTCTGGTTTCCTTGCACTCGCCATTTTCATCTTCTTCTTCTTGTGTTCGGTTTCTCCGTCTACTATCTTTTTGTTTACAGCGCGCAAGCTTTCTGCGCATGCTCCGTGTCTTCTTCTCCGTTTTTGGTGAATGTCAAGCACCACCTATAGGCCTGGAATATGAACTACAGCCTTTTTAGGTCGTTTTCAGTGGATCCGTGTGGACGCAAATATTCTTAAAACGATGACGAGGAAGACGGAGAAAAAAAAGATCGTTTTTCGCCCGTGTGGACGGAGCCTTAGTAGCCATTGTGAGCCAATAAATCCGTAAATGCTACAGACCCTTCCTGTTCACACTGTACCCTGATGACTGCACTCTCAGACATCAAGAGAACTCTATTGTGAAGTATGAGGACAACACCACCATCATCAGCCTCATTATGAACACTGATGAGAGTTCATATCTGGAGGAAACTAACAATCTTGCATAGTGGTGCGCAGAGAACCCCTCAATGTTAGCAAAACCAAGGAGCTGATTTTTGATTTTAGAAAAACAGAGACGTAGAGCTGAACATTTATATGTTCCTTGGAATTATCATCACAGAAAATCTGTAGTGTTCATCACACATCACCACCCTGGTTAAAAATAGAAAGCATCCTGACAGGAAACATCACAAACTGGCAAGGTTCATCACGGCCCAGGACAAGAAGGCTCTACAGGGGGTATTAAAACCACCAGAACATCACTGGTACCATCTATGGAGCATCAGTGACATCAGTGAAGTGAGATGTCTGCACAGAGCCCAAAGATACTAAAAGACAACACCCAATCAGCCACAGTGTGTTCACCCTGCTGCCATCTGATGAACGATATACAGTGCTGTATCACCGTAATGAGAATTAGATTAATATTGAAACCTTACAGGGTCTTTTGATTTGGGATTATATGAGGTACTTATTCTGAGTCAGTGTATGACATGCAGTAGATGACCATCAGCTCTCCTCCTGTGTGGAGAAAAAGCGTATAGCACAGATTAAACGACACTGACATCAAGACATACTATAGCCGCTTTAAGAAGGCACACTTACAAATATATGTATTTCTTAAATATAAGCTATATTTGGAACATTTTGGTGACTTACATTGCCATCAGACAGCCGCGTATTACTGTGCCCGGCAGACACAGCTGTATTTGTGTATAGGAATATGGACATTTTACAGTTGAGGGAATTGAGTCCCAAAGGAAAGGGCTAAATTCAAAACATCACACACTCTTAAACGGATAAATACATTTTTAAGTGTGCATTCCTTAAATGTAAATAAAATGATAATAAAAATACAAGTAAAAAGTGTTACAATCTATCTGCCAGTTTTAAACATTGTTATATTCTCCCAGGGCTATAAAGGACATTTGTGTGGAAACAGCTGACCAAGTGTGGACACAGTTAAAGACCTATGTCTTGACCGGCTGTGACTTCTTAGATTGCCAGTCAACCAGTGGAGAAATAAGGAGGCCAGTGCACCCTACCAAGAAACGGTCCAGGACGTAACCCCCCATTAAAAACTACATTGTATTTTTTTAAACAGTTTGTTTAAACAAATTACACAAACAAGATATAACACATTCATTAGTAAGCTTAAGCTGTCCGAGTATATAATAACAAATAACAAATCTCAGACTTTCAAAACAATTTTAACCTTTCAAACCTAGGGAAATGAGATGGAATACTCACAAGTCCCAAAATTGTTCAGTTTTGAGACTTGAGAGTATTTTATCTAATTTCAGTTTGATAAAACTTAAAAAAATAAAGTCAAAGATAACGTTACCATGAAAAACAGCTGGAGTTACCTATACCCCATGTATTGTCTCACTCATTTGCCCTTTAAATTCTGTTTTTCTCTGGGTTGTAGGGACCGCCTGCGTACCACAACCAATGTTTTAGGGGATTCGATCGGAGCCGGCATTGTGGAGTTTCTGTCTCGACATGAGCTTCGCAGCAAAGATGTGGAGATGGGGAACTCAGTGCTGGAGGAGAAGGAGAGGAAGAAACCTTACAAGCTCATCTCCCAGGATAGTGATTTTGAAAATGACAAACGTGCTCACAGTGAATCAAACATGTAGTTCAAACTTTGAACAGCTGCCACATCTGTTAACACTTACCAACACTTGCATCTGGTTCTGTTTTGGAGAGAAGGGACCTAATTGTGAGATGTTGTTGTCAACTGTAGTTTTACTGTCATTATTTCACACTTTGGATTTGTTAACATGCCATTATTGTCATGTCCCAGAGGTGAATTTCTTACATTCCTATTTCTCCTAAAATTACCAAGAAGACATCCTTTAATACATTCATCTTCAAATAGGACTGGTAGTTTCTGCCGTGTATGTGCACTACTATATCAAATATTTTAACTTCATATCAACCTCATGTAAACGTTGAGGTGAAAGTAGATTTTTATACATGCTCGATGAAGGATTTAAAAACTGAAGTGGTGTTTTGGAAACAAACCACAGAGCATCTAAGACCAGTTAGCAGGGACAGAAAGACTGCAGGGTACAATTAGTCCCATAAAGTCACGGTGTCATGAGTTAAGTGATTGCTTTTGAAGATATCATATGAACAAATTATACATTCAGACTTTTGCCATTTTGTCACTAGGACATGATTAACTTGATTTAAATTCCAATTCTATCTACATTTTCCCAACATTAGTTGGTTTGTATTGTGGTTATTACAAGTGATTACAGACATTTTATGATTCAGTGGTACAGCTTCTTTCTCACACACCTATAATTGCATATGCATGTGTGTATGCACATTCACATGTTGACTATGTGTTACTTGCTGATTTTTTCTTTTTTACCAACATTACTAATTCACTGTAGACATGAGACAAGTAAATATGTTCGGTTATTTGTACATGCTAAAGCCTCTGACTTCACTACGAAGGTTGAAAACAGATTTCCGAGTATTGACTGAAATTCGACAAATTTTTGTGAGAACAGTTGTCTTAGCTCTTGTTTATTATATCTTCAGTGAAATAAACAGAAAAAAACATTTCTGGCCTGTCTCTCTTTTGTTGAAAAGTCAGGGGTTGTTTCAGTCAGTTAAATAAACAGTATTTTCTAATTGTTCTCATGCAGTATGCAGATTTGTTTTTGTCCTTATCATTTTATTTGAAAATAACATAACTGTCCATCAAAATAGCTGAACACCACAGTATATAAAGTATACCAGAATAAAGTGACACTGTTCTCCCTCCTTTAGCAACTAGTGACGGGGAAAGTCCCAAAGACTAGCAACAGTGTGTCCTAGTATAGTGATTATCTGATGTATCTCCTTCCTCTGTGTCAGGGAGCTCCATTGTTGTCCACAAACTATGAAAAACACATTATTGAGAGCACACTGTTGCACTGACGGCAATATTCCTTCATTACCATGAACAAATACTGTAGTTCAGTTTGAGTCTGTCCCACATACACTATCCTTAACTGATTCACAGTCCTAAACTGATTCAATATTCAAGGTCAATTTAATAGCGCAATATAAGATTGTGTAATTCAATTCATGCTGTAATTTCCTAAATCAAAAGCCACGCACACACACACACACACACACACACACACACACACAAAAGACTGATTAATAAATCAATAATCCCGGCAGAAAAAAATCTATTAACGGTGGAATGTTGAGGATGACTTCAAAAGTCTCATAGCCTGAATAAAGAAGCTGCTCTGTAGTCTGGTGATATGGCAGTGGATACTTTTGCATCTCTTGTCGGATGCATGAACCATGCCCGTTGCTTTTAGTCAGTCTGCTTTCAATTGCTCCTCTGTTAAAAAGTGTTGGATGAGAGGTGAAACATTTTCAAGAAACTGAAACACACCCAGTTTCCTACGATACAGCAATTAGAATTACCCCATGAATCAATAACTCTCATCAATATTTATAAGTCGACAGATGACAGTGGTGTCATCCACATACTTCACGATAGAGTTCTCTGTATGGCTGGGAGTGAAGTCATGGGCAGGGGCGCTGCCAGGGATTTTGGGCCCCATGAAAAAAAATCTACTTGGGCCCTTGTATAGGTTGGCGAAAAAGTTTGATGCCGTTTTATTTAAACTAATATGCATTTTAATGATATTTTTGACTATCATTCCCATATTTGTGAAAAGAACAACATAACAGTTACGTGGTTACTGCTCACTGTCTCCCTCGTAGTCCTGCATGCAGGTCTAATTTATCTCCACAGCTGTAGACTCACAGGATACCCAACATGTCATGCTAGCTTACTGGGAAAGGAGCTAAATATCGCTCCACATTTGAGCTGTTTTCACCTCAATGTGAAATGATGACTTGTAATAATAACTTTCAGTCAGCACTTAATGAGGAATGAGATGAGGATGAGGAACCTGCTGCTGCTCAAACTGAGAAACTAGATTCATGGCTGTCTGGCTGCCTTCAATCTTTACAACTGCTGACATTATCTTTAACTGTTCTTAATCTGTGCTAGCTGTGAACTGTGGTCACTTTCTTTTGAAAGGTGAGCACACAGTTCGATGTCCCTGACTGTAATTATGAGCTGACCACTTTTTTCAGTAACGACTAGTCTAACGTTAATATTTCCAAACCAGTAATCAGATTAAGGTACTTATTCAATTCACTGTGCATTACTATTATTTTTGTCATTTTCCTTAGTAAAAATATATATTTTTGCTTTCTTCTTGCGTCTCAGGGAGTGATGTCACGTGTGCAACAAGTCACGTTTTCAGCATGAGGACAACTCACTCATGTGTTAGACCATGCAGCGACAACATGGAGGGAGGAGAGAGATTTGCGTTTTGTAGATGGAAATACAGTCATTATTTATGTAGAGTCATTATGCTAGCATCAAGTAACTCAAAGAAAGTTATCAAGTATTTTTCCACCAAGTAACTTTCCGTGATCAACGATGTCGGTAAATGGATGGGCTGCTACAGCGCAGTGCGTGGTGGTGTTTAGCGCGAGTGGCGTGCGGGCCCTTTAAACTTACAAGCAAGGCGAACAGGGTGAGCAGGGTGAACAGGTAAGCGACTTAAGGTGGAGTGGACAATGCAGACAAGGTGGATTTCCTCTTTGTGCGCTTTCGGTCTGAACGCACAGTAATACCTTTCTTTGGGGAAGAACTGAGTCACGCGTTTTTGGTAACCGTACTTCATAGTTCAGTTCACCTCACCACCATCATCAGTTCTGCTTAGCGACTTCTCATGTGTACACCTGCATGTAGCGGCAGCGCTCACGTTAGAACAGCTGATCATTCTCTGAGCATACACATTTCACGTGTCCCGCTCTGCCAGAATCAGACTGTACCAAAAAGAGAGAGGGGTAAATGACAACATGATAAAGAATTCGAGAAAAATGTTATAGAAAACGACAACCATGTTCAATTTGCTTATTTTAACAGACGGAATTATACATTTTATTTCAAAAGCCTAAACAGGGCAACATTCTTAAAATAATATTATTAGCCCCTCAAAGGGCCCCCTGTCAGTGCCGGGCCCTTGGAATCCTCCTAACCTTTCCCCCCGTGGCAGCGCCCCTGGTCATGGGTGTACATTGTGAACAGGAGAGGGCTGGGCACACAGCCCTGGGGGACTCCAGATCTTAGCACTAACGTGGAGGAGCTGTGACTGCCAATCTGAACTCTCTGAGGTCTGAAGTGATGTTGGGGGTGAAAAGACAGTCCGTCGTTGAGGATTACGCCCAGGTTCCTCGCCATCGACAAAGGCGATACCGTGATATCCTCGACAGTGACTGACAGGTCCATGCAAGGGCAGTCTTTCCCCGGGATGAAGAGGAGTTCAGTTTTACTAAGGTTGAGTTTGAGGTGGTGCGCAGCTGTCCAAGCGGAGATATCTGCCAAACATTCCAGGATGTGCGTCGCAACGAGGGTGTTGGAGGAGGATGGGGGAAAAGAGAGGAACAGTTGGGTGTTGTCAGCATAACAGTGGTAGGAGAATCCATGCGATGTGATTGCAGAGCCTAGTGATCTAGTGTAAAGTGAAAACAGAAGCAGTCTTAATACTGAGCCTTGAGGGACACCAGTTTCTAGGAAGCAGGCTTTGGACAAGGAGCTGTTCCATGTGACCTGAAAAGTGCAATTTGTCAGGTATGATGTGAACCAGGTTAGAGCAGAGTCAGCAATGCCAAATAAAAGACATGTAACAGTAAACAGAATGGAGAGTAAAGACCAATAGAAAAATGCTAATAAATATAGAACAGAAAAACAACAAATACACAAAAGCAGCATCAATAATTAAAAGCAGCATTGGTGCAAAGTGCTTCCAATTAAGTTAGTTAGTGGCTGTTCTGTGGAAGGGGAGTGATGGAGAAACTCAGGTGAGGGTTAGGTGAAAGAAAAAAAAACACTAGAAACAGGGAGAGAAGATTAATGCCTCAAAGAAAAAAACAGAAATGTGCTAATCAGCCCGAGACTTTCTTGGCCCTGGCACGGTTGGAAGAGGTATGCTTAGTCATGGTACAGTTGGTCATGCACGAACACGGGTACGCAACATGGACATGAACCATAATCATGCCTTGTTCATGCCTTGTATAGTCAAGACATCCAGGAATGTGAGAGGGCCATCTATGACCAAAATGACATGAAATAATGAGGCACCAAAAAATCAGTTAAGTCATGTTCTCTCTGTTGTTCTCCATTGTGCAACAACCGCGCTTCAACGTGTTGACGTATGTACAAAAGGTAAACATGCTCAGGCCCGATTGCGGCCGGAGCAGTGTGAGTTCAGGCCAGTGGGGGACTGGTGAGACGGGACAATCATGCTTGGGCACGGTACAGGGCAACTGGGCCAAGTGTGAGTGCGCCCTTAGGATTGGAAGAGAAGGGAGGAGGAGGGTCATGTGTTGGGGTTTAAGAAGGCTGTTGTCATCTCTCCGGTCCAATCCAGAGGGAGCAAGCACCTCGAGGTGACCCATCAAGAGACTCAACCTGTTTCCACTTCAGTTCAAACACACCAATAGTACACACACTATCACTGAGGTTAAGAGAGGGAGATCAGCAGCAACACTTGACCAGGGTCATAACAGTGTATTCTGGATTTTTTAGTGAGGGAGGTGGAGGAGATGTTAATTTATTTATTCTTTATTGGGCTATTGGACTATTTCTGTGGAAAAACCATATGAGACACTATTATTAAAAGCAATCTGTTTTTACTTGTTACAGAACATGTCTGGAGGGCATCTGGAATTTAACCCATTTGTCTCCCCAAAATATATTTGGTGTGATGAGTAAAATAAATGCCACACATTTGCTTGGTTGGTCTTGACGTGAGACAGAATTTAGGCCATTCTCTAACAATAAAACATTTTTTAGATCAATTTAAAAATCACAGTAAGTGGTCAGAATTATTTTAAAAAACGAGAAGGAAAAAATGAAGATATTGTGTTGAATAAATGTCTGTATTTCTTTACTCTGCATGTGTGTCTGTGATACATCTTAATGTGAGGACATTAAGTTATTTTTGTTTATTCCTGGTCCACACCTGTAATTTAAATGAGTGTATCATTTTACACATTACTATATTAAGGCCGGCAATAACCAGCTCGATGTTTAATGCGATTGCGACTCTTATTGTGAAGGACAATGTAGAGGGAACGAAAGTAAAGCGGAACCAAAGTGTAGGTATCGGTGCCCCGCGGTGCCCAAGGTGAGCGACCCCTCCCTCTTCCCTCAGACCGAGATTCGGGGAAGAAGATGACGGTTCACTCCTTCATTCACTGATTCCGTGATTCTGTTTTCCAGGTCGGTACACGGTAAAACTTATAAAGACTGTTTCCTCTTAACGTGTATAGTGGTGTACGATAGCTGTAATGAGCCAGCTGGCGGATTTTGAATGTGTTTCGCCGAGTTGAAGAGCGGCGTTTATGACCGCGAAAACGCTAGCTTCTGGAGACGATGGCGCCAGCCGCCATTTAGCGTTTGTGTGTATTGTGTCTGTGTAACTGTGATTTTCTGTGCTGATGTCCTCACTCCCTGGCTGTCTTTATTTCTGTTTTCGAGGTATCTTGACATGTATTGCATGGTTGCTAATGTTAAAGAAAGCAACGTCTACTGTTTACAACTTAAAGAGAGCTTCCTGAAGTTTTGAAGGAGTAGTTATATTGTCCGGTCTGAGTTGAAAATGCGCCATAAGCTAAACCGTTCTCCCTATGTGTATTGTGTTTCATGTTTTAAGCCTAAAGTCATTTCAGTATTGATTTAAAACCAGAAGTGGTTATGATTTACATGGTTGCACTGATTTAATGGTGAATTTATTGTGTTAAAAACAAATACATATATCTATATGAGATAAAAAAAAACATAGTCTATTTGATGGACATGATTGCACTTCAAAGAGGGATGTTTATGTTTCTAAATACATGATGCTTTCTGTGAATGTGTGTGAGGTGTTGCCCACGGATGTGTGGAAAGGAGACATAGCTGTATTGATGTGTTTGAATTGAAACTAACAAATGGACATTGAAACTGAAACATGATTTCACTGGGGAATGTTACTGTTCTATATGATGATTTTGGAAATTTGTAATAAAACAGACCGAGATTCGGGGAAGAAGATGGCGGTTCACTCCTTCATTCACTGATTCCGTGATTCTGTTTTCCAGGAGTTCACCCAGGAGAGTGAGGGCAGCTGAACCCAACAAAAATCATTTGTTACTCCAGTTACTCAATTTTGAAACTCGTAACAAACTGTGGGGGCTCGTCCGGGATCTCTCCCCGTCATAACATTCGGAGGAGCAGATCCAGAGATACCAGAACCACGTGACCAGAGTGACACAGCTGCAGGCCAGGAGTCAACCCGTGGGTGTCCAAGGAGGGAGACCAGAGAGATAAGGGATCTTCACCTCGCTAGGAGCCGCACTGCTGATCCTGGGGCCAGCGCACGCTACGTACCAGAGGGTCACATCGCTGATCTTGTGGTCATCGCGCACCAGCATCAGAGAATCTCACCTGTGATCGGGAGGCCAACACACACACACACACCGCTCACCGAGTCACTACGCCACACTACATTTACTGAACAAACAAACTACCGCGTGACATCAGGACAGCACACAATGTCAGCTACTCGCAAAGAACTAGTATGGAGCATCAAGAAGCAACTATTCAGACTCACGAGCAACGACATATATCGGATTGCAAAAGACATCGCAAGCGACAGTCAACACAAAGGAGAGCTGAATCCGAATGATGAAGAAGGCTGCATGAAATATGTCATCTCCTACATGCAGTCTGACGCCTTACTAGAACTTGAGGATGAAGGTATGGGTCAGTTATTGGCTTTAAATGATTTGATATGTAAAGTAATGAGTGCTGATAATCTTGTTAATTTTCCAGTTGATGCATTGAGTGATGTTGACGTACATGCTACACCCAGTCACAGTCCATCCACTACAATCCCAAACTCTGCATCACAACCTCATTCTCATGCTAACAGCACAGTCATGCAGTCACAACCCCACCCAAACACTCATACCAATAAAACGACACAGTCAGTTGAAGAACTGGGACAAGTGTATGAAGAGCCGGGAGGAAAACTCACACAATGTGAACCTACAGTTACCCCACCAACCACCACTTATCCCCACCAAGGTGCGTCAGAACCATACTGTATGTCACAGATGATCTCAGAGAGACCAGTAGTTCTGAAGGACCTCTCCTACCTGCAGCGCAGAGACTTCAAAGTACATGGCGGCCAGGTTGGAGATCAGAGCTCTGATTTAAATTACAACAATATCAGTAAACAGATCGACGAGGGAGTGAAAGAGGGCTTCGCAGAGGCAGAGGTGGTCAGAGGAGTGTTGAGGATCGTCAAACCAGGAGCCTTTAAGGATATGCTGGTAAACAAAGATTCATTAACAGTGTCTGAACTCAAAGGCTTCCTCAGGTCCCACCTTGGCGAGAAAGCAACGACTGAGATGTTCCAGGAGCTGATGTGCGCCAGGCAGTCAGACCAAGAATCACCCCAGCAGTTTCTGTACCGCATGATTGGGCTTAAGCAGAAACTCCTTTTCCAGTCCCGCCAGATCACTACAGACATTGCATATGATCCTAAGACCATTCAAGAAGTCTTCCTCCACACTATCTATCAGGGCTTGGGGACAAAACATGCTGACCTCCGGCAGAGGCTGAGGCCTCTAATCTCAGACAACCAAGTCACAGATGAGGAAATCCTTCGCCAGGTCATGAAAATAATAAGCGATGAGAGTGAGCACCAGCGTAGATTTGGCCAGTCGCCCCGACAAAAGACAACACAAGCACACACGGCTAAGATCGAGACAGGAGATTGTAACAACAACAACAACGACAAGGCACGGGATACAGCGGCAGACAATAAAAATCACCAAACAATACAACAACTCAGTGCTCAGGTGGAGACCCTGACACACATGGTGGCTTCTTTGATTGATCAGCGAACACCATACACTCAGGTGTCCCGCCCTCTAGCTACGCCAGCCCACACCCAGCCACACCCTTCCTCTCAGCCACCACCCAGCAGACCTTCCCAACCGCAGCCGAGACAGCCCACAGTCCAAGTGGGAGGTAGAACAGCGTGTTGTCAGAAATGTATTAGACAGAATCTACAGGAGTGTAACCACTGCTTCGTGTGTGGAGAGGCAGGGCACAGAGCAGTGGGATGTTTGAAACGAGTCAAGGTGCAGGGAAACGGGGCTCGGTCTCTGTGGAGGGACACTCAGAGACCGGTGAGCAGCTTCGGTCCCAGGCAGTAAGTCACATCCCCAATCACACAACAAGTTACCCCAAGCAAAACAAACCACAAAAGCCACTCACCTTTACCTGCCGGAGTACCATCACCTGCAAGGCGCCCCTGGTCGGAAAGAAAAGTCTGCTGAAATGCTTGATTGGCGGCTATCCAGCAACAGTCCTGTTTGATTCAGGCTCCCAAGTGAGCATAATTGACCAAGAATGGACTAACACTCACATCCCCAATTATACAGTGAGACCTCTCTCTGAGCTCTTAGAGGGAGAACTCAGCGTCCACGCAGTCACTGGCCATGCTGTCCCATACAGTGGATGGGTTGAGCTCACCGTCAATCTAGCAGGGAATGATGACCCCAACCTAACCATACAGGCCCCTTTCCTAGTCAGCCAGCTGCCACTGCCTCAGCCCCTTCTAGGAGCCAATGTACTTGAGGAGATAATCAGAAGGAAGGAGTCCTCTGGTGAGGCAGTTGCAACAGTTATCAGCCTTCTTCGCAGCGCATTTGGAATAGAGGAAGAGCAGGTGGAGGCCATTGTGAGTTTCATCCAGGCGCCACCTCGGACATACTGTGACCCAGTCACTGTAAGAGTGGGCAAAGACCATGCTATCATCCCCCCTGGCAGAACAGTTCATGTGTGGTGCAGAGTACCTCCAAACTTTGATGCCTCTGACTCTCTTGTTCTGTATGAACCTGCTGAGGAAAGCGCTGCTTTAGGACAGTTGAGCGTAGGTGAAGGCATCTTGGAAGTCAATAACACCCGACGGCCTTATGTTAAGGTGCCCATCTCCAATCACTCAAAACATGAGGTCACCCTGCCAAAGAGAACTGCCCTGGGAACCATCCAACAGGTCATCAAGGTTCTGGAGACAGGTGCACCAGAGTCACTTCAGGTTGATTCCACGTCAAGAAAGATGACGATAGTCGAGACTAATAGCATCACTTCTCCCGACACCTCTCCCTCCGAGCCCTGGCTTCCTCCTGTGGATATCAGTCACCTCAGTCCTGAACAACAACAGGAGGTGAAGAAAGTGCTTTACGAGGAATGTGGAGCATTCTCCCGTAATAGCGACGACATAGGATGCATTCCCTCCCTCCAGATGGAGATCAGGACTAAGGATGACATCCCAGTTCAAAGGGCCTATGCATCCATCCCAAAGCCTCTCTACAGGGAAGTTAAGGAGTACATCCAGGAGCTGATAATCAAAGGGTGGATCGTGAAGTCTCAGTCCCCTTATGCAGCTCCTGTCATCTGTGTCAGAAAGAAAGATGGATCCTTACGCCTGTGTGTTGATTACCGGCTCCTCAACAATAAAACTGTGCCGGACCGTCACCCTCTTCCAAGAATCCAGGACCTCACTGACTCCCTGGGAGGATATGCCTGGTTTTCAATCCTGGATCAGGGAAAAGCTTACCATCAAGGCTTTATTGCCGAAGGATCAAGACATCTGACTGCATTCATAACCCCATGGGGACTCTACGAGTGGGTCCGAATACCTTTTGGGCTATCGAACGCACCGGCTGCGTTCCAAAGGAGCATGGAGGGGATGCTCGACACACTGAGAGATGAATGTTGCATCCCTTACCTTGATGATGTGTTGTGCTTCTCCAGATCCTTTGATGAGCATGTGCAGGTGTTACGCAGAGTCCTCCAAGCCTTGCAACGCCATGGAGTAAAGCTGAAGCCAGAGAAATGCGAACTCTTCCGCAAAGAGGTCAGATATGTTGGCCGGTTGGTGTCAGCGGAGGGGGTAAAAATGGACCCCAAAGATCTCGAAGCAGTGCGGGCACTGAAGAACAAGGCACCACAGACAGTTGGGGACGTCAGGCAGTTGCTTGGGTTCCTGAGCTACTATCGCACATACGTGCAGGACTTCTCACGTATAGCCAAGCCCCTGTATGACCTGCTACAGTCAAAGGCCGACGCCTCTCAACCTAAGTCGCCACAAGGAAAAGCAAAGTGCCACCAGCAATCCTCCCGAACCCCAGTAGACTGGACCATGCAACACCAACAGACCCTTGAACAGCTCGTGGATCGGCTGATGAAACCCCCAGTGCTGGCGTACCCTGATTTCGACTGCCCCTTTATACTCCACACGGATGCCTCCCAAAAGGGCCTTGGTGCAGTTCTTTATCAGAACCAGGATGGGAAGATGAGGGTGGTTGGATATGGGTCACGCACACTAACACCAGCGGAACAAAATTATCACCTACACAGTGGAAAACTTGAATTCCTGGCGTTGAAATGGGCGGTGTGTGATAAGTTCCGGGATTATCTGTTCTACGCCCCGCATTTCACGGTCTTCACGGACAGTAATCCCCTTACATATGTTCTAAGTACTGCCAAACTCAACGCAGTGGGTCACCGGTGGGTGGGGCAGCTGGCCGATTTCCACTTTGACATCAAATATCGGCCAGGCAAAACCAACATTGATGCCGACACCCTATCACGCTGCCCCCTGGACATCGACACCCTTATGGCTGAGTGTTCAGAAGAGTTATCGGAAGAAGCGGTAGGTGCCGCATGGGAAGGGAGCAGGAGAGCACAACAGAAAGATGTGGCCTGGGTGGCAGCCCTCAACTTAACATCCCCTAGCCAATCCCATGTAGAACCTCTGCAGGAAATCAGTCACGATGAGCTGTTGAGGGAACAAAGAAAAGACCCTGCTATTGGAAAAGTTATGAAGTTGAAGGAAAACGACACACCACTAACAGAGGATGACAGAGGAAGAATTGACACACACACAAGAAGGCTGTTAAGGGAGTGGAGCAGACTACACATAGAGAATGACCTTCTCTACAGGAAGAGTGCAGGTCGACAACAATTGGTTCTGCCCGCCACCTACAAACAAACAGTACTCACCCAGCTACATAACAACATGAGTCACGTGGGTGTTGAGAAAGTTCTGAGCCTAGCGAGGGAGCGCTTCTACTGGCCTTTTATGAAACGAGAGATAGTGGAGTATGTGACCAGAAAGTGCCCTTGCATTAAACAGAAGAAGCCAGCCACACATGAAAGAGCGCCGATGGGAAGTATTACATCAAGTTCACCCCTCGAGCTGGTGTGCATCGACTTTCTTCACCTGGAGGCCTGCAGAGGAGGATGCGAGTATATTTTGGTAGTGGTTGACCACTTCACCAGATTCGCGCAAGCCTACCCCACCAGGAACAAAGCTGGTAAGACAGCGGCTGACCGACTTTTCAATGATTTCATTCCCAGATTTGGATATCCGGCGAAACTCCACCACGACCAGGGTCGAGAGTTTGAGAATGAACTCTTCAGAACTCTCAGACAACTAGCTGGTGTCGCCCACTCAAGGACCTCTCCGTACCACCCCCAGGGCAATCCTGCAGAAAGACTGAATCGCACACTTCTGCAGATGCTCCGCACCCTGGGAGAGAAAGAGAAGGAGAATTGGAAGGACCACCTGCCCCACGTGCTCCATGCTTATAATTGTACAAAGCACGAGGCCACAGGTTTCTCCCCGTACTATTTGTTGTATGGCCATCATCCCCGCCTCCCAGTAGACATCCTCTTCGGCCTCATGACAGATGAGGGAACTGAAACCAATGGACCAAGAGGATATGCCGAGAAGTGGGCAGGGAAAATGATTGAGGCATATCGCATCGCAAACACAAACAGTCAACAGTCCAGCTCAAAAGGAAAGACACACTACGATAAAAGGAGCAGGGGTGTGGTTCTTCAGCCTGGGGACAGAGTCCTCGTACGCAATCTCAGTGAACGAGGGGGGCCTGGAAAGCTCAGACCCTACTGGGAGCAGCTTATTTACATTGTGAGAGAACAGGTTGGAGATAACCCGGTGTACAAAGTAAGCCCTGAGGCGGGAGGTCGACCAGTACGTACTCTGCACAGGAACCTCCTATTACAAGTCAACGACCTACCTGTAGAGCCTCTCCAAAACCCGACCGCCAACACAGCTGAGTCACGAAGGAGAGTTAAGAGAGCTTCAGATACCCCAAAACCCACACATGAGACACAGAGCCCAGATCCAAGTGACTCTGAGGAAGAGGTAGGCGTGCCTCATTACTGGTTGCGAGTACCGTTAGAGAGACCTGGAGCTGAGAGCCGCTTACCCAATCCACACGTCACTTCTGACTTCCACAGCAGATCTGAACGGAACGAGACCGACCTGGGAGAGACAATACACACAGAACCTGAACAGGAAAGGGAGAGTGTTCGAGGCGAGGAACAGGAGACATCCAGTGAGGATGGACATGACATGGAGCAGTTTCATCCTGCAGCCGTTCAAGAGGAGCTCCACACTGTCCATCAAGAGGATAATGTCCCCATACCGCAACCTGAACATCAGAACCCGCTGAGACAGTCCACCAGAGAAAGACGGCCAGGTTATGTGTTTACTTATCCCTCGCTGGGCCAACCAGCTTATCAACCATGGCCCACCGTGAGTACAGTTGGAGTCCAGCCAGTACAGTGTACCCACCAGTGTCTCTGCCCATCATTTTTCCATCACCTCCAACCCTCATCCATTGGCCAATACCCTCACCTTCCTGTCCTGTATCCAGTCCGCTGTGGATGAAACGCTATGAAAGACAATTACATACACTACATACTCACCTGAAGAGACTTGAATCACCATACACACCATACATGCATCATACATTTCATGCCTACTTGGATCACACATAATCTATGCATTTTACACTTTGAGAGTTTGGATGTGTTTTTCTTTGAAGAAAGTGTATATGCTCTGAGTGAAGTTATTCAAAGTATCTTGTGTCAGGAGCCACTTTTGTTTGTTGGGGAGTGTGTGATACATCTTAATGTGAGGACATTAAGTTATTTTTGTTTATTCCTGGTCCACACCTGTAATTTAAATGAGTGTATCATTTTACACATTACTATATTAAGGCCGGCAATAACCAGCTCGATGTTTAATGTGATTGCGACTCTTATTGTGAAGGACAATGTAGAGGGAACGAAAGTAAAGCGGAACCAAAGTGTAGGTATCGGTGCCCCGCGGTGCCCAAGGTGAGCGACCCCTCCCTCTTCCCTCAGACCGAGATTCGGGGAAGAAGATGGCGGTTCACTCCTTCATTCACTGATTCCGTGATTCTGTTTTCCAGGTCGGTACACGGTAAAACTTATAAAGACTGTTTCCTCTTAACGTGTATAGTGGTGTACGATAGCTGTAATGAGCCAGCTGGCGGATTTTGAATGTGTTTCGCCGAGTTGAAGAGCGGCGTTTATGACCGCGAAAACGCTAGCTTCTGGAGACGATGGCGCCAGCCGCCATTTAGCGTTTGTGTGTATTGTGTCTGTGTAACTGTGATTTTCTGTGCTGATGTCCTCACTCCCTGGCTGTCTTTATTTCTGTTTTCGGGTATCTTGACATGTATTGCATGGTTGCTAATGTTAAAGAAAGCAACGTCTACTGTTTACAACTTAAAGAGAGCTTCCTGAAGTTTTGAAGGAGTAGTTATATTGTCCGGTCTGAGTTGAAAATGCGCCATAAGCTAAACCGTTCTCCCTATGTGTATTGTGTTTCATGTTTTAAGCCTAAAGTCATTTCAGTATTGATTTAAAACCAGAAGTGGTTATGATTTACATGGTTGCACTGATTTAATGGTGAATTTATTGTGTTAAAAACAAATACATATATCTATATGAGATAAAAAAAACATAGTCTATTTGATGGACATGATTGCACTTCAAAGAGGGATGTTTATGTTTCTAAATACATGATGCTTTCTGTGAATGTGTGTGAGGTGTTGCCCACGGATGTGTGGAAAGGAGACATAGCTGTATTGATGTGTTTGAATTGAAACTAACAAATGGACATTGAAACTGAAACATGATTTCACTGGGGAATGTTACTGTTCTATATGATGATTTTGGAAATTTGTAATAAAGCAGACCGAGATTCGGGGAAGAAGATGACGGTTCACTCCTTCATTCACTGATTCCGTGATTCTGTTTTCCAGGAGTTCACCCAGGAGAGTGAGGGCAGCTGAACCCAACAAAAATCATTTGTTACTCCAGTTACTCAATTTTGAAACTCGTAACATGTCCTTATCTTTGAAATTTGACCCTCTGAGTTCATAGATATCAAATACTTGATTGTTCTCCTTGTAGTTTCTATAGAAACTATGTTTTTGTGTGTGTGTGTGTGTGCTTATTCTATTCAAAGGCTAGATATAGTATGGTAAAGAAAAAGCCTTCAGCCAAAATAGTCTGACCGAATTTGAAAATGTCTTCAGATGACTGTGTAGGCGGTCCGAGAACACTTCCACCTAAGGAGTCAATTACAGTTGGGAACATAGAGGCTGGGAAAAACAGCATGAGATATGGCTGTTTAGTTTTTACTCTAAGGGGTGTGGGACATATGAGTAGCCTCCTGCATCAGTTGGTTCTGTCTTTACCATTTTATGTGACAGACGGACAAGCAGAGAGATGGACAGATGGGCAGAGGGACAGACAGAAATACAGGGAAATTCTCCTGGTTGAGGTAGAGAGTTGCTAACACTCTGAAGAGTTTTAGACTTGGTGTGATGACTCAGATCTCTTAAATCCGTGCAGCATGGAGAGAGGACCCACTGTGTTTCAAATGTTTCTGACTTCCATATAACAGAACAGTGGTTGCATACTTTTATGACAGCTGTTAATCACTCCTCCCCAGAACAATGACCCCGTGATGTTTGTGCTGATCATGCCTATTCCCAGCACAGTGACCCTGTGATGATTTATTGGACAGTAAATATGATCCTATCTGCCGTCCTGTTAACACCTCAGGCAAAGACAGCTTCCCCTCATATGACTTCCTGACCTGCTCTCGTATGAACAAACAACCAGACCTGAGGTGGAGGGGAATCTCCCCTTCCTCTAACGCCTTTATATGTTCTCTACCCTACATTGATTTCTGAGTTGCAAACTATTTCATTCCCACAGCATGTAATTGAGTGTGTATCCGAGAGATGGCGACAAGACAACATATGGATTCACACCGCTTGTTAATGTGTGACGAAGAAGAAGAAGGAGGAGGAGGAGGAGGAGGAGAGTGCACGGTGTGCAGCCGCTGGTTGAACAGCTGTTTTCAGTCTCACACAGACCATGTCCTCCACTGAGCTGACGCGTACAGACCTGGGTCGGGCGCTCTGTATCATCACCGGGGCCTCCAGAGGCCTTGGCCGGACTGTAGCCAGGGAGCTGTCTCGGCTGGTGAAGCCGGGCTCGGCGCTCGTCCTGGCGGCCCGCTCCGCTGACGATCTGCGGGCTCTAAAGGTGGAGCTGGCCGAGTCGGAGGCAGGCAGAGCTGGCCTGGTGGTCGAGTGCGTGGTGGCAGATCTGGGTGAGATGGGAGGACTGGAGAGTGTTGTTAGAGCATCCGAAGAGGCCTTCAATGAACACATGGACCACATCATACTGGTCAACAACGCCGGTAAGAGGAAACCTGTAGAGCTCGTCACTGTGGACTACAGCAGGGCTGAGCATCACCGAACCTACACTTTAATGCTCTGACCACAGTTGGCCAGTCTTAATTTGGCCCACCTGACACAGCAGATAGCAAAAATAATAATAATGTATCTGGTTATGAAAAACTCAATGTAATACTGATGCTTCCACACTGTGTGCAGTTTGGCAAGATGTGTTTTTTTGATGATTAATTATATTATTGAATAACCACAGGTCAGGGCAAAATGATAATAAACCTCAAACCTGAATATCTGAGAAAGTGAAAGTGATGTAAATGACAACTTTTCTTTAAATGACATATTTGACATTTAAAGAAATACAAATAATTAAAAAAAAAAAAAATCAGTGACCAATATAGCCAACCTTCGTTTCAATAACAGTCATAAGCCAGCAGCAGCCACAGTCTCCCAGACACTGTTCAGAGAGCTGTGTGGGTTCCTGGTAGCTTCATGTTTGATTCTTCTCGAATCTTTGGCAGTTGCATTTGTTGCGACCCTGTTGACTAACTGCAACAAAACGTTTGATGGTTCTGTGATCACGCCTCAGTATCTTAGCAATTTCAAGAGTGCTGCCTCCCTCTGAAAGACTTTTTACAATTTTTGACTATGACTTGAAAGGTCAACTGAAATGCTTAAATCCAATAAGCTTTCCAATTTTTACAACTTGGGTTGAAAAATATGCTTCATCATGATGATATGGTCAAAATACTGACTTGCCTAATTACAAGCACAAAGCCTGATAGTGCACACAGTGTGTATGACCTTTATCAGCAAAACAGGTCTCATCAGAGAGAAGACTCTCTAAATTTCTGTGTAAATATTTTAGACGTACTGTATTTCACGCCTGTCTTGAGGTCGGATTTTGCCTCA